>JAYESA010000007.1:56373841-56716341 GCA_036927795.1 Iris macrosiphon
ATGACTAAAATAACTAATTAGAGTTTAGACCTTTGATTTTATATTAGCTTATAGTTTAAGTCTTGACTTGTCCAATTAAAAAATTTAGACCCTGAATTTTTAGTATTATTAATTTTCTATTATATCCTTCCTTGCATTCTTGACAATAAAATTTTCATATATAGACTAAGGAGAATATAATAAAAAAAACGTAACAAAAAAAAATATTTAAATTTTTTAATTGAACATATCAAGATTTAAACTCTAAGTTGATGTAAAATATAGGATATAAACTCTGACGAATCCTAACTAAAATAATGGAATATATACGTTAGTTTCCTATTATTTGTACGGAACTTAACGGAACATTGAAACATTAAGATGTATTCATACTAATAAAAAAATAAAAATTGACTGTTACTAAATGAGAATATTTTTATATTTTTTAAAATGTTAAAAATAAATTTTGGTTTATTAATTTTGACTATAGTTTGACAGTTGACAATCCGAGACATCTGCTTTTTGGTGGGTGAATAAATATGGACCTTTATGTAATGGCACGGAAACTGCTAAGAAACAAAGTGGTTCATACGAAATGTAGCGACATGGAAGCTGCTGCAGTAATAGTTTATGTGCATAACAATACTAACTACTGTTCAAGTCCTCAACAACAAACTAAGCTGCAGCCGATCTCGTTCTCGGCGACGTGATCCTATAGACATGCTCCTCTCCGGTGCCCTCGTCCACCCTCACCACCCACTGGCTCGCCCTCCTCGACCTCTCGGCGGGCACGCGGCAGACTCTCAGGCCGCCGCCGATCGGCAGCAGGTCCACCCTAGCGCCGCTCCAGCTCGACCTGTCGCACGTGAACGCATTGTAACCGACCACGACCCCCCCAGCTCCGCAGCTCTCCACGCTCGCCACCGCGGCCTTGAAGAGCCCCTCCTGTCCCTCCAGCTCGCAGTCGACGAGGACGAAGTCCGCGCCTTTGAATCTATTTTCAAGGAGGCCGACGGGGTCCCCGACGACGATCTCGACGTTGTCGGCCTCGAAAGTGGTGGCAGTGTCGGGCATCGGAACGACGCAGACCACGCGGGCGCCCTCCGTCTGCTGCGCCGCGGCGGCGAGAGCCAGCGTGGTGGGCCCCGCGGGGCCGCTGCGTGCCTCGACCATGAGCCTCGCCCCGCTGCCGGCCGCGAGCGCCGACACGAACTCCGCCACGTCCGGCTCCATCCCCTTGTTCCTCTGTGCGTGAAATCAAATAAATAAAGCATTAATTGGTTATCAAGAAAAGAGAGAGCAAATTGATGATGGGGGTTTGGATGCGCTCTCTCACCGATTTCAAAGTGCAGAGGTAGGCTCTGGTGGCATTCTCAGCGGACCAAACCATGACTGACCCCACTTCTTTGGTTGCTCTCTCTTCGTTGGGAGCCTGTGAAGCTTTTGCGTTTGACGTAGGTGAAGGCTAAGGCCGGCTTTTAAAGGCAAATTATAAGGGCACTACTATAATTACTTGAGGCTAGTCCAGGATTGAACAAAGTTTACTCACACTAGTCTATTAGTTTACTCATACTAGCCCACTTTGAAATTCTTCTTCCCAAACAGTCTCAAACCCTCCCCACCCCACCGGAGCCCTCCCCCCTCCCGCCGTCCTCCTCCGCCTCCTCCCCCGTCCTCCACCGCAGCCTCCCGTCGCCGCCTCCCGCCGTCGCCGCCTCTGTCTCCTACCCCGCCTCCCGCCGCCTCCTTCCTCTCCCGTTCCTCCGTCTCGTACTCCCTTTCGGTGCTCGACTACCTCGGCACCTTCGGGGTCCGCCGCTCCTCCCTCCCCTCCTTCCTCCGTCGCTACCACCAGGTCCTCCACTCCGCCGCCGGAAGACATAAATAATAACACAATGACAAAGAAAAATAACAGCATACAGGAAACCAAAAAAGAAAAAGAAAAAATAAAAGAACTGTCAAAATTTGACATATATGTTGATTTTTAGGACTGTCAAAATTTTGACAGTCATACCAATTGGAAGTACTGTCAAAATTTTGACAGTCCTAAAAATTCAACATATATTTTTAGGACTGTCAAACTTTTGACAGTCCTACCAATTTGAAGGACTGTTAAAATTTTGACAGTCCTAAAAATGTATGTTGAATTTTTAGGACTGTCAAAATTTTGACAGTCCTAAATTTTTTGACATTGACAGTCGACAGTCTAAAAATTATGATCTAAAAATTTTGACTGTCAAAATTTGACATATATGTTGATTTTTAGGACTGTCAAAATTTTGACAGTCCTACCAATTGGAACTATTGTCAAAATGTTGACAGTCCTAAAAATTCAACATATATTTTTAGGAAGGACTGTCAAAATTTTGACAGTCATTCCCATTGGTAGGACGTCAAAATTTTGACAGTCCTAAAAAAATTTTCTGTTAACTTTTTTTTTTAATTGGTGGGGGGGGGGGGGGGGGGGGGGGGGGCAATTTCAAAATAGTAAAATATCCCAAATTTCTATCCTTAAAATTTGTTAAAGTATTCTGTTATTTAAAATAGTAAATTTATTATTGGTACATTAAATATTTTGTAAACAAAGAAAAATTACCAAAGGTAAAATTTGGAGGTCAAAACATCATTTTTTTGCGATTCTAAAAATTTGGGAAGTCTGTTTAACGGTGAAATGATTTATCCTGAAGTACTTTTCTATACGATCATTTTGGCACAAACTGGACCTTGTTTCGATATCCCAGTCAAAAGTTATGATACTTTAAAATTTTATATTTTATATTTTTGTCTGTAATATGTACTCCTTACTTCGGATGAAATTTTTTTCTACACGAATTATGTTACTCTCGTCGAAAACATACAAATCGACCTATTGTGTGACGAAAAATGATTTAAAAACAAATAGTTATGGCTGTTCGAAGTCTGATCGACGGCAGACGTAATATTCGTACGGTAGATTTTTTTTTGGGTTCAATGATAACATATTTTATTTTGGATGTTAAACTAAATAAAAAATTCAAAATCCAAAACTAACTAAATAGAAAAAAAACTAAAAAAAAAATATCCTGACAATTAAAATGAGGACTGTCAAAATTTTGACAGTCCTCATTGTTTGTGGGACTATCAAAATCCTGACAGTCCTAGTTTTATATAAAATTTTCAGTGGGTTAAAATTAGGACTGTCAAAATTTTGACAGTCCACATAGCTTGTGGGACTGTCAAAATTATGACAGTCCTAACAATTTGTAGGACTGTCAAAATTTTGACAATCCTTACAAGTGGTAGGACTGTCAAAATTTTGACAGTCCTGATTATAACAGTCCCGAGTGAATTTTGGTGGCAAACTTGTAATTATCAATGATAAAAATTTGGGCTAGTCCCAAGTAACTTTAAGAGTGGTAAACTTGTAATTTTGAGAAAAATTATATTGGGCTAGCCCCAAGTAAAAAGTGTACTGCCCTTATAATTTGCCCTTTTAAAGAGGGGATGCGACGATTATAATAATATGAATAAGAATATTATTTTGCGGTGATGTCCAGTTGTCTATTGTATGTCATTTTTTTCGTATAAAGTAATATATTTATATATATTTATAAAAGAAGGAAAAAAGTTAGTAGAAATTGTAGGGAGGAGGAGGACCCGCCAACTGAGTTGGCGGGGTGCAGTGGTCGAGACTAACTCGCCAACTGAGTTGGCGGAACGCAGTCCTCGAGAGGCCGCTCGCCAACTCAGTTGGCGAGTGATGCTGAGTTGGATTCTCTGCCCGCCAACTCAGTTGGCGAGTGATAGTTTAGGGTGGAGGCAGTGACCGTTGCACTCTGCTCGCCAACTCAGTTGGCGAGTAAGGATCCATTCACACACTTGGAAGTCATTATAGCCGTTGTACAACGGCTATTACCAGATGTAGCCAATTACCAGATGTAGTCATTTTCGACGGAGACCTTGAAAAGTGTATACGCGCCAAAAATGGAGTCAATTCCAGTTCCCTACAAGATCCAAGCTCCTTTGGTTAGAGGACAAATTGGGGTACCAGATGTAAGACGCAAAGCCGGAAGACCAAAGAAGAACCACATCAAACCCCGGGATTCATCGACGAGAGATCTACGTTGCAGTAATTATGGTGCTATGGGATACAACCGAAGAAGATGTACTAGTCAACCGAGAGAGTAAAATAGAATTGTTCATTACAAACTTAAAAATATTATAATAGTGAGTCTGATAATGAGAGAGTAAAATAGAATTGTTTAATACCCAAATATTGCAATAAAAAACCTTTACAAATCATACAAATATTGCAATCATACATTGTTAAAAATTATCTACTCATCCTCCTCCTCGTCTTGTTGAGTTTGGGTAGGCAGTGGTGCTGATGGAGTCGAAAAAAATTATGTGAATATCTGGTAGCTTTCATCTCCAACATACTGGTCACTCGGTCCCGCTCCAGCATACTGGTCACTCGGGCCCGCTCCAGCATACTGGTAACTCGGGCTCCCTCCAGCATACTGGTCACTCGGGCCCGCTCCAGCATAATGGTAAAAATGGTCCTCTGCAGTATCCCTCCAACGACGACGAGAGTGTCTCTGTCGTACTAAGCCGGTCGGATAGTCCGATGGAAGACGTGATTGTACTGGAGGCATTTCAGGTTCCCGTCTAATACCCAGATGCTCAACACGAGTCACAAGTTCCTCCATAAGACGCCGACTTTGTGGGAAAAGGTTTCTATGAGGTTGTTGTAAATGTTGTCGGTATACACCACTCTGAAATTTGAAACTTATAAATTAATATATTTATCATATCTATGTATATGTATTTTTGAAAGTATAATGAAGTCATACCAAATCATGCATTCCATCGGCAAAAGCACGCAGAGTAGAATCATCTACGGATCAACTCTTGAACCTTTGCTCCTCATATTGGTATACTTGGTTGCTCATAAGAGGGCATCCCCACCATTGCCTATAGTCCAGGTTACCCATGTCTACATAATGTAAACAAAATTTTAGCAAACTATTTACACTAAATCAATACGAATAATGAGTAACTTATAACTTACATTCCTCAGCAGAATTTAGTCTCGGAGACATATCCCTCACACTATAATTCTCGAACCGATTATTCCAGTCAACAACGAGACCAAGGATTCTTTGTAATGCATTTGCTGCCTCATAACCGACTATCGGTGGATCATCGGAAATTATTGGGCTCATTTCGAATTATCGAAGAACACGGTCTGCCGGATGGTACATGGTGAACCGATCATATATAATATGAGATCTGTGTAAAGTAAACACATATGATGTCCTCTTGATTTCTGGAGCATCATCTTCACATGAGTAAGGTAACCAGGTAACCTATTTAAATATATTGTATCAATTAGATGTGATGTTTACCTACGATCAAAACTTAAATAATTTAAAGATATTTATTGCATATTTAAAAATTATCTCATTATACTGCGGTGTATCAAATTGGCTACGATAAAGTGATACACTCCTGTATTTGTAGTGTTGATAATCCACTACATCTGTGGGTCAGCGCATAGCAACTGAAAATACTCCAACATCACTGAGAATGCTAGTAACAGGCCTACCAATATAGAAGTGCTCGTAGGACCAGAACTATAAAACAAAAATATGATATTAGTACAAACAAAATTTGCGTATAAAATTACTCTAACTTTTTAAGGTCTTTCATTCATACCCGAATCAGTGAAATACATCCACAAATACTCTTGCGATTGGATCTCACAAATTCTGTCAGATTGGCGTATAAAAAGGCAAGAGTAGCAGCTCCCCACGCATGCTCAGTAGGTTTTGTCAAATCATCCAAGAATGGTAGAAGCTGCACATTTACCATATTTTTTGATGCATCGGGAAATAGAATTGCACCACATAAACAGAGCAGATACGCTCTAGTGCAACAAATGACCTAGATATATTAAGTGTTATATAGACACTAAATTAAGTTATAAACAAATTTACTAATAAAAATACATACCCGTATTTCATCTACATCAACCACCCCGTCAATAGTGTGATGTAGGTCCATGAAGTTGCCACGAAGCCATATAAATTTCACAAAATTGCCGTCTTTTATACCAGATGGAGGGCTAACACCGAGATACCTCCGGATCAGATCAGATCCCTTTAAATGCGGATCAAAATATATAGCGTTACCTTTAATAGGTAACCCTAGTATATTTGCCACATCAAAAAGGGTGATCGTCATCTCGCCGAATGTGAGTTGGAAAGTGTTGTGTTCGGGCCACCAACGCCCCGCAAGACTTACAACTAAATGAAGATCGTTGATTAAATATCTAACACGATCTATATAGTGAAATCCAAAGGATTCTACTAAAGCCTTTTGGACTAAATTTAGCTCCCACGTACGATAATTCCTTTCGGTCAGCCAATGTACATGGATCCGGGTTCGTAAACGAAGATCATGGTCGTATAACTATAAAAAACATATGCATTATATTTTGTGTGTAAATTACTAAAGTTGGAAACTTGTAATTTCAAAAATTATCCCGCTAGTAAATATCTGACTAGAAATGTGGTCTTCACGTTGCTTAATAATAAGCTGGGTAGTCGGTCCGCCAGGAATACGACCGTCATTGTGGGCAGTCATCTCCAAAAATGTTGATTATAAGATGTGAGTAGGAGGAGGAGGAGGAAGAGGATTGCTGTGAGTAGGAGGAGGAGGAGGAGAAGGAGAAGAATGTGTGAGGAGGAGGAGGAGGACTTGGGGGTAGTTATAGGGAGGGAAGTGGAGGGAAGGGGGGGGGGGAAGTTGAGGGGATGGGGGGTCTCCGAGAGAAGGGGGGGAGTCGTGGGTGGTCTCCGAGGAAGGGGAGGAGTCAGGAATCCGAAGTGGAGGGAAGACAGCGGCCCGCCAACTGAGTTGGCGAGCAACCTCTCGAGGACTGCTCCCCGCCAACTGAGTTGGCGAGCGGCCTCTCGAGGACTGCACCCCGCCAACTCAGTTGGCGAGTTAGTCTCGACCACTGTACCCCGCCAACACAGTTGGCGGCTCCTCCTCCTCCCTACAATTTCTCCTAACTTTTCCCTTTTTTTATAAATTTATATAAATATATTACTTTATACGAAAAAACCCGATTGTATGTCATTTAGGTGGGGAATTTATAAGGGCACTACAAAGTTTACTCAGGGCTAGCCCAGGATTGGGGCTAGCCCATTAATGAACAAAGATTACTCATATTAGCCTATTTTTTACTCATACTAGCCCAAACCCCCCTAATCTCCGCCGGAGTTCTCCTCACTCCTTCCTTTTTTACCGAAGCCCTCCTCCTCCGCCTCCTTCCCCGTCCTCCACAGCCGCCTCCCGTCGCCGTCGCCGCCTCTGCCTCCTCCCCCGCCTCCCGCCGCCTCCTTCCTCTCCCGTTGATCCATCTCGTACCCTCTTCGGTGACCCCCTTTCGGTGCTCGACTACCTCGGCACCCGTCCGCCGCGCCGCTCCTCCCTCCCCTCCTTCCTCCGTCGCTACCACCAGGTCCTCCACTCTGCCGCCGGAAGACATGAATAATAACACAATGACAAAGACAAATAACATCACACAGAAAACCAAAAAAGAAAAAGAAAAAATAGAAGAACTGTCAAAATTTGACATATATGTTAATTTTTAGGACTGTCAAAATTTTGACAGTCCTACCAATTGGAACTACTGTCAAAATTTTGACAGTCCTAAAAATTCAACATATATTTTTAGGACTGTCAAACTTTTGACAGTCCTACCAATTGGAAGGACTGTCAAAATTTTGACAGTCCTAAAAATATATGTTGAATTTTTAGGACTGTCAAAAATTTGACAGTCCTTCCAATTGGCAGGACTGTCAAAATTTTGACAGTCCTAAAATTTATTTTCTGTTAATTTATTTTGTTAATTGGTGGATGGGCCAATTTATTTTGTTAATTTTATGTTTTATTTAAGAAAATATATTTTAACGAAATAAAATTAAAATAAATTAACAGTAAATTTACTGTATCGAAATTTCAAAATTAATAAAAATTTAAAATAAATTAACTCAGTTGTCGATATGTATCAAAATTTCAAAATATCCCAAATTTCTATCCTTAAAATTTGTTAAAGTATTCTGTTATTTAAAATAGTAAATTTATTATTGGTACATTAAATATTTTGTAAAAAAAAAATTATCAAAAGTAAAATTTGGAGGTCGAAACATCATTTTTTTGCGTTTCTAAAAATTTGGAAAGTCCGTCAAACGGTGAAATAGTTTATCCCGAAGTACTTTTCCATACGGTCATTTTGGCACAAACTGGACCTTGTTTCGATCTCCCAGTCAAAAGTTATGATACTTTAAAGTTTTATATTTTTGCTTGTAATATGTACGTCTTACTTCGGATGAAAATTCTCTCTACACGAATTGTGTTACTCTCGTCAAAAACATACAAATCGACCTATTGTGTGACGAAAAACGATTTGAAAATAAATACTTATGGCCGTTCGAAGTCTGATCGACGGCAGACGTAATATTCGTACAGTAGATTTTTTTTTTTTGGGTTCAATGATAACATATTTTATTTTGGATGTTAAACTAAATAAAATGAAATCAAAATCCAAAAGTAACTAAATAGAAAAAAACTAAAAAAAAATATCCTGACAATTAAAATGAGGACTGTCAAAATTTTGACAGTCCTCATTGTTTGTGGGACTGTCAAAATTCTGACAGTCCAAGTTTTATATTAAATTTTCAGTGGGTTAAAATTAGGACTGTCAAAATTTTGACAATCCACATAGTTTGTGGGACTGTCAAAATTATGATAGTCCTAACAATTTGTAGGACTGTCAAAATTTTGACAGTCCTGATTATAACAGTCCCGAGTTTGGGAGTGGCAAACTTGTAATTATCAATAATAAAAATTTGGGATAGCCCCACGTAACTTTTAGGATGACAAACTTGTAATTTTTTGTAAATTTTCTATGGACTAGTCCCGAGTAAAATGTGTAGTGCCCTTATAAATCCCCCTTTAGGTGGCATTTGCTTCAACTTTTTGAGCTTGGGAACGAGTTTTAGATTTTTTTATTCTTCTTTGAATAAATATGATTGAAAATTAGGAGCAAATAGAAAATGTTTTATATTTTTATGGTTGTAAAAAAATAATTTTTAAGGTCCTGCATAAAAATAGTTTTGCATTTCTAAGTATGTCCTTTGAATAATTTATTTCAACAATAACACCATCATTTTACTTTCAAAATTTTAACTTCTATCTCAAATATGTAAATTTAGGTAATAGAAGCTTGAAAGGATATTTATGAAAAACTAAATAAATTAATTTTTCATATTTTCGACCTAATATAATCAAATATGGGTATAAAAATGTTGAATTTCTTTCCCATGAAAACGAAATGAAAAATAAATTCCTAAGAATACAAAACCTTCATCCAAACGCCACTTAGGACATCTCTAGCGCTATTGTGAGTTTGAAAAAAAAGATGTTGTCACATAAGAATACCAAGCTTTTATTGATAAAGTTCTTCTCCAATGCAAATATAAAATAAATTGTGAATGTGACATTACAAAGACATTGTGAAGTTGGTTGTCTTGTTCTAGACAATGCATTTCAAATAGCTTTACCTTCACATCATCAACTATGAATAAAAATATTTATAAAAAAAGAAAGAAGAAGAAAAGTTGTCTTGGAAGTTGAAAAAATTACTTTTTTTATTGTCTTCTCAATGCTTTTGCATTGGAGAACAATTTTCTATCTCATTGTCTTGTGTGAATATAATCTTGCCTCATAGGAAAGATATTGTCTTGTGTCTCATGCCACATATGAATGACAATACATAACAAGACAATAGCGTTGGAGATGCTCTTACTTGGGGCATTTCTATCCAATCCATTTTTTGCCAAATCCTGTTTGGATATTTATCATTTTTTCTCAAAAATTGACTAGTGTGAAATATAGGTGTTAATAGGTCCCGTTTAGACCTAGTGTTGACCGAATTTGATCGGACCTGGGCTTGGGTCGGACTTAAACCAGAGGAGAGGCATGTCTGGTCGGTCCGGATCAAAAGAGTAAGGGAAACCCAGCCCGGACCTGGATTAGGTCGGGGGGTGAGCCGGACCTGGCCGGGCTGGATCCAGAACGATTCAACGCCGGATCCGAGTTGGCCCGGTTTCATTAAAAAATAATCTAACAATTTAAAAAATCCTCTGCCATAAAACAATATCGTATACGTCGAACAGACTTAGAGTGGCCATAACTATTGGCTCAAAAATTATTTTTCATCAAACTTTAGGTGATTTGTATGCCCTCGACGAGAGTAATACAGTTCCTGTAGAAAGAATCCACGTCTGAGACAAGACGCATACGTTACAGCAAAAAATATAAAATGTAATACTTAAAGGACCATAATTTTTGACTGGGAGATCGAAACGAGACACAGCTGGTGCCAAAACGAGCATATCGAAGAATAGTATGGGATGTAACAACTTGACTGTTTGACAAACTTTTCATAATTTTAGAATCACAAAAAAAAAAAAATTTCGATCTCCAAATTTTACTTTGATTATTTTTTTATCGAAATTTCTTTCTGTACACGTGCAATTTCTTTTCCGTCGATACGCCCTGCAATTTGCACTTGAATTCCTTTTGTATCTGTTTGCTCAGTTAATTCAATGGCTTTTTTCATTGCCTTTCGAAATGAAACCCTATTTTTTAATTGTAAAGCCATATATTCTGCAAGAATATTAGGTTGTCCATAAGGTTTTTCAATTCTTGTAATAGCAATGTTGAGTCTCCGGTTCACGAATGAAACTCTTTTTGTACATTCATCCGTAATTCTTCGACCCCGAGTAAAATTTGGTATCTCTAGACGCTCAAACGCGTTATCATATAATATGTCAGTGTGAAGAAGATTAAAAAATGGGATAATAATTTAATTTTTGTTTTTCGTAATGACAAAATTATCAATTTATAATAATTTAGTAATTGTAATGAGAACGATCTAACTTCCGATTACAGAAGAAAATAATTGTTATAGAACAAATCATGTGTGAACTTGTTATGAATTATGATACTATGACCATACTACTATTCATATGCGTTATAATAAAAATCAAATTAGTATTCCTAGTAAATCTAAAAAAAATAATAATTCAATATACGAATTAAAAAACATTAAAAAAAATTAATTTTCATCGGGTCTGTTCGTACTGGTCTTGGTCGGGTTGACCGAACTATCAGAGTTGAATCGATTCGGTCCGATTTTTTTCTGGGTTGAACCGGACTATCGGACTACTTTTTCGAACCTAGTCCGAATCCGAGTCTTTTGTTGATTGGGCTGACCCAGGCCAACCCAAAGTTGACCGGGCTGATTTTCGGACCGTCTGTCCAGTTCAGACCGAGTGTGAAAGTAAAAATTTGTATGATTGTTCCTCATTTCACTAGGAATAGGAGGAAAATAGAAAAAAAAAAAAGATTGTGAGGAAATGACGTTTGGATACAGGAAAAAAAAAATGGAGAAAAAAAATTGAACTAGTAAAAATTACGTGGGGAAAAAATGTCTTCGGCACTAAATCAGCATACGAACTGATTTTAGACCGACGGACTACGTACACCAGCACACAGTCATTAGCACCCAATTGGCCAATCACATTTGGAGCAAGCTATGGAAAAATAACCATGTCTGCCCCCGCGTTTTTCTGTTGGAGAATTCTCAACAACTCATTTCCGCCTGGGGAGAATATCCATCGAAGACTCCTCACTCACCGAGATCAAATCTGCCCCATCTGTAAGATCCACACGGAAACTCTTAATCATCTTTTGTTACATTGTTCAATTACAGGGTCTGCATGGAGGGGAGTTCCATCAATATCTCGTCATCTTCATCCTAACTCTACAGTCCACGGCTTCTTGACTAGCATTTTCGAAGCGAACGATCCAGTTTTTGGAAATGAAACACGAAAATAGTTTTTCAAATCAGAGAGTGCCGGTAAGAGAACCGAGTAAAACGTACAAATCAAAAACTAAGAGTTAGATTTTTACGTAAAAATCCAGATGAAAAAAATCACGGAACTATCGGAATCCAACATTAAAGAACTTCCACTAACGGAATAAAGAGAATACACCCTCAACAAGCTCCTCCCGATCCAACATGAATCTCCACAACACTTAGAAATAGAAAATAGATTACATCATGAAGATAGAAGACAATGAAAATTTACCCAAATTTGATCTCCTCATCCGAAACAGCCTCCAATCTTTCTTTCTCCTTTCCAAAGTTGCAGTGACACTCTTGCATCAATTTTCTTTCCTTGTTACTGGTGTTAGGGTTAGAAAATACTCTATAATCCCGCAACCAACCCTGAACTGTAGCATACATCCAACGGTGTATAAAATATCTCACAATTTTTGTTCAGCCCGTCGACCGAACTCGAACTTAATTCGACCCGAGTCGGTGTTTTGCGAGTAAACGAAACTGCAACTCTCTGGAGCTTCTAGAACACCCAGGCCGAGTTCGGTCCGAACTCGGTATGCCTGTTTCCAGCAGCCCCCCCACCCTACTCCCCTGTTTGCTGCTCCCGAGCTTCTCCGACTTCTCGAATGACCCTCGTCGCCCCCCCGAGCTTCTTTGACAAAAAGATGGCGCTCGTCGCACTACGGGGTGTTCTCCACATAGGTTGGGAATCCCACCCACTCAAACAAATCTCTCCCTTCACAACTATGTGGAGGGGGTCGTCATCCCGATGAACCGTCTACAGTACTCAAATTTTTTTCTTGGAAGAATATTTGTGAACATGTCTGCTCCGTTGTCATCTATATGAACATTCTCAAGCTCTACTTCCTTCTTATCAACCACATCCCGTATCCAATGATACCGAGTATCAATGTGCTTGGACCGAATATGAAATATCTGGTTCTTCATAAGGTGAATTGCACTCTGGCTATCACAAAGCAAATGATACTACTCTTTCTTTAGTCCCATTTTCTGCTACAGTTTCTTCATCCACAACAACTCCTTGTAAGCCTCCGTCGCCGCAATGTACTCTGTCTCTATCGTCGACAAAGCAACACACTTCTGCAACCGCGACTATCACGATACCGGTCCACTAGCGAACATCATCACATAGCCCGAAGTCGATCGTCTTGTATCTACATCTCCAGCCATATCAGCGTTGGTATACCCAACTAGCTTTGACTCTTCCCACCAAAAGAAAATCTCCAATAAGAGTGCCGTGAAGGTATCATAGGATCCACTTGACCGCAATCCAATGTACCCTTCCAGGATTGGAAAGATACATGCTAACTATGCCAACGTCGTGAGCAATGTTTGTCCTCGTATACACCAAATCATAGATGAGACTTCCTGTCATGCCCCGATCTCCCGCAGAAATCGGTCATCCCCGCTAGAAGCAAATCACCGCGCCAACGCTTCCGCAGGACGATAGTTTCCATCGGAACGTGATGTCGCGTGAGCCTGGAGTTGCGCTCGCGCAAGGCAAATACCAGAATGGCTATTGATAGCTAGGTCACCAAGTCGATATAGCGAAAACATAGAATAGACACAAGTGTGAATACATAAACAAGCTCTTTATTGATAATGAATAAGGTTACAAGCGGCGGTGGGCCGAGATTACAAGTCGCTCAAGCTCTATCTTTATAACAATAAAGGCGTGCCAAGCGGCTTAAAACTTGGGATGATACATAGGCGATGTTCCAATATTATGTCCTGTATATGTGCTTCAGCTCCGGACGCAACACTCCAAGGCTCTAGAGCGAACTCTAAGCCTTAGCGCGCACGAGGGGACATTATGCACCGAACGAGGTTTTTTCGTACCCTGCAAGCAATCTGGTGGGTTATCAGTACATGAATGCACTGGTGGGGAGGCTTCTCTCCCGCTCGACAAATCCAATATGTTATATTAGTTCCGTGTATCAACTATTAAGTTATCTTTCTAGTCTTGCCTTATGATCAATTTTATGGCATAAGGTACAAAGCCTAACTCGTGTGGCAGTGCGCCGTACGATTTACAAGAAATACGGTGATACTTACCAACTTACCATTTTTCTTTTCCTGTCCAAGTATAAAACCAAGTTAAACCAAGCACGAATATAGATATATAGAAATCCCACGATCGCATAACGAACACATGTATGCTACGAGCGTGTTTCTATATCAGGTGTGCGATGTACACAATTTATGATACTCATATTACTTTGTGACTCAGGTTATACAGATTACTCAAATGTCATATACTCATTTTACATCGGCATGTTATACTTGTATAGTCATGTTATACTCAGACTACTCAAATGTGTTTCATGCTTCAGATTACTTGGTCCAATTAACGGTCTCGTATAGTGCGTTGTACATCCGTTACTTACCACAAGTTCCTATGAGCCCACGTATAAAATATACTAATGATACATACTTGGTCTTATGACCCGACGAGCTGCCATGGACAAGTTATAGTCTCGGCACGGGAATGGAATGCAACGCAGGTAGCGAGTCCAGCTACATGCCTTCCAGTCCAAAGCAAACAACTATCTGAATGTTTATGACTTTTCGGATCAGCCCCGGTGCGACCAGCGTACCGTCCACAGGAACCATAAGCCTGTGATCAGGCTGTCCATGACCATCAACACTAAGCTTTTATTATATGCAATATTTTAAGGCATTGAATGAACATAGCTACTTGACATAGTAATAATGTATTTACTCGTTCAGAAATCTCATGATCTGGGGTGTTCCATTCCATGCACCGCTTACGCTGACGTTCTACTACTTATTGCAGCTCCCATTTTGGGACTAGTCTTGGTGACCCAACGGTCCTGAAGACTTTCCATGTTTCTATTAGTATTTGGCTTGGAATGACTATTTTGATAGTCTTACTGCCACAGGTAAGTGAACCATGATCTAATTGTGCTTCCATATTGGGGCAATATCTATGTGACGAGCATTTCAAGACATATAAAGCAATATACTTGAAGGAACATATAAGGAACAAGTAAATCTACGAGGTCAAATTATAAGAAATGTAAAGCAAGCATACCATTCCGTTCAACCGATCTACTTCCATGTTCTATGCAAAAGATATAAGATGGGATTATTCCCTTAGCATAGATATGTTTTATTCTTTATTAACATACAAAGGGTGATTCGTCTAGCGACAAGCATGTATCAACCATATTTTTAAGTGTGCAGGCTAAGCAAAGACAGGTTCATCGTAGCCACCCACCTTAGCAATATTTTTTCTCGGTCGAGCGATACTCCGAGCGAGCCTTTGAAAGTCTAAGTCTAAACTCCTGAAGGGCCAAGTCTGAAATCCTTGTCTCAATCAAGTCTTCTTGCTGAGCAAAGCAGGTCAGGTTATCGGACTTGTGCTATTTGAATCGGCTATCCGGATTGATGCAGAGCGGGTCGTTATATTATACACCACTCAAAACAAGTCTCGTCCTCGAGACTTCCTGAGCGCAAATCGTTCTTTCGCACACTATCGAATCTAACTCAAGCATATCAATCTGTATCATTATATTTATTCGAACACGAGTTCCTACTCGCCTCTCATTCTGTGTCACGTGTGTGCTAGGTCAGCCTCATTGAATGACTCTATCATACAGTCGAACTTCTCACTCGGTCTTTACTGCAACTTAGCACGAAACATAAATCGCTTAACGCGGAGTATGTTATAATCCATCATGAATGATGATCTAGGGATAAGGCAAACTTATTCAATCCGTTATACTCATCCATGCGAATCTAACATATTCACTTGTACTAGCATTCAAGATCAGCATATCGCGAGTCTGGATCGTGCACATATTCAAGGCGTCCCTCTAACATATACATGTCAACCAACATAGCAATAGTGAAGTCTTTGCACTCGAGTTCAAAATATCACTGAGTCTTGGATCGTGCACACGTTCAAGGCGCCTCTCAAACATATGCATTCAACCAACTTAGTGATAGTGAATTCGGACAAGCTACTCGCAAAAATCTTTAGGGTTCTCGTTTTACAAATCACAACGATACCTCCAACGGGGTCAATCAAAATCCAAGTATTGCACTACCGTTAAGCACGATATATCCGATCAACCGGCTAGCATCCCAGTCTTATTATCTATTTTGTTCACGTTAAACATAGTGTACATTTATCAACCCAAGCCTAACTCTAAGTCTTGCTGCCCCAGTTCTATGGCTTGTTCAAGCAATACTCTAAAGTCGGTCACACAATTCTTTCACTCGGCATAGGGTTGTCTGCCTAACTGCTAGGTCGGCTCACAAGGTCATAAGTACATTTCAAGTTCACGATTCTTATCGAGCAAATTCTTGCACGATACTTGTCCCAAATTCCTAAGGTCAAATCATTGTTCTTTCTTACGGAGTATTCTATCCAAGCTTGTTTCACTCAGGTTTCTAAACATCGAGCACAGATCATTCTATCCATATCAACACGTTTATTTGCATTGGATTCAAGTTTGTATAGCAAAATTGTTCCTATGACACGTTCGTTCAATCAAATCCACGATATATCCACGTCGTAGGTCCAACCCATTGATTTGTATAGTCTATCTCCTCCATTACATTTGATAGAATTCATCTATCCATTCTTTTCTAAGTCTAGACCACCAAGTCACGATCCTATTCTAAATCTTCGATATATATTATAAACTCTAAGTCGTCCAACACGATCTACGTATCCGTTCATAAAATCATCCAGTATATCTCACTTCATATTCTAGACTAACTCCTCCTCAAAATACTTTGATTCATTTATATCCTAAACTTGTCTTATCGTGTCAAACCATAAGTCAAGACGACCCTTTAATTACCATGCTTCGGTCTTTCGCAAGTTCAATCATCCCCGTTGGACGTAAAATTATCACGCCAACGCTTCCGCGGGATAACCGTCCTAATCCGGACGTGATGAATGTACGAGCATGGAGTTTCACTCGTACAAGACAAGAACTTAAAATATTATGGTTATTATCGAACGAACAAACACATTATCATTTATACTTTGCTCCATCCAAGATATATATCCTTTAAGTCATGTCCGTTCAGGCCATGATCATAATCCGCCTATTACAATTATCCAACTTCAATGTTACTATTTGATCAATCCGTAGTTTACTTTTAATATTCCTCAAATTAACAACTAAGTTCAAATCCTCAAGCCAAAGCCTGTCCAACTTTGTTACTTTTTATTCATCGAGTTTATTTGTAAAATATTTGAACATGTTCCTGCGAGTTCGATCATCCCCGTCGGACGTGAAATCACCACGCCAGCGCTCCCGCGGGATAATCATTCTTATTTAGGCCCGATGTCGAGTATTACCTTTTAAAGCAGATTTTAGATCGTTCGTCCAAGTCAAAATTAAATTCATTATCTCCTACCTTAATCATTAAACCAAGATATTCTAACTTGCATCAATCATTGCTATCTTTCACTTGTTGATATCGTATTAGTCATCCAAATTTGAAACCATAACATTTCCACTCAGGCTAAAATTCTATCGAGCGATATCCTACTCGATCCATATTTTCGATACACGCTATCTTCCATCGTGCTATACTCTGATCGCATCCTAGGTTATTCCATTTCAAAATTCAAGTTTTAATTCATTTGATTCAATTTAAAATTGCTCGTACGATTTACTAAGTTTTTTTGACCAAGGTATTGATTTCCATTACCTTGAATCCCTTGTCGATATAAGCCTTATCATTTGTTCAACACATTCTAACTCGTTTGAATGAAATCTCGCGCGATTCCTTCGAATTCGCTTACTTATTAGGCAATATTTATACTAAGGCTTTACATAATCTCATCGCTTGCTGCTAGACTCGTTTAATACTCCAAAATTCATGATTCGTTCGAACATTTCTAAGCCGACCAATACAACACTCAGGGTTCGAGCTATACTCTATGAATCTTTATAACTTATTTTATTCTCAATTCGCTTATTCGATCATGAGACCATCGCATACACCACTCAGAAAATAAGTCTTTCTTTTAACTCCTGAATTATGTTCGCATCGTTCACTCGTATATCCAATTCGTTCCTTAGAACTCCAGCATGGTCCCTATTCGTTGCCTTTATGATCTTAGTCTCGTATGTACCTCTATCGATAGTCCTTCATACAAACAATATTTTGAATCATAATTTATCGCTACGAATAACCGTCCAAACTATATCTCAAAATTCAAACACGATTTCCATTATTCGCCTTAGCGGTACTCCGATAACGTCTCTATCGATGGCCATTCTAAGTCTGACTTATCCTTACCTGAACGATATCCTAATCTTGTTTGCAAACTTGCTCGCACCACAGGGTCTTATCGTGTGATACTTAACACAACTTAGCCGAAAGACTGTTTGCATAGCTAACTGTCCGAACGATATTCTATCTCGTAAGCTAACCCGCTTGGTGTTCACGTATAGGTCTTCGGGTTCACATATAACTTGTAGATTCTAACACGAGTCTATTCCCATTAAGTTTGACACAGGTTGTCACAAAGGTATTCGTTTCATAATTTCATATAAGTATTCATATCATTCATATGCACTTTTAAAAATATTTAGACTCATTGTATGGAACATCTCGTTGGAACATTGAGAGAGAGCGTCTGTAACATAACCCACGAACGAGATTTCAAAACTGAGAGAATAAAAAGTCCAAGGACGTAAATTTATGCTCTGATACCAATATATCATGTCCCAATCTCCTGTAAGAATTGGTCGTCCCCGCTAGGCACGAATTACCGCGTCAGTGCTCCCGCAGGACGATCATTTTTATCGGGACGTGATGTCGTACGAGCCTGGAGTTATGCCCATGCAAGACAAATACCGGAACGACTATTGATAACTATTTCACCAAGTCGATATAGCAGAAATATAGAATAAACACATGTGTGAATACATAAATAAGCTCTTTGTTGATAATAAATAAGGTTATAAGCGGTGCTAGACCGAGATTATAAGTCGCTCAAACTCTTTCTCTCTATCTAACAATAAAGACGTGCCAAGCGGCATACAACTTGGGATGATACATAGGCGATGTTCCAACATTATGTCCTGTATATATGCTTCAGCTCCGGACGCAATATTTCGATGCTCCAGAGTGAACTCTACGTCTTAGCGCGCACGAGGGGATATTTCGTACCGAACGAGGTTCTCCCGCACCCTGCAAGCAATCTGGTGGGTTATCAGTACATGAATGCACTGGTGGGGAGGATTCTTGCCCGCTCAAAAAATTCAACACGTTATATTAGTTTCGTGCATCAACTATTAAGTTATCTTTCTAGTATTGCCTTAGGATCAATTTTATGACATAAGATACAAAGCCTAACTCGTGTGGCAGTGCGCCGTGCGATTTATAAGAAACACTGTGATACTTACGAACTTACCATTTGTCCTTCCCTGTCCAAGTATAAAACCAAGTTAAACCAAGTACGAATATAGATATATAGAAATCCCAAGATCGCATAACTAACACATGTATGCTACGAGCGTGTTTCTAAATTAGGTGCGCGATGTATACAATTTACGATACTCATATTACTTTGTGACTCAGGTTATGCAGATTACTCAAATGTCTTATACTTATTTTACACCAGCATGTTATACTTGTATAGGCATGTTATACTCAGACTACTCAAATGTGTTTCATGCTTTAGATTACTTGGTCCAATTAACGGTCTGTACGTATAGTGCACCGTACATTCGTTACTTGCCACAAGTTCCTACGAGCCCATACGCGGGTTTCTGCCACGTATAAAATATACTAATGATACATACTTGGTCTTATGACTTGACGAGCCGCCATGAACAAGTTATAGTCTCGACACGGGAATGAAATGCAATGCAGGTAGCGAGCCCTGCTACACGCCTTCCTGTCCGAAGCAAATGACTATCTGAATGTTCCTGGATTTTTGGAACGGCCCCGGTGCGACCAACGTACCGTCCGTAGGAACCATAAGCCTGTGCATAGGTTGTCCATGACCATTGACCATCAACACTAAGCTTTTATTATATGCAATATTTTAAGGCCTTGAATGAACATAGCTACTTGACATAGTGATAATGCATTTACTCGTTCAGAGATCTCGTGATCTGATGTGTTCCATTCTATGCACCATTTACGCTGACGTTCTACTACTTATTGTAGCTCCCATTTTGGGAGTAGCCTTGGCGACCCAACGATCAGGAAGACTTTCCATATTTCTATTATTATTTGGCTTGGAACAACTATTTTGATAGTCTTTCTGCCACAGGTAAGTGAACCATGATCTAATTCTTCTTTCATATTGGGGAAATATCTATGTGACGAGCATTTCAAGACATATGAAGCAATATACTTGAAGGTACATATAAGGAACAAGTAAATCTATGAGGTTAAATTAGAATAAATTTAAAGCGAGCATACCATTTCGTTCAACCGATCTACTTCCTTGTTCTATGCAAAAGATATAAGATGGGATTATTCCCTTAGCATAGATGTGTTGTATTCTTTATTAGCATAAAATGGGTGATTCGTCTAGCGACTAGCATGTATCAACCATATTTTTAAGTGTGCAGACTAAGCAAAGACAGGCTCATCGTAGCCACCCACCTAAGCAATAATTTGCCTCGGTCGAGCGATACTCCGAGTGAGCCTTTGAAAGTCTAAGTCTGAACTCTTGAAGGGCCAAGTCTGAAATCCTTGCCTCAAGCAAGTCTTCTTGCGGAGCAAAGCGGGTCGGGTCATCGGACTTGTGCCGTTTGAATCAGCTATCCGGATTGATGCGGAGCGGGTCGTTACACTTCCCACAGCTGAGGAATATGGAACCCGCTCCATATCTTCCTTCTCTCCCTCGATAGATGGACACTTCTCCTCAGTGAACTTAAAATAATCCGTAAGGGGGTTACTCACTTTCTTCGACCCGTCCATCCCGAAAAGATAAAGTACTAGGTGAATGTACTTCTTTTGGGACAAGTGTAACAGCTTGGATTCTCTCTCTCGACTGATCTCCATCCCAAGAATAGTCTTTGCTGCGTCCAAATCCTTCATAGAGAAGGTTGTGCCCAATTGGCGCCTCAACTCTGCTATCCTAGTGGTATTCCGACCCACCAGTAGCATATCATCAACATAAAACAGTAAAATAATAAAATCAACCTCGGCAAAGTACCTTACAAATAAATAGTGATCCGACATCGTTCGTCCATAACCATGCTCTCCCATAAACGACACGAACTTTCTGTACCACTGCCTCAGAGCCTACTTCAGACCATATAAGCTATTCCTCAACCGGCAGACCAAGTATGACTTTCTCTTCTCAAAGAATCTCTCTGGCTACTCCATGTACAACTCCTTCTCAAGATCATCGTGGAGGAATGCCATCTTCACGTCCATCTGCTCGACCTCCAAGTCAAAACTGGCTGCCAATGCTAGAACCTCCCGAATAGACGTCTGTTTGACGACTGACAAAAAAACTTATCATAATCTATGCCTTTCTACTGACCATAGCCTTTAAATACCAGCCTCACTTTGTATCGAGGGCGATTAGTATCATATGTCTGCTTCACTCTGAACATCCATCGATTTTTCAAAGCCTTCTTGCCCTTTGGCAACCGTACTAGATCATAAGTATAGTTGGCCTATAAGAAACTCATCTCCTCCTGCATAGCCTCTATCCACTCCTGTATGTGTTTATTTTTCATAGCCTCTGCAAAACTTTCGCACCTGGTGAGTATCTCGTAGATGGTCAACGCTCTCTGTCGCTCCTCCTCAACGGAACCACTGGTGCTGGCTGTATATCAACAACCTCATCCCCTTCAGGAACTGCCTCCTCGTCATGCTTATCCTCTTGAGGGTCACCCTAACCACCATTAGAAGGCTGATGATCAAGGTTGGGAGCAACTCCATGTACTGGCTCCACCATAATGGATCCTCTACGATGTACTCTGGAAACTGCTCGAAGCGAAATGATTCTAACTCATGCAATTCCTCAGCCTCATAAGGCATCTCAAAATCCGGAGTGTTGGTCATGGTCTGATCCTCGACGAATACCACGTCCCTGCTTTTGTAGAGCTTTCTTTCTACTGGGTCATAAAGGCTAAACTAATCCTGACCGTTGCCGACAAAGACGTACTGCCTCACCTTCGGCTCAAGTTTGGATCTTTTGTTCTTTCGTACATGCACAAAGGCCTTGCAACCAAACACTCGCAGGTGATTGTATGACGGCTCTTTGTCGTACCATACTTTGTCAGGCACATCACCCTGCAAAGGAGCACTAGGAGATAAATTAATAACATAAGCAACTGTGTAAAGTGCCTCACCCCAATAGCTTCCCGACAAGTTTGCTTTTGGCAGCAAATACCGCACCCTCTCCTTCAGCTTCCTGTTCATGCACTCCGCTACACCATTGAGCTATGATTTCTTTGGTGGAGTCTTCTGGTATCGTACCCCTTGCTCTCTGCAATAAGCATCAAAGGGACCGATATACTCGCCGTCATTGTCCGACGAAACAAATAGAAGCTTCTTGCCAGTGTCCCTTTCAACCGAGGCCTGAAACTCTTTGAAAGTGGACAGCATCTGATTCTTGATCTTTATGGCATAGACCAAAATCTTTCTGGAACAGTCATCAATAAATATTACAAAATAAGAAGAGCCACCAATGGATTTTACCTTCATAGGACCGCAGACATCCGAGTGAATCAACTCGAGCAACGCTGGCTTCCATGAACTCGTGTGACTTTGGAAAGATATCCTATTTTACTTTCCCGCCAAACAGTGCGTTTATTTCTCCAATTTTATAGACTTCAGTCCTGGAATCACCTTTATTTTCACTAAGTAGCTCATCCCCTTCTAGATGATATAGCTTAGCCGCCTATGCCCTAACTTGGTAAACACATCAGTACCTGCGTTCACCTCATGTGCGCCCTGTGCGCTTCCTTCCATATAGTAGAGTTTGGACCTCTTGCTTCCTCTGACAATCACCATCGAACCTCTGGAAAGCTTCTATTGACTATTTTCTAGGTGATTGAAGAAACCCTCGTCATCCAACCTTTCAACGAACACCAGGTTGAAACGGATATCAGGGACATGACGAACATCTTTGAGAACAAGAACTTCACCCGTCTTTGTCCTCAAATGCACATCTCTAATGGCAACCACCTTCGACACATCTTCATTTCCCATCTTCAACACTCCACCGTTGCCTGTTGTGTAAGTATAATAGTGTCATGTTGTAAGATACGCGCGCTGAAGAACCTAAGTCCATCAGCCAAGAGTTGTCATCGTAGACGAGGTTCATGACAACCTCATCACCTACAATAATTACTTTGCCTCCATGTACCGAGGCCGCCGTTGTAGTGTTCTCGCCTTACTTTCCCTTGTCGCCCTTTTCTCTCTCTTCAAAGCGAAACAGTTCCGCTTGATGTGGCCCTTCTTTCCACAATGGTAATACTCCGAGTCCTCGTAACGACCCTTGGACCTTTCTCTTCTTTTGTCTCTACCACGGACTGGACCCATGCTTTTACCCCTTCCGCCACTCTCTGAAACTAGTACCTCTCAGTGGGATGTGGATGAAGTGCCCTGAGAACGTCTTTGTATCTCTTCATCCAGTACCCCGTTCTTGGCAAACTCCAGACTAACCACGCCTTCCGGAGTAGAAGCGATCATAAACACTCGTACGGTCTCCCACAAGTCTGGCAATGTACACAACAACCATAGTCCCTGAACCTCGTCGTCGAACTTGACTCCCATCGAAGATAGATGGTCCACCACGCCCTGGAACTCACTCAAATGATCTGTAATGGACGCTCCATCTTTGTACCGCAGACCCATCATCATCTAGATCAGGAACAATTTATTTATCCCGGTCTTCTTCGCATACAAAGATTATAGCTTATCCCACAGTGTCTTCATGTGCTCAATATTGGCAACGTGATTGTACACGTTCTCGTCAATGAACTGTCTGATATATCCGCACATCTGTATATGCTCCAACTTTCAGTCCTCTTCGGATTTGTCACTAGGTCTTTCGGAAGCAAATACCGGTAGATGCAGCTTCTTGAAAAATAAGAAATCATTCATCTTGCTCCGCCAATAATGATAGTTGGTACCATTCGAATTTACCATGCGCACGGACTTCGCGTCCATCTCTCCTCTCTGGTTTGCCTGTCAACTCCTGACATGCTTCTAAAATTCCAGAACCTGGCTTTGATACCACTTTGTTGGGAACGAAATGCGAAAACTGTTCCCCAAACCAGAGATTACCTGCGAGAGAACCGAGCAAAATTCACAAACAAAAAATGGCAAACATAAATCGCAGAAACATAGATTTATACATGGAAAATTAAGATAGAAAAAACTACGGGACGATCAGAGTCCAACCCTAAAGAACCTCCACTAATGGAATAAAGAGAATACACCATCTACAAGCTTCTCCCGATCCAACACGGATCACCACAACACTTAGGAATAAAAAATAGATTACACCACGAAGATAGAAGACAATGAGAAATTACCAAAAATTGATCTTCTCATCCGAAACGGCCTCCAATCCTTTTTTCTCATTCCCAAAGTTGCAATGACAGTCTTACCTCCTTTTTCTCTCTTTGTTACATGAACTTGACCTGGGGAACTGAGTTTGGTCCGAAGTCGGTAGGCATATTTCCAGCAGCAACTCCCCCCCTCCACTCCCCTATTTGCTGTTCCGAGCTTCTCCGACTTTTCGAATGACTCTCGTCGTCTTCCCGAACTTCTTTGACACACATACGACACTCGTCGCACTCCGAAATGTTCTCCACATAGATTGAAAATTCCAACCACTCTAATACCAGCTACCATTACTTCTTGTCTTTATCTCTATGCACTATTTGGAAGGCAAGGACCGATTTTATTTTCAGACGAAAACCCGTCAATAGCGAGATCATCCTCAATGAAATTTCCAGGCTACGACAGTCGTACGACACTCTTGATTTGAAACATCAAACTTCTGGGGCGTCTCACCATTAGAGGCGACATCAAACTTGGGGGGGGGGGGGGTGGAGGGGCGTCTCACCATTAGAGGCGGAAGGCCTAGGCGTCCTCATGGCAATCGAACTTCAGAAGAGGAAAGGGCTGACTTACAAAAGTATAGAGGGCGACTGCAAAACTCTTATAGTCTCGATCTTACGGATTGAACTGGACATCCTGTGGCGTGTACGCTATAGAAGAAGGCTGCGCCGCAATGCTTCACAACAGAGGCCTTTCCTATGCCTTGATCGGAAGGAACGCCAACACAGTTGCACACTCACTGACATTCCATACTTTGCTTAACTTTGCTCACCCCACTACCTGGCTCTATGAAGAGCCACCCCTTGTACATTGTACCATATCTACAAAATAGACTCAAAATAAAAACATGAAAAAATTTAACCAACTATCCATAAAATGGTAAATAGAAATTATGAGTTAAAAAAAAAAATCAAGATCTAAAATATAATTATATTTTTATCCCACAAATAATTTTTTTTTAATTTCTTATTTTTTGGTCGTTCAAGGAAGAGAATTAACTTCATTTTACTTTCCTTTATGTTTCTTTTCCTCAAATTTTTCTCTCTCTTCCTAAAATGTTTTTCCAAATACATCCCCAACATGAAAACTATAGCAACTTTTAGTTTTGCATGTAGCAATTATTACATGGAATGGTGAACCTCCATACGAGTTTTAAAATGAACAAAAATGAACTCTATTTGTATTTGTTTGTATTTGTGGAGCTTAAAAAAAGAAAGTGCACGATGCCACCTAAACCCACAACATCCGTCGGGGGTGAGCTTTACTCAATGCAATCGGAATGGGTCACCCATAGTTAGTAGTACAGTTAGGTTTCTTTATCTTATTTTATTTTATTTTTATACGAGGAAATATGAAGAGTCTTAGTCTATGTTCTCTAGAGGACTTTGAACTTGGATTCTTTGATCAACGTTCCTTATATAGACCCAAGTAAACTCAGGATCACAGGATACAGTCACCAGACTTGACCGGCGAAACTTGGTCACGACGCATGCGGCATGCACCAAGTCTTGTAGACAAAACATTCTGGAGCACTCAAGTCCATCTGGAGGCAGGTCCGGATTTGATACGATGGAGGCAGGTCCGGATTTGATACGAGATTCATGAGGTGATACGTTTCAATCTAAGTGTTTAGAGGGCACTAAAATTTTATTTTATACTATATAATGTAGATAAGTTCAATTATAAACAAAAATTCAACAGATTTATTCTAATCCTTTCGATTCGTATAATTTTTTATTTATTTTTACTTTATAGAATAATACTCCTAATTTTCTCAACCATTTTATCATTCTCTATCTCCTTTTTCGATTCTTTCATGCCTTTCAAGAAGCCTTTGATGACTTAATTTAATAACCTCCTACTAAAAATACTTACGTATCTACGTATATAATTTTTATCTTTTTATGTAAATATGTATATTTTAGTATCAGAACTGTATTTCAAACACTAATTTTGATTTTGTAAAATACGTCTGTGTATGTATATGTATATATGAACATACAAATGAGTATATATGTATATACTATTACATAATAGGGCTATTTGAAATTTTTCCAAATATTTCAATAAGGAGGGACTTAAGTGAAAACCAACCAAATAGGGGGAAGAAAACCATCAACCAAACCTGGCACCCACTGAACCTTGCCTAACTCTTTTCTTGACTCAGCAAAGAACATACATACCTGGCTTCTCTATTTTCATTTCCCTTTTTTCAAGTTCTATATGGCAACTTCTCATTCCTTCTCTATTTCCAACACCCCCACCCACACCAACATCATCTCTATTTCCTTCTCTACATATTATCCATCTCTCATTCTCCTTGAATCTCCCTCCTCCTTAGTATCGTTGTTGCTGCTGCTTCTTTCATCTGCGACTACAGCCGCTGCTTCTTACTGCTGCTGCTGCAGCCGCTGCCTCCGGCACCCCCTGCGACAGCGCGCGTCCCCGCTGGCCACTTGCCGCCGCCAGTCACCACCCCCTCCTCCTCCTTCTCCTCCTTCTCCAATCTTGGATTTTGATTTGGAAAAAAATTAAAAATGGAAAAAGCTAGGTCATTCAAAAAGCAAGGCAAGCCCTCTTCCTTTTGCTTCAATTTTTGTTAATAAATTTCTTAAATTGATTTCTAATTTTCTCATATAATCAATTAGTATATAGGTTGTCTAGTTAGATCTTTGTATAATTAATATATAAATTGATGAAGAATTTATAGTTGTATTGATGTTATGACACAGACATGCTGTAACGACCCGTTCCGCTAAAGCGGACAGCCGATTCAAACGACGCAAGTGCAACAACCCGACCCACTTTGCTCAGCGAGAATACCCGTTTGAGGCAAAATAATTTCCAGACTTGGCCCTTCAGGAGTTCAGACTTAGACTTTCAGAGGCTCGCTCGGAGTATCCCTCGACCGAAGCGAATCATCGCTAAGTTGGGTGGCTACGATGAACTTGTCTTTGCTTAGCTAGCACACTTAAAATAAGGACGATAAATGCTAGTCGCTAGTTGAATAACCCCTGCATGCTAATAAAGAATACGACGCACCTAGCTAAGGGAATAATCCTAACTTGTAATGCTTGTATTAGAACATAAAAATAAAACTTTGCTTATATATGGACCCTCGTATGCTACCTTTGCCTTGTGCAACTAGACCCCGCTATGCCTCGAGTAGAACGATATATACTCTTCGTAGTGCACTTTTCACTTGTTTACACTGTATGTCCCTAGATTATGTCGCTCGATATGTCCCTTTACGGTTTTGCTCTCCGCTTTACCCATAGACCGTGCCAACATAAATGTTTATGTTTCATATGAATGCATGCTTGTCTGCTTATATGTTAACTTGTACTTGTTGCCTCATTTCAATGCTTGCCACACAAATTATGCCACAATCAAGAAATACTATCCATATCGTGCATGCATCGAGTTAGCCAGAAGACTATCAAATAACTCTTCTATGCAATATGAACTTGCAAGTATTCAGGACCGTTAGGTCCCCAAGGCAGTCCCAAAACCAGGGGAATGCATCAAGTCAAGTTGAACACTGAACGAGAATTATGTCAAGTAAAGCAAAAATTACAGCTCGTGGAGCAATGCTCATTCAGATCAGGAATCATGTATTATCTTGTCAAGTTATGAATCTGGAAGACCAAGACTTGCGTATAACGATCCGTTCCGCTCAAGCGGACTGCCGATTCAAACGGCAAAAGTGAAATGATCCGACCCGCTTGGCTCACTCGTTTGAGAAAAAAGGATTCCCAGACTTGGCCCTTCAGGAGTTCAGGCTTAGGCTTTTAGAGGCTCGCTCGGAATATCGCTCGAACGAGGCGAATTATCGCTAAGGTGGGTGGCTACGATAAACTTGTCTTTGCTTAGCCAGCACACTTAAAATATGGACGATACATGCTAGTCGCTAGGTGAATCATCCCCTGCATGCTAATAAGAATACAACGCACCTAGCTAAGGGAATAATCCCAACTTGTATTGCTTGTGTTAGAACATGGAAATGAAAACGGAAACTTTGCTTATAATTGGACCCTCGCATGCTACCTTTGCCTTGTGTAACTAGACCCCGCTATGCCTCGAGTAGAATAATATATGTATACTCTTCGTAATGTAATGCTTCACTTGCTATGCTGCACGTCCCTAGATTATGTCGCTCGGTATGTCCCTTTACGGTTTTACTTCTTTCCTTACCCTTAGGCCCGAGCCAAACGTAAATGCTTATGTTTTCTTATGAATGCAATGCTTGCCTGCTTATATGTTAACTTGTATTCATTGCCTCGTTTCAATGCTTGTCACATAGTCTATGCCACAACCAAGTAATACTATGCGTATCGTGCATGCATCTAGTTGGCCATGAGACTATCAAATAACTCTTCTGTGCAATATGAACCTGCAAGCATCCGGGACCGTTAGGTCGCCAAGGCAGTCCCTGCACTAGAGAAATACAACAAGACAAGTGGAACACTGATCAAGAATTATGTAAAGTTTACATCTGAACGAGAATCATGTCAAGTTTACATCTGAACGAGAATCATGTCAAGTTTACATCTGAACAAGAATCATGTCAAGCAAATCAACTATCACAGCTCGTGGAGCAATGCTCGTTCAGAACAAGAAACATGGATTATCATGTCAAGATGTGAATTTGGAAGACCTTAGAAACTTGCATGTCGCGGACAACTTGGAAACAAGGGGGATCTTCGATGATCCTGTTCCACAGACGGTCTTCGGGGCACCGGGGCTGATCCGATCCAGAATAGAAATAACTGTAGGGTCTACTGTATTAGCAGGATGGCTTACAGTGCACCATGTAATTTTGTTGCTTTCCATTCTCGTCAATGGCCCATCCTTTATGGCTATGCCAGCGACTCCTGTTCATATAGATAAGTCATCCTCGCTTAGCGGCTATCCGCGTATGAGTTATTGCATCACATCGAGAATGTCTGAAAGTCACCTGAATGATCATGAGTATAAGAGCACTTGTACATATAGAATACTTTAACATCTTATGCAATATAGCTGATAGCCTATATGCTCGTTCTTGATTTAACTTGGTTTGCCTTGGACAAGAAAGAATAAATGGTATGTTGGTAAGTCTCGCTATGTTTTCTCTTATATTGCACGGTACACTGCCACATGAGTTAGGCTATTCATCTTTGCCATAAAACTGATCCTAAAGCAAGATTAGAAAGATAACTTAATAGTTGGTGCACGGAACCTATATAACGTGTTTGGATTTGTCGAGCGGGCGAGTAGCCTCCCCACCAGTGCATTCATGTACTGATAACCCACCAAATTGTTTGTAGGGTACGGGAGAACCTCATTCGGTGCGGATGCCTCCTTCGTGCGTGCTAAGGTGTGGAGTCCACTCTGAATCCTTGGAGCGTTGCCTCCGGAACTGAAGCACATATACAAGACATAATATTGTAACATCGCCTATGTATCATTCCACAAATGTGGCCATTTGGCACGCTTTTACTGTTCTGGAGAGAGACTTGAGCAAATTATAATCTCGGCCAAGCGCCGTCTGTAACACTTGTTATATATCAATAAGAGTTTGTTTTACTTCTATACTTGTGTTATGCAATGCTTCCGCTATCGACGACTCTGTGAACCTGTTACCAATCGCCTATGTGTTTATAATTTTGCTGTACTCGGACAATCTGTGCGACTCTGTGGCTTAGACCTTTTACCGCCAATATAGACCATGGCCTTGCACGGGCGCAAATTATGCTCGTACGGCATCACGCCCACATGGGTCAAGTGATCGTCCCGCGGGAGCGCTGGCGCGGTGATTCTCGTCTAGCGGGGATGGCCGATTAGTCCGCGGGAGATCGGGGCATGACATATTGCTATCAGAGCATGGCTATACGCCTTTGGATTTTATTTTGATTTTCTCAGTTTTGAAAGCTCGTTCGTGGGTTATGTGCATATGCTCACTCTCAATGTCCCATCGGAATATTCTAAATAATAAGTCTAAATACCTTCGAAAAGTGTATGTGAATAATATGATTGCTTGTACAAAATTATGATACAAAGGCCTTTGTGCCGACCTGTGCTAGACCCTTTGGGATTAGACTCGTGCTAGAAATTGCAGGATATGTGCGAACTCAAATGCTTATACGTGCTTACCAACTAGTTAGTGTACGGAATAGAATATCCCCCGAACAGTTAGCTATGCACACAGCCTTTCGGCTAAGTTGTGTTGAGTATCGCGTGCCAAGACCTTTTGGTGCAAGCTAGTTGCAATGAGATTGAGATATCATTCAGGAAAAAGGATAAGTCAGACTTAGAATGACAACCGATAGAGACATTATCAGATTATTGCTTAGGCGAACATGGAGAAACGTACTTGGATTTTGGAAAATAGCTTGAACGGTGTTCCGTGTCGGAAGATACAAATCGAATATGGGTTACTTGGATGACTATAAACGGGATGGATATATACGAGACTAAGATTTACTAGGCGATGCTTAAGTATCATGCAGGAATTCTAAGAACGACTTGGTGAGTATGCTAGCGATTGATGCGAACATCGATAGCAGATTTAATTGGGTGACTCAATTTTGAGTGGTGTATAGATCATTTTGAAATATTCAAACGGATTCATAGGTCTCGTACGATAGTCGGATTGAATGATTGGAGAATGTCTTGAATAAGTGATAAGACATATATCGATTAGGAATTCGTGAAAATAGGAATCGATATCTTGGTTAAGGAAACTTGCTAAAAACTTGAGGATTGTGCAAGTAATTTTGGATTGAAACAAAATGGATGAAACTTGAATACAATATCACTCGAATAGCAGTTAGCCCAAGAAAGAAATATTTTGGTTCGATGAAAGAGATAAGCGATAACAGATTTAACTTGGAGTTTGGAAGAACGATCTTGAAATCAAGTTCAAAAAGATAACTTTCGAAATCAGTCCCAATGAGAATGATTGTCATGCGGGAGTGTGGTGTGGTGATTTTATGTACGACGGGGATGATCGAACTCACAAGAACATGTTCGGTGATTATTCCAAACGAACTCGATAAATAGAATATATCAAAATTGGATAGACTTGGGCTTGAATATTTGAAACTTAGTTTCTTGATAAATGCTAGACGTAGACTATGGGTTTACCGATCTGTAACATTAAAATTTGATAATTTTGCTAGACAAATTATAATCACTACATGAACGGACTTGACTCGATGGAAATATAACTTGGATGAAGTAAAGCAAAATGATAAGGTATCTCGATCATGCCGAAGAAAACCATATTGTTCAAACGTTCTTGTCTTGTGCGAGCATAACTCTATGCTTGTGCATGCGTCATGCCCGGATTAGGACGATTATCCAACGGGAGCGTTGGCATGGTGATCTCACGTCCAACGAGGGTGATCGAACTTGCAAGAGACCGGAGCGTGACAACTGATGGATTATCTTGACTTTTGGTTTGACACGATAAAATAAATTGGAAATGCAAGTGAATCAAAAATATTTTATGGATAAGTTAGCTTAGAACCTGGAATAAATCACGCTTAACGATTTCGTGAACGGATACGTGAATCTTGTTGGACGACTTGGAATTATAATTTAAGGTTTAGAATCAAATCTTGGCTTGGTGGTCTAGACTTGGAATGGATAGGGATTCTATCAAAACATGTTTGGAGAGATAGACTATGCAAATAAATAGGATTGTCCTGCATCTTGGATATACTATAGATTTTCCTGAACAGACTCGAACCCCGTGCAAATAAAAGTGTTAATGAAAGTAGGATAATCTGTGCTCGATGTTTAGAAATGAGAGTGAAACGAGCTTGGATAGAAAATTTCGCACAAATGAACAATGGTTTGACCCTAGGAATTAGGACAAGCATCGTGCGACGAATTTACACGATGAATCATGTATTTGAACTTGTATCTATAACCTTGTGAGCTGACCTAGTAATTAGGCAGACGACCCTGTGCTGAGTGAAGAACCTATATGACCGAATTTAACATATTGCTTGAACAAAGCTATAGAACTGGGGTAGCAAGACTTAGTGTTAGACTTGAAACGATAATGTGTGCTATGTTTGACCCGAACGGATGAACGCTAGTCGGTAAACCAAATAGATCGTGCTTAACGGTAGTGCAAATACTTGGTTTGGTTGGAATAGAAATGACTTGGATTTGATTGACCCTGTCGGAGTATCCTTGTGATTTCTGAAACGAGAACCCTTGAGATTTTCGCAAGTAGCTTGTCCGATTTCACTATCTCTAAGTTTGGTTGAATGCATATGTTTGAGGGACGCCTTGAACGTGTGCACGATCCAAGAGTTAATAATATATAAAACTCGAGTGCTAAGACTTCGCTATTGCTAAGTTGGTTGACAAGCATATGTTTGAAGGACGCTTTGAATATGTGCACAATCCAGACTTGTGATATGCTGATCTCGAATGCTAGTGCAAGTGAATATCCCCATGGACAAGTATAAAGACTTGTATAAGTTTGCCTCCGCCTTAGATCATCTTTTAGATGGATTATAACGTACCCCGTGTTAAGCAATATGTTTCGCGCTAAGGCGCAATAGACACTGACCCAGCATACACGCGAAACGGTTTAAGAACAATTAGGAGATTGTGTTCGAACGGATCTAGTGGTACCGATTGCTACGCTAGGGATAGATTCGATAGTGCGTTAGAATAGCTTGCCCTCAGGAAGTCTCGAGGACGGGACTTTTTCTGAGTGGTGCATAATGTAATGATTCCGTTCCGCTCAAGCGGACTGCCGATTCAAACGGCAAAAGTGAAATGACCCGACCCACTTTGCTCAAAGAGGATACTTGTTTAAGGCAAAAGGATTCCCAGACTTGGCCCTTCAGGAGTTCACGCTTAGGCTTTCAGAGGCTCGCTCGGAGTATCGTTCGAACGAGGCGAATCATCGCTAAGGTGGGTGGCTACGATAAACTTGTCTTTACTTAGCCAGCACACTTAAAATATGGACGATACATGCTAGTCGCTAGGTGAATCACCCCCTGCATGCTAATAAGAATATAACGCTCCTAGCTAAAGGAATAATTCCAACTTGTATTGCTTGTTTTAGAACATGGAAATGGAAACTTTGCTTATAATTGGACCATCGCATGCTACCTTTGCCTTGTGCAACTAGACCCTGCTATGCCTCGAGTAGAACGATATATGTATACTCATCATAGTGCACTACTTTACTTGCTACACTGCACGTCCCTAGATTATATTGCTCGTTATGTCCCTTTACGGTTTTACTCCTTGCCTTACCCTTAGGCCCGAGCCAAACGTAAATGCATATGTTTTCTTATGAATGCAATGCTTGCCTGCTTATATGTTAACTTGTATTCGTTGCCTCATTTCAATGCTTGTCATATAGTGTATGCCATAGTCAAGTAACACTATCCGTATCGTACATGGATCTAGTTGGCCAGGAGACTATCAAATAGCTCTTCTGTGTAATATGAACCTGGAAGCATCCGAGACCATTAGGTCACTAAGGCATTCCCCGCAACAGGGGAATGCATCAAGGCAAGTGGAACACTGATCAAGAATTATGTTAAGTTTACATCTGAATGAGAATCATGTCAAGTTTACATCTGAACGATAATCATGTCAAGTTTACATCTGAACGAGAATCGTGTCAAGCAAATCAAGTATCACTGCTCGTGAATTAATGCTCGTTCAGAACAAGAACCATGGATTATCATGTCAAGATGTGAATTTGGAATACCTTAGAGACTTGTATGTCGCGGACAACTTGGAAACAAGAGGGATCTTTGGTGATCATGTTCCATGGACGGTCTCCGGAGCACCGGGGCCGATCCGATCCGGAATGGAATTGACTGTAGGGCCTATTATATTGGCAGGATGGCTTATAGTGCACCCTGTACTTTCGTTGCTTTCCATTCTCGTCAATGGCCCATCCTTTATGGCTATTCCAGCGACTCCTGTTTATATAGATAAGTCATCCTCGGTTAGCGGCTATCCGCGTGCGAGTCCTTGCATCGCATCGAGAATATCTGAAAGTTACCTGAATGATCATGAGTATAAGAGGACTTGTACATATGGAACACTTCAACATCTTATGCAGCACAATTGATAACTTGTATGCTCGTGCTTGATTTAACTTGGTTTGCCTTGGACAGGGAAGAACAAATGGTAAGTTGGTAAGTCTCACCGTGTTTCCTCTTATATTGCACGGCGTACTGCTACACGAGTTAGGCTATTCATCTTTGCCATGAAACTGATCTTAAGGCAAGATTAGAAAATTAACTTAATAGTTGGTGCACAAAATCTATATAACGTGTTTGGATTTATCGAGCGGGCGAGTAGCCTCTCCACCAGTGCATTCAAGTACTGATAACACACCAGATTATTTTCAGGGTGCATGAGAACCTCGTTCGGTGCGGATGCCTCCTTTATGCGTGCTAAGGCGTGGAGTCCACTCTAAAGTCTTGGAGCGTTGCGCCCGGAACTGAAGCACATATACAAGATATAATATTGGAACATCGCCTATGTATCATTCCACAGATATAGCCATTTGGTATAATTTTACTGCTTCGGAGAGAGACTTAAGCGATTTTTAATCTCGGCCAAGCACCGCCTGTAACACTGTTATATATCAATAAGAGTTTGCTTTGCTTCTACACTTGTGTTATTCAATACTTCCGCTATCGATGACTCTGTGAACCTGTTACCAATCGCCTATGTATTTATAATTATGCTACACTCAGACAATCTATGCGACTCTGTGGATTAGACCTTTTACCGCCAGCATGGACCAAGACCTTGCATGGGCGCGGCTTACGCTCATGCAGCATCACGCCCAGATGGGTCAAGCGATCATCCCACGGGAGCGCTGGCACGGTGATTCTCGCTTAGCGGGGACGGTCGATTAGCCTACGGGAGATCGGGGCATGATATTGCGTGTCGGGGACAACTTGGAATCAAGGGGGATCTTCGAATCTCGTTCCACGGGCGGTCTCCGGGGCATTGGGGCCGATCCGATCTGGATGGAACTATTATTTAGTTGTTCTGGGCGGGATGATTTACAGCACACCTTGTACTTTTGTTGCATTCCATCCTCGTTCAAGACTATAACTCGTCCTTTATGGCTATGCCTTAGATAATTGTTCATATAGATAAGTCATCCTCGCTTAGCGGTAATCCGCGTACAAGTCATTGCATCGCATCCAGTAAATTGAAACACCTGAACGATCATGAGTATAATACACTTGTACGTATTAAACACAATAAACATCCAATGCAAAATGCCTTATAATCCGTGTAATCATGCACCAAAACAGAACCTCGCTCACAATAATTGTGTTTGCATATGCTATTTGCCCTTGGATTTCATAATAAATGCTTGTGCTTGTTTTAACTTGATTTTCCTTAGATAGGAAAGGACGGATGGTAAGTTGGTTAGTCTTGCCGTGTTCCTTAATATCGTACGGCACACTGCCACACGAGTTAGGCTTTTTATCATTGCCATAAAACTGATTCTAAGGCAATGATAAAAAGATTGCTTAACAGATGGTGCACGAAACCTATATAAGGTATTTAGATTTGTCGAGCGGACGAGAAGCCTCCCCACCAGTGCAATCATGTACTGATAACCCACCAGATTGGTTGCAGGGTACGGAAGAACCTCGTTCTGTGCGGATGCCTCCTTCGTGCGTGCTAAGGCGTGGAGTTCACTCCGAAGCCTTGGAGTGTTGCGTCCGAAACTGAAGCATATATACAGGACATAATATTAAAATATCGCTTATGTATCATTCCACAAATATAGCCACTTGGAACACTTTTACTGTTTCAGAGAAAGAGAGGCTTGAGCGACTTGTAATCTCGGCCTAGCGCCGCTTGTAACACTTGTTCAATAATAATAAAGAGTTGCTTTACTTCTATACTTGTGTTATTCAATGCTTCAACTATTAACGACTCTGTGAACTTGTTACCAATCGCCTGTACGGTTCTTATTCCGCTGCGCTCGGACAATATATGCGACTCTGTGGCTTAGACCCCTTACCGCCTGCATGGACCACGGCCTTACACGGGTGCGGCTTATGCTCGAATGACATCACTCCCAGATGGGTCAAGCGATCGTCTCCCTGGAGCGCTGTTTCGGTGATTGGGGCCTAACGGGGATGGCCGATTTGCCTGTGGGAGATCGGGGCATGATATAATGGTATCAGAGCATGGCTTTACGCCTTTGGACTTCGTTTCGATTTTCTCAGTTTTGAAAGCTTGTTCGTGGGTTATGTGCATATGCTCTCTCAATGTCCCATCAGAATATTCCAAACAATGAGTCTAAATAATTTTAAAAGTACATGTGAATGATATGATTGCTTGTACGAAATTGGGATGCAAAGGCCTTTGTGCCTACCTGTGTTAGACTTTGTGGATAAAGACTCATGCTAAAATTTGCAAATTATGTGCCAACCCGAATACCTATACATGATTACCTAGCTGATTAGTGTACAAAATAGAATATCGACCAAACAGTTAGCTATGCATTCAGCCTTTCGGCTAAGTTGTGTTGAGTATCATGCCAAGACCAATTGGTGCAAGCTAAGTTGCAAACAAGATTGGAATATCGTTCAGTAAGACAGATAAGTCAGACTTAGAATGGCAACCGATAGAAAACTTATCAGATTATGTCTTACGCGAATATAGATAATCATGCTTTGATTTTAGGAAATAGCTCGAACGGTATTTTGTGTCGGAAGATACAAATCTAATATTGTTTACTTGGATGACTATCAAAAGGATATATATACGAGACTGAGATTTATCAGGCGATGCTTAAGTATCATAGAGAAATTCTAAGAAAAACTTGGTGAATATGCTAGCGATTGATGCGAATACGATTGAGGGTTTGATTGGGTGGCTCGATTTCGAGTGGTGTATGGATCATTAGAAATATCCAAACGGATTTATAGGTCTTGTATGATAATTGGATTGAACGATTTGAGAATGTCTCGAATAAATGATAAGGCTTATATCGAATAGGAATTCATGAAAATGGAAATCGATATCTTGGTTAAGGAAACTTGTAGAAAACTTGGAGGATTGTGTGAACGATTTTGGATTGAATCAAATAGATTGATGCTTGAATAAAATACCGCTCAATAGAAGTTAGCCCGAGAATGGACATTGTGATTTCAGATTTATAGACTTGGCTTGGTATCGATAATTGGAAGATAGCATGGATCGATACAAGTAAAAGAAATATTATGGTTGGATGAAAGAGATAAGCGATAACGAATTTGACTTGGAGTTTGTAAGAACGATCATAAAAACAAGTTCGAAAAGATAACCTTCGAAATTACTCCCAGCGAGAACGATTATCCTGCGGGAGCGCCAGCATGGTGATTTCACGTACGGCGGGGATGATCGAACTCACGAAAATATATTCAGTGATTATTCCAAACGAACTCGATGAATAGAACATATCAAAAATGGGTGAACTTGGGCTTGAATATTTGAAACTAGTTGCTTGAGGAATGCTATAATCATGAAGTAATTTCATATTGTTATTTCACAAAAAATTTGTCCTCGAAATTTAAGATCCTCAATAGTTGTATATATTCATTTATTTATTTATTATCATCAAAATTTAAATTCATTAAACCATATAATCATGAAGTAATTCCATATTGTTATTTCACAAAAATTTCAATATTCTATAATTATCATATTCCTGAAAATCTTCAAATTTAAAATCAAATTTCATTCTTATCACAATCTCCTCCAAAAATTTAAGTTAATAACTAAATACTCAAAAAATTTAATATCCAATCCTCTAATTGAAATCCAATCAATGCATATTTATAAAATTTAAAAATCTCATCCCCAAAAATTTGAATTCAAACACTAATTCATTAGTGATCTTATTCCTCGATTCTTTTTCCATACAATACTCAAACAATGTAATACTTATGAAATCTTCAAATACAATATCCAAAGATAAATCTATATCTTGCAGTCAAATAAATACAATGATAATCTTCTTAAATTTCTCAAAATTTAATGACAATTCAATCATATCATAATCTTCATAAAATTAATGATTTAACAAAATTGTCAATTCTGCCATATTAAGTTCTCAACTCTTTATTAAATTAATATTTATTCTCGAAATTTAAGGCACATTGTCTCTCTTTGCCAAGTCATATCCTCTTCATAAATCTATACTACGGTCAAACCCCTAACAATCAAGGTCTAAGAAAATCCTACCTACAGTCATATAACATGCAATCTAGAGAAAACATACATGGTTATGGTCACTTTTGTCATGGTATAGCAGTCTCTGTTAGGGTGTACTACTATCTACATTCTAACAAGAAAATCACTGATGCAAGCTACGGTACTAAGGAATCAATCAATCAATTAAATAGTCGGAAAAGGAATAGAAGGAATGAAAGAACAGAACCTGCTAACACAACCATAGGTTAAATGATGCATCCAAAGTTGATGCCCCTATCCCTTTGGTACCACTGTTTCTAAGCACACCCACTGCTAACTCTCTTTCCTACTGTAATTGTTTATACTAGTTGTTCTTATCACTCAAGTGCACACCAAGTGCAACACACCATACTAAGTACTACTCTCTCTGATACAACTCTAGATGGACACCTAAGTCAATTTGCAGTGCCATCTCAATCATGCTCAAGCCAACAGATTCTTACACATGCACATCATCTACTCATATACTAATACACATTTCTTACCCACCATAAAATTTTATCCTCAAAATAAAATCCTCAAAATTTAATTTCTCGAACAATTTAAAATAAAATGTGTATACTTTCCTCAAGAGGCAAATATTCAAATATTGAAATAAAATTTTAATCACTTCCAAAAATCTTTATAGCTTTGACTATGTTTATTGAATTGAATTTGAATCCTCAAAAAATTTAATAACAAAAAAATCTCAACTCCTCAAAATTCTTAAAAATTGAAATTTATTTCCAATCTTCAAATTATAAATGTAATTCCACATCTATCTAAGTATACATATATATACTCACAGTCTCTAACACACAAGATACACACAGATACACCAATTGTCTACAACCTCAACTGTGTACTGAATATTGCACTGCCTGGATTACTTGCACTATTACTTCCAATAATTTTCTATCCATATTAACTGATACACCAATCTACTATCATCACACGAGGTACTTACCGTTACTAGTATATTTCTCAACTAATCATTGATATAGAAACATTAACACTCTTGGTATGGTAGCACTAGCTTCCTCACTACACAACATATGCCCTTAATGTTCGAGGATACTAGCTTCATTATTAGATCGCCTCATCACACTCTCTAGAACTCATGATCACTTGCACTTTTTATAATACACATGTTTCTCTTCACTCTCAAAGGCAGGCATATGGTTCCATATCTCGATGGATGTATACGTATCTTCTCTTAAATCTTTTACAGGCTGATACACTAATCTGTGATACACTTCATACCTTCCATGACCAATCTTGATATTTCTCTACCCATGGCATCTCATTAATACCCTTTATGCATATATATTTCTTTACTCTTGACACACCCAAGTATCACTATCAAATTGAATATCATGCTCCATTAATTTTTAACAAAATTTCCTTGATACTTAATTATTTACATGGATCACCCAACTACATGGATTCATGACTATCCAGGACTCCATGCTGACTCTGATACTTACTCTTGGAACCATCACTGATACTCTTTACTCCTTCTTCTACCTATAGTACCAATACTAACTATAATGTCACCTATTATAGAACTATTGCTACAAGGTACTATGCTACGGGTCAACTCTAGATCGATGCCTACTGCTCACATGTCCAACCAAGAAATACTTATAGACTCACATGCCATAGGCAGTCAACACTGATATAAGACACAAACCTAATTACAATTTACCAATTATCACACTAACAAGGAACCCTAATGGAAATAAGCTCAAGAAGGAACTGGACTGAGGACTGAAGGTATCTCTACTACTAAGCAAAATGATGAAACAAAGTCTTAGAATAACAGAAGTGGATAAGTATTGAGATGATACTTTAAGAACAAATTTAAGATACAACCTGATATTCATACACGTCTGTCCGAAATCATGACACTCAGAATCCTTGCCATGCCAGTAAGCATAGCTGCGATAAACGATAGATTTCATAACTAAGGTATGCAACTTTATAATCACGTCATCTAGAATCCTCGCCATGCCAACCAGTATGGCCACGAGAAACTCTAAATTTCATAACTAAGATATGTACATCCAAGGTCATGTTCCTACTTTTTTGCCACGAAAGCTAATGTGGTTGCGATAAACTCTAGGCTCTATAACCAAAGTAGACGTTTTACCTTTCTCACTGTCCTCATCAACGTATGTCATCAGATGATACCGTAAATTTTTAGCCCGTAAAGTTTATCTCGATATGAGATCAAACTCAACAACGACACCAAGAATTAAATTTAACAACTGATCAACAAGAATCAAATTCAATAACAACAAGTAAGAACGGACGGAACAAGAAAAAAGATCTAAATCAAAAATTATAATAAGATTCTCAAGGGTCGTCCCAGTAATCTCTCAAATAATTTATGATTGAGTATCCTCTCTCATCCTAGTATCCTATGTCCTATATCCTATCGCAGGCACGCAGTAGTACAACTAAGACGTCGTACTACCACGACATCGGACAACTTGTGAAGTCAGACTTGCATAGGCCACCACTAAAAATGTGTCACGACCCGCGCCCGAAATTTGGGACACGAGTAAGTGGGTACGTCCAGCCTACGCCGCAGTATCGGAAGTAGAACGTTGTCTAGGTCACAATACTATCTAATCAATCTCACACGAATATCCAACTCCATAAGGAGACACAGATATCATAATATAATATGATATACTCAATCACAGAAACTAGAGCGCGATAAGATCTCAAAGAAAATAATAAAATACAACATAAGTCTAAATAACAAAAATAGCCTAACCTATAAACAATAACATCCAAGTCTCCAAGTATGCTAAAAATAAGTCCTCTAAGTCGCAGTCTGAAAAAATATTTCCAGTCAGAATGGAGCGAAGGACAAGCATTAACAACAGTTTCATGTATATTGACAAAAACTATAATACATTGTAAAAAAATACAACATGGATATAAATACTGACAATAAGAAATACTGGGGATAATAAAATACTGAAAATAGAAATACTGGAGCATATGTCATCATCAATGGTACAACTAGCAATGAACAAAAATACATATGCATGCTAGAACAATGAACTGGAATATAAGTGAATGCTAGAATAATAAATAGAACATAGGGAAATGCTAGATCAATAAACTAGAAATATATGTATAAACTAACTAGCTAAGTGTGTGAAACATCAGTATATCGTGTGATCGGCTTGGGACTGATCAAGCTTGTTATTTATGATTAGCTATGATTTATGTAAGGTCAGGCTAACCATCCGGATAGCTATAATGCGAGCAATAGTCAAGCCAATCATACATAACAGGCTATGAGGTATGTAATGGTCAGGCTGTACCGACATGAGGTGTGGGTGAGCTATGATTCATGTAGAGTTGGGTATGATCACATAATCTACTAATATTTCCTCGTCCCTGTTTGTGGTAGAAAACGAAAAGAATGAAAGATGTATTCAAGACGGGGTTTACACAAGACCCGTGTTCTTTTGTTTACAAACAAACTTGTACAATGTAATCCTATACGAGGATGTGGGAGTACAATTTATTTAATCTGGGTAAATATTGCTATAGGTGTCTGATCTGCAGTCGATCATTTTAGCCCTTGGACCATACGATGGTGAAGAAGTGCCGTAGAAGACATGAGGTAGCTTCGAAGGTTGCAAAAGAGGGTGGATGCACGATGCCAAGGTCGTCGATCCCTACCCCTTTGTCTGAGCTCCGGGTTCCTCTCTCTCTCTCTCTCTCTCTCGATCTCTTCTCTCTTCTTATTTTTCTTGACCCTGTCCGATCTTCTTTTCACAAGTCTGATCGTTGATCAATTTCTTCGACCTGTTCCTCTGTAAATAGAGGTCTCTATTTATAGAGTTTTAGTGACAGTGACCACTCAGTTGGTATAAAAATTGAGGAGTGGAATCACAGCACCCTTTTACACGACGGTTAAAATAACCAATGCCTGCGTATAGATGATCCTTTGAATGAACGTATAACGCGGGTCCAACTAAGGGACACAACGCGTATTGTTGCTACGAAGATCACGGCGTAAAAGCCACGTAGGTAGGTATCCTCCGTGTAGAAGAGGTGGGCGTAAAAGCCAATGTCTATCACCATGGCATAGAAGCCAAAATAGGCATAGAAGCCAGGTAGGCATAGAAGCCTGATGGCATAGAAGCCGAGTGAGCATAGAAGCTGAGGAGGCGTAGAAGCCCTGAGAGCATAACAGCTGAGGAGGCGTAGAAGCCCTGAGAGCATAACAGCTGAGGAGGCGTAGAAGCCACTGCGCAATGCTGAGTGCTGACGTGGACGTATTTAGCCGGAATCACGGCTTTTGAAGATATAATCAAATCTCTCGCATTAAATGCAGATATCTGCCACCATCCTGTGCATTAATTGCGAAGGCGTATTCTGAAGGCCTGCCCCCGTTCTGAGCATCAGGCAAAGAGACGTGCCTCGAGCCTTGTACAAAGTGTAGCTTTTGACATGGCAGTCTGTTTGTCTTCCGCGGTGTGTAGATGGTTCACGTTTGCCTGTGTAGAACAAGGCAGCGTATCCCTTTGTATGCGAAAAAGTAGTTTACGCAAGGGGGTGTCACCACACGATGGTTCGGTGATTCTTAATCGAATCCCCTGCATTAAATGCAGAGATCCGCCATCATTCTGCGCATTAAATGCGGAGTCGTGTTTTTGAAGGCTGCAGCTCTTCTGTGCATTCGTCGCAGAGACGTGCCCCGAGAAGACTAACACCGTCTTGCGCACCAATCGCAGAGACGTGCATCGAGCCTTGTACAAAGTGTCACTTTTGACGTGGCAGGCGGTTTGTCTACTGCGGAGTGTAAACAGCTCATGTCTGCCTGTGTAAAACAAGGCAGCATATCCCCTCGTTCATGTAAAAGCAGTTTACGCGAGGGAGATGGCGGTAACTGACAGCCTGGGTCGCAGCGCCGTGCTATCATTATAGCCATCGTCTGGGTAGCCGAGCCGTATCCTTTTGTCAGAAGTCCAGACGTCAGGTTCATTGCAGGGTCTGACAGGCTCATCTCGGGGAGTACGAAGCGTTTCTCGTACGCTTTAATACCGCATTTGAAAGCGGATGTGTTTTACGCCATATAGGCGACGAAGCCCTCTGCTTTACGCTCTGAGGAGGTCTGGACATACTGCACTTACGTGTATGGTTCTGAGAAGCTCTTGTCTTGCCTGCTTGATGGCTCTGAGGTCATCTCTTTACGCTGCCCTGCACCAATAAGTTGCGTATAGTCATCCGGCATATTTTTTATGCTTCTACAAGACCCCCTTCAAAGCTTTTAAATTCCTCGAAATTTGAAACGCTTTGAATGAAGCATGAACCGTCCCTCGTAACTCGAAACGCCTTCTGAATGGAGCCAAAAATGGTCAAATTTTGACACGTTCTTTCAGGCCGGTCTTTATGGCGGATTTATTGGGGGTAGGTGTGACCTCGCTTGCCTATAAAAGGGCTGAGAAGTTAACCTATTTCTTCCCACATTTCCTTTCACCATGCTGAGATGATCGCCGGAGTTCGTCGGGTCGACCTGAGGAAGAAGAAAACCATGTTCTTCCAGCATGTAAGGTGCCAAAAAAGGCGGCATCTTCGAGCAAGTGTCATCTGCAACGATGAATCATGGAAGGATATCTTAGCCTCCCTTGCTCAGGATAATCAACAACTTCATATGGCATCTTGTCCAGGAGAAGGGAAGGGTCGTATTAGACCACACAGCCCACAAGCTGTATATTTTCTCCTGAGACCCCCGCGGACGAGGTTAGACAAACCGTAATCTGTCGTCCTCGATCGAGTTGGGTTGAAGAAGCCTCAACTGGATCGGCCATGGCGTATGGAGGATTTTCTTGTTCATGACTGTGGTGGTCGATGAACTGCCATGGAAGAGGAGGAAGACCTTTATAGAGGGGATTTCCCTCATATGTAATCACGAAAATGAAGAAAAATCCCTTGTAGACAGGATTTCCCTCATATGTAATTGTGATTTTAACTTTTAATAAAGTCGTCTTTCTTCTCTGCATATGATCGTCTTTGCCATACGTTGCTGTGAAGTCTGAATATGTGCAGCTTCGACACGTCTGATTCTTTACGCCGACTATGATAGAAAGAGTATTAGGTCCCGTCCTGTCTTTTACGCATAACTAGTGATGCGCAGCTGCTTTAGGAATGTAGGAATCGCGTAGAGTTTCTGAACTGTCTTCTGATGAACAGAAATTTTGTTCAGACTTCGTCTTCAAGAATGACCTCTCGAAACTCCCTTGGAACAGGGTCGAGGTTTCGGCTGTCAAACCGAGTTGCCATAGACGAGATATTCAGACTGGAGTCTGGATGAACCTCCATTTGACTCGAGAAGAGTAATTTTTTAATGTTTGAACTCTATATACTTCGGGTACTTGGGATATGTTGAGGCCAAAACGGAGTATCTTCTGTATGAACTCCTGTAATTGACCGCCTTGCTGTTCGAATATGCGGAAAGTCAGAGATCCGTAGTGTAGATGAGCTAAAAATCCTGAGTTCGTAGCCTATTGAGCGTAGAAAGCCACCGAGCGTGAGATCATAGGTTTGGTATCTGCTGAGCGTGAAGTCGTAGGTTTGTAGCCTCTCGAGCGTAAAAGCTACCGAGCACAAAAGGCATCCGGGCATAAAACCATAGACTTATAGCTTACGAGCGTAAAACCATAGATCTGTAGCTGTCGAGCGTAGAAAGCTCCTTTAGCGTAGAACTGTAGATTTGTAGCCTGTGAAAAAGAAATCTTCCGAGCATAAAATTGTGGATCTGTTGCCTCCGAGCGTGAACTAAACACCACCGAGCGTGAGACCATAGGTTTGTATCTGTTAAGTATGAAGTTATAGGTTTGTAGCCTCTCGAGCGTAAAAGCTACCGAGCACAAAAGGCATCCGGGCATAAAACCATAGACTTATAGCTTGCGAGCATAAAATCGTAGATCTGTAGTTGTCGAGCGTAGAAAGATCCTTAGCGTAGAACCAGGAATCTGCTTTGCACGAAAAACTTTTTGAATTTGCTGACTGTCCGTCTTTCGAGAGTAGTGGGCTGCCGTAGTACCCAATCATAACCAAATATTAATTTGTGAGATTTGGTTAGGGTTTCGAGGAGTCCGTCCGAGGATTCGAGGAGTCGATCCGAACCCTATATATATCCCGAGCTTTTGAGAGAAAAACTTTTCATCCATTTTCTGCGAAAGAGAGTCTTCGTCTGTTCGAGTTTTTCTCCGTTCCTTCTCCGAGCACTCAAGAGTCTTCAGAAATGGCGCCGAAGCAAACCCCCTCCACTAAGGGAAAGAGTGTAGGTCATTCTTCTCATCCTTCCGCCCCAGCGAGGGAGTCTTCGGTCGGGCAAGGCGAACTCCATCCTGAGCAAAGTATCCCGCCGACGAGCAGCGCTCCCGACCTTAGAGGTAGAGCCTTTTGGATGACAAAGAATGACGAAAAATCCTTCGCACACGTTGAACGTGACCGCGCTAGGTCGTCTTCTGTGCTGATAGCCTCTTTGAGGAAGATGATGCACGGAGAAGTTTTCATCTTTTATGCTCACATTTCTAATGTGCCAGCGTAAGAGTTCCATGTTTCCGCAGTTTTGAGAGTAACAGCTCTGACTGCCGAAAACTTGGTGTATGCTATAAAATTTTAGTTTTACGCCTGGGGACGGAACCTCCGACGTAATAACTAGAATTTTGGTAGCCCGGCGTAAAGCACGGATCGTATGCTGCCAGTTACGTCTCTGGATGAGACTTCCTGCGTAAAATAACCAAATTTGTACAGTCTTGGCGTAAAGCACAGCCTGTGGCTTCTGGGTCCTCATGTTGCAAGATTTGTAATGACGTGTTTTCCTCGCACTTTTGCAGTTAATTTGGGTGAGTCTCCACTGGCCGAGGTGATGGGTTCCGCTGCCGGGATGCTGCACTCGAACTATCTGGAGGATCTGTCCCACGTGGCATTTCCTATCTCCGGACCCCAGTATCCTGAGGAAGGGAGCTTTTGATATCAGCTCAGGGCGAGTGGGCGCTGCTGAATATGATTAACGGAGAGCCCCTGACGTATATAGACGGGGAGCAGTATATAAAGCCAGCTTTTTTTTTTGGGGACATGATTGATAAACGGTCCCAGACGAAGCCTAAGAGAGAGCCCTGGGTTTTCCCTGCCGGGAGCTTGGTCTTGTACCTGCCAACGATGTCGAGAGATTATTCCATCTCGGCCTTCTTCCATGCGACACATCCTAGGAAGATATCGTGGACGCTGACGCCTGATCTTCACGGCTAACCGGAGAAGATCTTTCATCTGAAAGGAGCTGACCAGGGGTTGTTCGTCAGCCGTCCTTCCGGCCTTGTGACGTTGTTCAGGGGACTGTGTCCGGGCAGTATCCCGAGCGAAGATAGTCTAGTGATCCAGCCGGTCCAGTTGCCGACTTTCTGTAATGAATTCATGGGGCGAGGGGGAGTATATCCCAAGGAGAATCCTCGATGCAACGGGTGGATCACCCCAACAAATTGTCGATGGGCTTGCCTAGTTGACTGGGCCTTGAAGCACTGTCAGAGAGAGCTGGAGGGCATTGGGCTGTATGCCGCTGTGAGTGCGACCAGTGTTGGGTTGCCTCCTAACCCTTACCTGTTCCTGGCGCTGATGGAGCGATACATTTCGCTCACCGGGACTTTCGCCACTCCACTGGGGGAGTTGGGATTGGCCCTCCATGAGATGGCAGTGATCTCGAGGCTGCCGATGGGGGATACCCCATATGAAGAGTATGTCCCCACCAATCAGGAGTTGGGGGATTCAGACTCTCGGGTGGTGGAGGTGTATCAGGAGTTGATGTGCCACTACTTCGCGTGCACCACTTTTTATGACGAGCCTTCTGATTTGGCTCACACCACCAAGTGGACGTCCTACCTCTTCTTCCACCGTGCTAGGGCCGCCAAGCCGGAGAAAGTTTTGGGGGGCAAGGATGAGTCCGTGAACTGTTTGGGAGTGCTTGGTGCCCAGGTCGTCGAGGCTCTTATGGATGACGCCAAGGCTCCGGACCAGATTCTTGACGACGGGGTAGGAAAGTATCCCGAAGGCACTAAGGTCTATAGTTACTTGAGGCGTTGCCGCAGGCCTCTATCTAAGGAAGCCCAGCTGGCCGGTTTCCTCTCCATATGGCTGCGTCGAGTAGTGGTGCCCGGTACTGCATCTGCGGACCGCATTCACCGGAATATCCTGTGGCCTACGGTGCGTCTGGTGTTTGGGGCAAGACTGGGCTTGCTCCCTGCTATGGTGTGCCGTATACAGGCTGGCCTGAAAGCCATGACTGACGGGCTGCTCGTCGATGAGACTCGACGTGAAAGCTTTTCCCGGGTGAAATTACCATACCTGTATTTGATGGGATGGTTAATTCTTCACAACCCCCGGGTGATGTCTCCTGGCTCTGGTAGTAGCTCGGGAGGTAGCTTCCTGCTGAATTACAAGGACTCTTCCTGGAATGTGAACACAGTTTTAGACTGTCGGTTGACACTGAGCCTCAGTCACGGCTGGAAGCTCCTCTGCATTGTCCCCTTGGTACATCATAATCAATCGGGGATTAGGCTGGAGGATTTAGGTGGAGAGAAGACCAATCTTTCTCCGGAGGCTTTCAAATGGTTGATCTGCATCAGGCCCTCCCATTTATTGTATAGAAGTGAAGACCATTGCTTCTTCGAGCCTTACTTGCCTAGTCGATTTGCTAGGCAACTTGGGTACGACCAGTTGCACGTGGGCAACGCCGTCACCAGCTTCAGGTCCGGGGCGGACTCATTGATGGAGCCAGAGGATGGCGATATTTCATCATGGGATGCACTGGAGCAATTTTTACCGTGCCGGTCGTCACACCCTCCACGGAGCTGCGCATCTTACATTCGTATGCCCAGTTCTACGTGGCGGTTAACACCTTCTACCGTGATTTTGACATGCGTGGGAGTTTTAGGGTGCCGTCTTCCATGCCTGGGGGAAGAGTCGAAGTTCCTTCGGTTTCTCCCGACGAGGGTGAGGAGTTTGCTACTCCTGATGAGCCGCTGGTGTCGGTGCCGAGGTGTGAAGTGCCTCTGCCTGCGGGGGCCTTGGTAGTCTCTGGAAAGCGAAGGGCTGCTGCTCCCAAGGAGGCTTCTTCTCGCAAAAGAAAGAGGACGGTCAATCGTTCTCTCCGGATTCCTGGTATTGAGGCTCCTAGAGAGGGACCTGCTGTCTCGCCTGTCGAGGATGCTTCCCTGATCGGAGGTTCCCCGACTTCTAGAGAGGGACCCCCAGCTTCGGCTGGCGGTGCTGGAGAATCTTCGTTAGCGACTTTTGTCACTGCTACCGCTCCAGGTAGTGGAACGAGATTGCCTGCGTGGCCGAGGCAGATGGGAGAATCTTTCCCTAGACCAGTAACGGATGAAACCCCTGCCGTGCCTGTGAGCATGCTTGGCGAGGTTCTAGCTGACGAACCTCGACTGCGTCTTGGTGGAGGCTTGGTAGATCTCTTGGCGATGTCGGTTGGCCCATCCCCTTCTCCAGGTATGACAGTTCGCATTACGTCATTAAGGCATGATTTAGCTACATCGGCTGCAGATGCGCCGTATATGCCGCTGGCCATGGGTAAATATCATCTTTATGTCTCCTTTTTAGAAAGAGTACCATTATATTGATATCAACTCTCTTGTCCTCTTCCCAGGGGATGGCGTCCACGGGAAATACAGCTTTGAAGCGCCTTCTGGCTCTACTCTGGCTCCTGGCGATGATACGGAGGCGTTTGACTTTGAGGAGGAAATATCTTCGGAGGCCGGTTCGCCTGTTGAAGAGGCTTTGATATCCTAAGAAGAGGGAGAGCCTGCAATTGCGACCACTTCGGTTGTTGTAGATGCACCTCCTTTGGTCGCACCGCTTGTTGAAGCGACGGTTGTGACCACTTTGTCTGCAATCATTCCTGGAGGGGGACTTGCCAATGCTGCGGCCACTCCTGGCGCCCAATCGGATCTAGCTGCATTGACTGAGCAATATACCAGCGTCTTCTATGCTACTTTGAAAGCGCTGATACCGATGGTGCTGAAGGGGAATCTGGACCTCGAGCGCCTGAAGAAGTCCTCTCGGATCCCGATAGAGGCGATCCGTGATTTTGACGGCACCGGGGTAGCTGATGCCCTGGAGGCGATGGTTAATGGTTTGGAGCAACCCATTAACGAATATCTGCGGCTAACTCGGGACGACATTGAAGCTGAGGTCCAGTCCAGATACAACTTCATGACTGCGCGTTTTACCAAACAGATGGAAAGCTTGGATAAACTCGTTCAAACATATCAGCTGGAGATGGACGAAAGAACGACCGTCGTGGAGGAGGCCCTTGCTCTTCAACTAAGGTGCCAATCCGAGCATGAAGGGAACGTAGCGAGGGTTCGCAAGTTGAAAGAAAAGCTCGCTCAGGCGGAGGAGTGGGCTTCCCAGTCGTTGGCAGGTCTAGATGTTGCGACTGGTCGATTGAGCGCAGCGTGACGGGATCTGGATCGTGCAGAAGCTGCCCGTGCGGGTGTGCGTCGGGCGAGGGCCGAATTGTCCCTCAGGGGAGACAATGAGGCACGACTGGAGCAGGCCCGCGCCGATGCCTTGGTTTCCAGGGATGAGAAGATAGCTGCACTGACGAAGCTGATTCGCGATCTGATTGCTCTTCCACAATGATGTACCCTTCCTTCTTTTGTTTGCTTCCCAGTATAATTTTGCTCTTTCTTGGGAATAAATAAATCGAACTCTTTTCTGACTTTGTAGACCTATCATTTCGGAATGTAAATGACAGGTTTTGGGCGAGGGTGATATCAGAGGTAATATGGACATGATAGGCTCTCAAGAAACTTTAGCAGGACATACTTATTCAGAGGTCATACGGACATGATAGAATATGCTTTGACTAAGGCTTGAAGGCAAGATACTATCAGAGGTGATATGGACATGATAGGCTCTCAAGAAACTTTAGCAGGACATACTTATTCAGAGGTCATACGGACACGATAGAATATGCTTTGACTAAGGCTTGTAGGCAAGATACTATCAGAGGTGATATGGACATGATAGGCTCTCAAGAAACTTTAGCAGGATATACTTATTCAGAGGTCATACGGACATGATAGAATATGCTTTGACTAAGGCTTGTAGGCAAGATACTATCAGAGGTGATATGGACATGATAGATATTGCATTTCCAAATTAGTCGAATGTATCTATTCAGAGGTTATATGGACATGATAGAATACGACCCAACTAGTTTTGTTTTGGAAGTAGTTTTGTCAGAATTGAGGTTTTCGCTATATTCCAATTGAGCAGAGGAGGTTAAGCATAGTACCTTTTCAGGAATTTGCCGTTGATAGGAGCCATTAACAGGTCTCTATTAGGCTGGGCTAACCTGTAAGCGCCATTTGAGAATGTTGTCTCGATCACATAAGGACCCTCCCATTTGGGCTGGAATTTGCCTTTACTCCTGTGAGTAAGAATCATCGGCCTTCTTACGGCTAGAACTAGCTCACCGACTTTGAACACTCTTTTTTTTACTTTATGATTGAAAGCTCTGGAAATACGTGCTTGGTAGAGCGTAATACGCTGTTGAGCTTGGAGGCATTTCTCGTCTAATCCTTCTAGCTCCTGAAGCCTTAAAAGGTCATTCTTTTCTTGAGTCAGTTCGTTAGCCACGGCTATCCTGAATGACGGGATCTAGATTTCAATGGGGAGAACTGCTTCGCTCCCGTAGACTAGTGAGAATGGAGTACAACCTATCGGTGTTCGTACCGTTTGTGCGGTATGACCAGAGACATTCGCCCAGTCTCTCATTACAATCTCTTTTGTTCGAAGAGACGAACTTCTTCAAGAGTTTGATAATGGTTTTGTTGAAAGCTTCCGCCAAACCATTAGCAGCTGGATAATATACCGTAGAGGCAATATTATGTATCCGATTTTTATTGTAAAATCGATGAAACGCTTGACTGGTGAACTGAGGCCCATTGTCGTGAATTATCCTCCGAGGTAGCCCGAAGCGATAGGTGACGTGATGCTTGATGAAGCTGATCACATTAGACGCTTTTACCTCAGCAAGAGGGATCGCCTCTGCCCATTTGGAGAAGTAATCCGTGATGGCCAGTATGAACTGGTGACCCCTGGAAGAAGACGGGTGAATAGGACCGACGACATCCATACCCCATGCTTCGAAAGGCCAGGATGCAACTGTATGATGTAGATATTCAGACGGTTGATGTATGAAGTCTGTATGGACCTGACAGGCTCTGCATTGTCTTGCATAGTTGATCGCGTCTGTGATCATAGTGGGCCAGTAATAGCCCATTCTCCTGATACGATCCTGTAGCTTAGGACCGGGTTGATGCGCCCCGCATACGCCGTCGTGAGCTTCACGGTTAATCTGGTGTGCTTCGTCGTCAGAGAGACATCTCAATAGTAGTCCGTTATAGGTCCGGCGATATAGGCATTGTGAAGATGCATCGAAGTAGAAGTGTAAAGATCGTCTTTTGACGGATACCGCTTCTTTAGGATCCTCTGGCAAGATTCCGTATGCCACGAAATCTATAAAGGGACTCTTCCAATCTCTTCTGGGAGGATCGGCGTGTGCAGCATAGCTGCGTTCTATGTGAGAGTTGTTTTTCACACAGAATAAATCTCTGTTAAGAAGGATTATCGAGTTCTGCCTTCTTATAGGAGTAGCTAAATCTGTGGCTAGACTGGCTAGGGCATCAGCTTCAAGATTCTGGGATCGAGGTACATGCTCCAGGAAGAACCCTTTGAATGTCACGACTATCTCGACCGTTGCTTGGTGATAGGGGATGAGGTCTGGATTCCGGACTTCATATATTCCTCTGACTTGATTGACGATAAGCAGAGAATCACCGAAAGCTTCCAGGGATTCGACCCCCAGCTCTTTAGCAACTTGGAGCCCGATTAACAGAGCGTTATACTCTGCCACGTTGTTGGAGCAGGGCTCGTTGAGAGAGTATGCTCGGTAGATGACGAGTTTGTCGGGAGTAACCAGGACGATTCCTACTCCTGAGACCATTTTTCCCTTGGGACCAGTTCTGGAGGCACCATCGAAGAATAGTTGCCATGCGTCACTTTCCATCGCGGAATTACATTCTGCAACTTCGTCAGGAATATCCTCGTACAACTTGGAGGTCTCCGGGATCGGATGAGCAGCTAAAAAGTCGGCCAATGCTTGGCCTTTGATGGACTTCTGGGGGACGTACACCATGTGATATGGTGTTAACAGCATCGCCCAAGTTGCGAGTCGGGAATTAAGAGCACTTGGCTTGCTCATTAGTACTCGAAGAGCGTTGATCCTGGAGATGATATGGATAGTCTGGCCGGTGATATAGTGCCGCATTTTCTGGATAGCGAACATCAGAGCCAAGCATTCTTTCTCCACTGGATTGTACCGATGTTCGGCTCCGATCATCATTCTACTTAGATAGTAGATAGCCTGTTCATGCCCTACATCGTTCTTCTGCGCAAGAAGAGCTCCCAAGGCATTGTCTATTGCTCGAACGTATAGGAAGAATGGTCTTCCTATGACGGGAGGCACCAGAACTGGCGGATGAGTGAGGTAGCGTTTGATATCGTCAAACGCTTGTTGACAGGCTTCGTCCCATACGAAGGATACACCCTTCTTCATGAGGCGAGAAAAAGGCTGACATCTCCCAGAGAGGTTGGATATGAATCTCCGGATGTAAGCCAGGCGTCCCTGAAATCCTCTAAGTTCCCTCATATTACGGGGCGGTCGCATTCCTACGATGGCCTGGAATTTATCAGGGTCCACTTGTATGCCTTCGGCGGTAATGACAAACCCCAGGAATTTGCCGCTAGATACACCCAGAAAGGACTTCGTAGGATTCATCTTGAGTTGATGTTGGCGCATTAACTCGAACACCGTCTTTAAGTCTCGAACGTGATCATCTTTGAGGCGGCTTTTGACAGCTATGTCGTCCACATAACATTCCACTATTTTGCGTAAGTGCTCATGGAATATGTTACTCATAGCTCGTTGGTATGTAGCCCCAACGTTCTTCAACCCGAAGGGCATTACTGTATAGCAATATACCCCCAGTGGAGTTTGGAAGGCGGTATGCTTCTCGTCCCCAGGATGCATCTTGATCTGATTGTACCCTGAGAATCCGTCCATAAAAGACATGCATCCAAAACCGCAGGTGTTGTCGATCATAATGTCTGTGATGGGAAGGGGGAACTCATCCTTGGGGCAGGCTGCATTCAGATCTCGATAATCGATGCAGATGCGTATTTTCCCATTTTTCTTCATGACTGGGACAACGTTGGCGACCCAGTCGGGATGTTGTTCTTCCCGGATGAAACCGCAGGCTATCAACTTCTTGACTTCGGCTTCAATGGCGTCCATCATATCCGGGCAGAACCGGCGCTGGTGCTGCTTTACAGGCTTTGAACCGGGCGATATGTTGAGCTTGTGGGTAGCCATCTTTAGATCAAGTCCTGGCATATCCTCATAATTCCACGCAAAGACGTCGATGTATTCTTTTATCAGTGAATAACTTCTTCCCTTTCAGCTGGGGAAAGATTATTACTGATAAATGTCGGTCTTGGTGAGAGTATATCCCCAACGTCGATCTGGATAACTTCATCTTCAGTGGGAGGTTCTCTCTGTTCGAAGTGGAACTCCCATTGTGTATCCATTTGTTGAGCCCAAGAGTCATTTTCAAACGGCTCAGGCTCTGGTTCATCTGCTTCGAAGGGATCTGTCACTACCATATTTACTGATAGTGTTTGTTCGAGAGCATCAGGTGAGTCGAAGGGCGACGAGCCATCTTGAAAGAAGGAAATAACATCCTTGCTTGATTTGGAGGAGGTGGCATACCCTAACCCAAAACGGGTTTGTTGATAGCGGGGATTGCCGAACAGTGGCGTTCGTCTGCCCTTTCCGTAGTTGAAGCCTGGCTTCCGCTTCAAGTCGTAGCCCATGTTTTGTATGATCCTCAATGTCTGTGGGCTGTATTGGTGAACCTACATTCTCCCAGCATTGTCATTGAAAGAATCTTCTTGGACAGTCGGTTGATTGCGCTCGTGGCCGAAGACTATTGTACGCTGACTGCTGCAGGTGGGCGGGACAAGGAAGATAGAGTCCTCTTGCAGTCCGTATGTCGTGACGACATTGGATGATGATGTCACCTCCCATATGTACGGATGATAGGAATTCATAGCTGCCAAGAATTTTTGTGCTATAGGTTCTATATCGTCATGGGGAGAGGATTCCTGGTTCGGAATCGGAGCACTGACATACTGGAAAAGGGGATGTTTATTATCATCTGGAACTCCGTTCCTGGTTGTATTTACATCAGTCGGCTGCCTGTTGCGCCGAAGGTTGATAACCAAGGGAGGAAGCTTCTGGTTCAAAGTGATCACGAGAGGATCACCCCCTTTTCCTGACCTGGGCTTGTTCAGGTGGATAGCCATAGGTTCCATGGCTCTTGGACGAGTGGTTCGTCCCTTTACCCTGATTGACAGGGGTAGTACGGCAGTTTTAGTGGACTTAACACTGCTGGTGTACTTAGGGTTAAGTACGAATGTTAAGTGTAGATGACAACTTTCTTGAGGAAGCAAAAGGTGGACCCAGCTCAGCGTGATTATTTCCTCGTTTATAGATGTAAAGTGATGACCTTGGTGTTGATCAACTCTTGAATTTTTCTTTTTAACAAACAGCAGGCCCTCGTAGGGTGATGAACGTACTGATGGAAGAGGCAATAATTTGGATCATTGACTTCGCCGGCGCTCTCGGGGTATCTGACGTTGGGAACCTGGAGTTTGTTTTCTTTTATCAACATGTTGAAGATTTCAATGATGTCGTCTTCCTTGAAGGAAAAGGCCCTTTTCGATTTTCGGGATCCTGATGCCCGAGTCCTTTGATCTTTCGGGAGGGCTTCCCTCGCTGTATTGTATCTAGATTTTGAGAGGGTTCTACCCCCCGTCTTGTCGTTGTATTTGTTCCTAGAAGTTGGTTTGGAAGGACCTGCCTCTGGTATCATAGGATCATCCTCTGGAAGTTTGGAGCGTGCAGGGGATGCAGTGTACCCCAACCCGAAACGAGTTTGTCTATAGTAAGGATTATTATGCAACGGTATTCTCCTGTCTCTCCCATAGTTGAGGCTCTGCTTTAATTTTAAATCTTAACCCATGTTCTGTATAATCTTCAGAGATTGAGGGCTATACCTGTGGATTTGTATTTTTCCTCCCTCAGACTCGCAAAAATCTTCTTGTACAATCGGACCGCTCTGCCCGCGACTGAAGACTATCGGATGCTGGTCGTCACGAGTTGGTGGGACAATGAAGGTCCCACTTTCACATGGTTTATATATCATGATGACATTAGATGTTGACGCATCTTCCCACACGATCTCTCCCTATTTGACGCCTAGGGGATCTGGATCCTGCTCGCGACTCTTGTCTTTGCGTCTCTGGATCAGATGTGTATGCAGGTTAGGGGGAATTGCAGAAGAAGACGATTGCTTGTTTCTTCTGTTCCCGTCAGCGGGCATGCAGAGGTTGGGCACTATGGCTCTTGCTGTGCCACCTGTGTATAACAGGTTGGCCATCTGGGTGGCGGATAACCCTGGGGGAGGGTGCCTCTCCGCATTTTGAGCTTCCTTTACGCCGAGGGATTTTGCCTGGCGTAATTTAGAGTTTTGCTCAAACGGGCGTAAAGCTGAAGAGGTCCTCAGCCGGCCGTCGGCTTCTCGCGTAATCCGGAGGGTATGCAGATTGTCCCCTCCCTGGCGTAAAGGCCGAGGAGTTGAATACTCTGCCGCTTGCTTCCCTTCGCGGACACCACAGTGCTCATCTGGTTCCCCGTAGAGGTCAGATGTCGTCTTGCGTGCGGGGCATGACTTGTACTTCCGATTTGGCGCTAAGGCATCATCAGAAGGTTTGTCTGTACCGCGCGAAGCGGGAGACTGGTTTCTGCGCGTTGAGCGCAGTGGATACTCCTGGGTCAGCACTGAGGCTTTACCCGAGGTTTTGTCTGTACCGCGCGTAGCGGGAGACTGCTTTCTACGCGTAGAGCGCAGTGGATACTTCTGGGTTAGCGCTGAGGCTTTGTCCAAAGTTTTGTCTGTACCGCGCGTAGCGGGAGACTGAATTTTACGAACGGGGCACGGAGGGAGCAATGCTACAACCTCATTGGTCGGAGAGATCGGAGAGATCGGAGAGTCCACAGGAATGGTAGAGGATATCTTGGGCATCCAGACCTTGCGCAGATTCCTGTTGTTTTGGACGGAGAGAGGGTGAGAGCTACCCCCGGTTCGAAGCATGTCTTCGTAGGCAGACTGGTCGAATTGGACGACCAGTGTCTTCTTCATGGTTCCTATAGGTACCGCATCGTGTTGAGCAATTACTTCCTCATCAGAAGAAAAAGATATCCCCAGCAGAGTCGCCATCTTGTTTGTGGTAGAAAATGAAAAGAATGAAAGATGTATTCAAGACGGGGTTTACACAAGACCCGTGTTCTTTTGTTTACAAACAAACTTGTACAATGTAATCCTATACGAGGATGTGGGAGTAGAATTTATTTAATCTGGGTAAATATTGCTATAGGTGTCTGATCTGCAGTCGATTACTTTAGCCCTTGGGCCACACGATGGTGAAGAAGTGCCGTAGAAGACAGGAGGTAGCTTCGAAGGTTGCAAAAGAGGGTGGATGCACGATGCCAAGGTCGTCGATCCCTACCCCTTTGCCTGAGCTCCGGGTTCCTCTCTCTCTCTCTCTCTCGATCTCTTCTCTCTCCTTGTTTTTCTTGACCCTGTCCGATCTTCTTTTCAGAAGTCTGATCGTTGATCAATTTCTTCGACCTGTTCCTCTGTAAATAGAGGTCTCTATTTATAGAGTTTTAGTGACAGTGACCACTCAGTTGGTATAAAAACTGAGGAGTGGAATCACAGCACCCTTTTACACGACGGTTAAAATAACCAATGCCTGTGTATAGATGATCCTTTGAATGAGCGTATAATGCGGGTCCAACTAAGGGACACAACGCGTATTGTTGCTACGAAGATCACGGCGTAAAAGCCACGTAGGTAGGTATCCTCCGTGTAGAAGAGGTGGGCGTAAAAGCCAATATCTGTCACCATGGCATAGAAGCCAAAATAGGCATAGAAGCCAGGTAGGCATAGAAGCCTGATGGCATAGAAGCCGAGTGAGCATAAAAGCTGAGGAGGCGTAGAAGCCGAGAGAGCATAGAAGCCGAGGAGGCGTAGAAGCCCTGAGAGCATAACAGCTGAGGAGGCATAGAAGCCCTGAGAGCATAACAGCTGAGGAGGCGTAGAAGCCACTGCGCAATGCTGAGTGCTGACGTGGACATCTTTAGCCGGAATCACGGCTTTTGAAGATATAATCAAATCTCTCGCATTAAATGCAGAGATCTGCCACCATCCTGTGCATTAATTGCGAAGACGTGTTCTGAAGGCCTGCCCTCGTTCTGAGCATCAGGCGAAGAGACGTGCCTCGAGCCTTGTACAAAGCGCAGCTTTTGACGTGGCAGTCTGTTTGTCTTTCGCGGTGTGTAGATGGTTCACATTTGCCTGTGTAGAACAAGGCAACGTATCCCTTTGTATGCGAAAAAGCAGTTTACGCAAGGGGGTATCACCACACGATGGTTCGGTGATTCTTAATCAAATCCCCTGTATTAAATGCAGAGATCCTCCATCATTCTGCGTATTAAATACGGAGGCGTATTTTTGAAGGTCTGCAGCTCTTCTGTGCATTCGTCGCAGAGACGTGCCCCGAGAAGACTATCACCGTCTTACGCACCAATCGCAGAGACGTGCCTCGAGCCTTGTACAAAGTGCCGCTTTTGACGTGGCAGGCGGTTTGTCTACTGCGGAGTGTAAATAGCTCATGTCTGCCTGTGTAAAACAAGGCAGCATATCCCCTCGTTCATGTAAAAGCAGTTTACGCGAGGGAGATGGCGGTAACTGACAGCCTGGGTCGCAGCGCCGTGCTATCATTATAGCCGTCGTCTGGGTAGCCGAGCCGTATCCTTTTATCAGAAGTCCAGATGTCAGGTTTATTGCAGGGTCTGACAGGCTCATCTCGGGGAGTACGAAGCGTTCCTCGTACGCTTTAATACCGCATTTGAAAGCGGATGTGTTTTACGCCATATAGGCGACGAAGCCCTCTGCTTTACGCTCTGAGGCGACCTGGACATACTGCACTTACGCGGATGGTCCTGAGAAGCTCTTGTCTTGCCTGCTTGATGGCTCTGAGGTCATCTCTTTACGCTGCCCCACACCAATAAGTTGCGTATAGTCATCCGGCGTATTTTTCATGCTTCTACAGTCCCCAGCTAGCACGATGGATTCCAATCATGACTCCTTGTGACAAGTCTCGATGATGCTAACTCATGTATACATAGTGTCCGAATCATGTACGCTATACAACTAGAATCATAGAGATAATCAACATAATAAAAACTGTCAGAGAATATACTCGCCTGTGGTCCTCTGCTTGGAAATACTAATATACTGTTTCCGAAGTCTTGTCTAAATAATCCAACAGTCCTATAGACATATCATATAATATAATATAGCATCAGTCGATACACTAACACACAATCAGCATAAATACACTGAACTCAGGGGCTACTCTAGGTATCACACTGGTCAACTAATAGGGCCAAGTGTGCATCTAACTGTACGGGTGTCATGTCTTCAAATATTGTGCATAATCATACAGTCAAACTAACACGTCTCTAGCCAGTACGTCAGTGTACACAAGGCAGGTAGTTCACTAATATTCAGGGTCACATGGTCAATGCAAATACAATGGATACCCACATTTAACACCTATGGTCACACAGCAAAAATACATATATAGTCATAACTAGTATTAGCATTTAATTACTTAAATATATATATCCATATCTTTATATATATATCCATATCTTTATATATATATATATATATATATATATATATATATATATATATATATATATATATATATATATATATATATATATATATATCAACTACTATTATATGCATACGCACACACACGTAAGTGCACACTAGTCATTGGGTTCACCGACACGGGTCTGAAATCAACCAACTAAACCTGTCATGAAGCAATATGTTAAACCCTATACTATTCACATATGCATATAAAATTATGGAGAGGGTAGCTACGAACCTTGGTGGGCACGTACGGGGTCGACGATGACGACGATGTTGATGATGGTAATGATGATGATAATGTTGATGATGGTGATAATGATGATGATGATGGTGATGAAGGTAATGATGATGATGATGATGATGGTGATAAAGGTGATGCTGCTCCGGCGAGAATGGTGGCCGGAGGGAAGAAATCAGGCGACTGTGTTCACCGGAGGAAGGGAGGTTGGTGGTGTCGAGGTGATAGTAACGGTGGAGGAGATAAGAGGGTGGTGGTGGTCCGGCTGATGATATTGATGGTGGTCGAGTGTTCTTAGGCGGAGGAGATGGCCGCGGGTTGTTTAGTCGTCGAGGAGGACGGCTATCAGCGGGGTCAGGATGACCGGCTCTGGCGGTCGGGTTGAGAGGAGTCGGGGTCGGCTGCTGTCGAGTTGGTCGACGTGGGGGAACGGTGCTGCTCAGGGTCAGGGACGATGACCTGCTGCTCAGGCTCCGGTGGGTGTTCAGTCGACGGAGGTGATGATGCTGGAGTCGGGGATGGTAAGGTGGTAATAGTGGCGGCCAGTCGGTTGCTCAGGCGGGGTGGCCACAGCGTTGGGGAGACTCAGGCGAGGTCGAGCTCGGGTTGAAGTTCAGGCGGCGGAGGAGTCGGGGTCGTGCACGGGTCGAGCCCGGCGGCTCGTCGAGTGGGGAACTCGGCGGTTCAGCCGGCTGTGGACGGTGGTGTCGATGGTGTGGGGGGACGTCGCAACGGAAAGAAGATGACGGATTGAGAGGACACTACTAGAATAAGCGAGATTAGCGACATTTTTTAGCAACGTAATAGTAAAACGTCGATAATTTTAAATAAATCAGCGACTCCAAGGAATAACGTCGCTGGACGTCGCTAATTAGCGACATATAGCAACGTTTAGCGACTGTTATTCAGTTTTCAAAATATTAGTCGCTATAAGTTTAATTAAGGTCTCTAAACGTCACTAATTTGGTTATTTAGCGACGTTTAGCGACTTATTTAACGACGTTCCTCTTTTAGACAGTTAGCGACATATTTAGCAACGTCCAGGACGTCGCTAATTTAGCGACTTCTTTACTGGCGTCGCTAAACGTCACTAATTTGTTTTATTTAGCGACGTTTAGCGACTTATTTAGCGACGTTTCTCTTTTAGACATTTAGCGACATATTTAGCGACGTCCAGGACGTCGCTAATTTAGCGACTTCTTTACTGGTGTCGCTAAACGTCGCTAATTTGTTTTATTTAGCGACGTTTAGCGGCTAACTTAGCGACGTCATGACGTGCGTCGCTAAAACGTCGCTAAATAGGTTTCATTTAGGGCTGATTCCCCCAATTTTTTTTGATCCCTCACCCAAATTTGTTTTCCCCTCTTCCCGCTTCCCCTCCTTCCTCCGGCTCCCCTCCTCCTTCCGGCAACGTATTTTCTCCCTCCCGGCAACCCCCCTCCGGCCGCGTCCTCACGCTTCTGGCCGCGTCCCCTCCTTTCTTCGGCTCACCTTCTTCCTCCGGCTCCCCTCCTCGGTGAGCTCCTCCTCCTCCTGCAAACGCCTTCCATCAGGTCCATACGGTACCTGATCTCCTCCCGTATCACTATATATGTACATTTTCAACTACACGCCTCACAAGAATATTTACTCGATCGAGACTCCATGTTGTATGGATATGATACAATATGACACGGGAGAGACACAGCAACATGGACACAGTCACCTATTTTTGTAGTGTCCTAATATATTTTAGATTGCCAGATTATGCCGGACACCTGTACGACACGACATGGCTCAGATTTTCGGAATATGAGCATACACATATCAGGCACATATTAGCAAGGTTTCAGATTGAAGAATTCCTATAAATATCAAGATCGCTACTAGTGTGAGGTTTCGGATCAGAGTGTAGAAATATTTTTTATTGGAAAAGAAATAATTATTTTTACTGTGATTTTTTAGTAGTTTTGAAATTAAATGAAATAGTAGTCACCCTTTCTTATTGGTTGACATGTGATAGATAATATTTTTTTTCTTTCACATATTTTAACAATCCTATTATGCTTGTACACTATTGTAGATTGGTCTTTTTGATATAATTTTTTTTCTCGAATTGATCAAAAAAGAGAGTACAAATGTGGATATCAGTCGGTGTCGGATCGAGACATACCAAATCGTATCGGTATCGATCGGCCGTATCGAATTGGTATATTAGTTGGAAACCTGGCCAACTTCAACTTCAATTTACCGGTGCCCTCCATAAGTTCTTAGAATCATATTTATAGGATTCTAACACAGTTGAGAATGAGTAAAGAATTGGTACATGAGTGATAGAAACTTGTCAGTTTCAATAAACTATGAATTTTGTTGTAGGAAAGGATATTATGGCTATTAATATTCATCACCTTAGCAACCCACTCTTCAATAGTAATTCATGTACATCTCTTTAAAAAAAGGATCCTTCTTGCCTCCAATTGTAAACTGCATGTGCATTACACAGATTTTACTCTTATCTTTATTATTAATAGGGACCTTTACATAAAGATTTGGGTTCTTTTTAGTGCCTGGTCCAGCAATAGGGACCATAATAGAAACTAGAAGAATTAAAGCCAAACTTACCTGAATCTTCCTTGAGAAAAATAGAAAAGGAAAAAAAAGAAAAAAGTTTACATGAGAATATAGAGAAGGAAGAGATATTTAAACAAGCCAGATTATCGGGGCCAAGATAACATAAACACTATGGTTGGAGTAGCATAAAGACGCTTACCACAAACCTCAGTCCCTGAACAAAGTATACATCATGAGAATCAGAGGAATTTTTTTATGAAGTTGGATATTTTCCTCTGAAACCATCAATGAAGGGTAATACTCTCCAATTGATTTGCATATGGTTTGTTAAGGCACCTAAATCTGCACTTCACAACATAGTATAACTGTAGATGAGGAGGAGGAAGAGGAAGAGGAGGACGAGGAAGGCGAACAAGATAAATTTTCTGAAGATGATTGAAAATAAAATATTTTGCCTGTAGAATGTAACTATATTTTGACTGTAGAATGTACTATTTTAACGAATATATGTATTATATTTTGACTGTAGAATGTTGTGAGATATGCATCATATTTTGACTGTAGAATGTACTATATATTTGTGTTTTTCTTTATTCATCATATGTTGTTATCAGGTATGACAGGACAACGCGGAGGATTCGACAGGTCCCGAGGTAGACAGAGTGCTCCTCCGGTACTGCCTACTATTGGTTCCGGATCATCGTCGCCCATTACTCCAGTATATCGATCAGTCACATCTCCGACTGCTACGACGTTACGTGGCATCACTCCTGGGACGAGTAGTTCAAGGCGTGATAGTACTCCCTCGTCCAGCGTTCCTTCTGTTGACGGAACCATGGAGACAGATGAGCATGTAGAGGAGGTTATGCCGACGTTTTCCCAGCATCAATAAGATCCTCCATGCGCACCTCCGGAGGAGACGAGGACAGAGATTTGGGCCGACAGTACAAAGTAAGTCAATTAGATGGTTTAGCATCATATATATCGTATATTTCTTTATTAATTATGTAAGCCCCTGATTTTCAAAAAATATTAAAATTGGGATTTTTTGCAATTTTTTGGAATTTTTTGGGAATTTTCTGAAATTAAAACCAGAGTTTTGAATTATTATATGATTTTTAATTGATATTAAACAACATTAAAATATTGTGAAAAAAATATTTTTGGGTGTAAAATGAAAAACTGGACTTAGGGTAATTTTCCTGGATTTTTTTGGGCCTCAGACCTATTTTTAAATACCTAAAAACTATTTAAACTAATTATTTATTTAATTAACTAATTATTATTATTATTATTATTTAATATTATTATTATTATTAATATTTATTGTTAAATATCAGCCCGGCCCAGCCCACAGACACCCGGCCCAGTCCCCGCGGCCCATCAACCTTATCGGGTCGGGTCGGGTCTGCCGAACCCGACCCGCACCGCTAACGACCCGTTCTCCCCCAGCCCTCTCCCCCGCCTGAACCGCGCCGGCGCCCGCTTCCTCCGCCGCCACGCCCGGCCACGCGGTGCCCCGCCCGGCCACGCAGCCCCGCACCCCGCGGCCACGACCTCCCCTCCTCCGCTTCTCCCTCCGCCTAGCCGGCCACCCCAGCCTCATTCTTCCCCTTTAAAACCCCCCCCGATCGACCTCCACCGCCCTAGCCTCCGCCTTCTCCACCTGGCTCCGCCCTAGACTGCGCCACCCTCCACCACCTCCCACCAGCTCCGCCGACGTCGTCGCCGCCCGCAGTTTCCCCCTCCGCCTCCCTCGTCTTCTCCACCGACAGCAGCAGCAGCTCGGGCAGCTCCCCGAGCCGCCTCCGGCCGCCCGCAGCGCCGACGAGCCGGCCGCCGCCTTGCCGCGCTGCCCCCGGCCCCCTCCGCCTCAGCCCGGTCGCCCCGCCGTCGTCCCCGCCGCATCTCCGGCCGTTTTCCCCAAACCCTAACCCTAAATCCCCATTCTCGTGTCGTGTCGGACACGACACGGCTTTTTCCCGATTTTCCGGTCCAGTTCAGGTACTCGTATCTCGCACCCTGTATCTCCGTTTTCAATTCCGTAAATTATGTTGGGAAGCCTGTATGACCCTCTCGGTGTCCGGATAAACTGTTCGGGGCATCGCGTCCTGTGGTGATCGCACACCGCGATCCAAAAACAGGAAAAACCAGACCCTGTTTCACCCCGGAACTGAGTGTGCCCCGCCAAACGGGACGACTTGGTCGCGTGCGGTCTTCACAGATACGTGCGCATCGTCGATACGGACGTGTAAGATTTCGTGGAAGCTGATTCGGGTGTGCGTGCACACCGGAATCAACGCGTATCCGCGGACATCGTCCCGTATCCGACTTTTTGACAATTTGCCCTAACTTCTTGTACACTCGTCAGATCGAGACAAAACTTGCGCCATCGGACTCGTAGCGATAGGCTGGTCCTGTGGGTCAAGTTTGGTTCGATTCTGAGAACGTTGACGAAATCGCGTGTCGTGGGCCCCACAGGCCCCGCTCGACGGGCGATTTTGTGTTCGGCTCATCGGAATCCAAATCTGGAAGTTCCGTTGGGTTCGTATCAGCGTTCCTGACCTGTTGACACTAAGTTTGGTGAATTTGGAGACCTTTGACCCGGACACGTTTTTCGGTGCAAAGCGGGCCTACCGGCGGACCCCGTTTTGACCCGAAACTGCCGTTTTTGCCCTTGTCTCCAAATTGGACCCAAGGACAGGCATTTCTAGCTATTTGACATCTTCTGAGCATGATGGTAATGTCTATTTCAGCTTTTGGACTCATTTCTGGAAATTTCTCCGAGACACCAAACTATATTTGGATCCAAACATCAGGCAAGTACCTGCACTTCAAGTTTAACCTTTATATTGTGATAAATAAATTCCCTGCTTTATTAGTACCATTGATGATTATGTGTAGAGTTAGAACACTGGATTTTATGTCTCGAATAATGTATTTCGTGTCTTGCTTTTCGTGTCGGGCGGGAGAATACTAGGAGGCATGTAGTTTTCCCTTTCCCCCTGTAATCACTGTGTGCCAGCTGTTGGTACGCGATTGTACCATCTGCCTTATACTTGATTATTCCCGTAATCATTGTGTACTAGTCGTCTATGATGGCCCTATTAGCCTTATAAACCCCTACATGCCAACTAGGTATTCTAAATATAGAAGTTCACGCACATAAGTTCCTGTCTTGTCACAGTTATATTTCTTGTCACATTTTATTCCTGTTTTACTCGGATTTCTGGTTTATAGCAATCAATCATATTTTACTTCTGGTCTTGTTTTATAGCATTATTTCTCAGTTAATTTCACTACTTACTTACGCATTTCTCAACATAATGCTTAGTCAGTTATTTTCTACCTGTCACAAATATTTAGTTTAAATCTTGTTGTGCATTGTGTACTTTGCTCCTTTCCTGACTGGATCCGTTGTTTAGGCGATGACGAGAACCTTGCCCCCACCTATTATGGTCCCTCTGAGACAGCAGGTGATAAAGTTGCAGAGCCGGTTCCCACCCAGGAGACTACTCCTGCAGAGTAGTTAGCCTTAGTTATTTATTTCCTTTCATCTTAGTAATCGGGTTTGTCCCCGATATAATCTATGGTTCTGTAATAAACTCTGGATCTGATTATCATATTCTGGTTATAAATCTTAGCATTCTTTTCCTGCTATTTTTTTTCTTGCCTATTTAATTATTGTGAATGAGCTAGATTTATCACCTGTGGTCATGCCCTAGACAGTGTACTACCGCCGACACTGCGGCGTAGGCTGGACGTACCCACGCACTAGTGCCCGAATTTCCGGGTGCGGGTCGTGACACGTTTTTGTGGTGGCCCATGCAGGTCAAACGACTAAATTGTTCGGTTTCAACTTAGGGACCGAACAGGCCTGCAATAAGATTGAGGATTCTAGGAAAAGCTCATTCACAGTATAGGGTCCTTATTTCAATTCTTGATATCACTTCTGATCAATTTTTTCTATCGCCCTTGATTTCTAAGTAATCTACTCTGATCTTCCTATCCCTTCATCTTTCAGAATGGTTCAGACAAGGAACACAGTAGGAGACACATCAGAACCAGCTGAGTAGACTGTGCCCGAAACTCTTGCACTCCCTCCACTTCCATCTACTCCGGCAGTTACTTTAGATGGGGCACAACTACTTGGAGTGTTCCAGGGATTGGTGGAATCCCAGAAGGAACAAACTGCCCTGCTACGGACCAGCCTTTCAGAAGCTCTTCGGACCCGGGAGTCACCACAAAAGAGGCCAGGAAGTGCCAAGGACTTTAAGAACCTTAGACCCTTGGAATTCTACGGAACTGAAGGCATTCTCTATGCCGATGAATGGATAGAGAACGTAGAGAGACTCCTGAAGACTGCTCGGGTTTCTGATGATCTCAAAGTGGAGTCCGCAAGCCTGCAACTGTTCGACATAGCTCGGACCTGGTTCAGAGATGAACCCCAACAAACTACTCCTGACCTCACCTGGGAAGATTTTAAGAGACTATTCAAGGAGAAATTTTACCCCGAAGTGGCTCGGGAAGCTCTCGAAAGCCAATTCGAGAGACTGGAGCAAGGTAACCTGACTGTTGATGAGTATACTGCTGAATTTAGCAGGTTAAGCCACTTTGTGGAGTACATGGTCCGTACCCCGGAAGACAGAGCCCGTAGATTCAAGAAGGGGCTGTCTCCGGATATTCGCCTTGCTGTCACCACCAGCCGAGCTCGCACCTACGAGGAAATCTTGAACGTGGCACAAGGCGTTGAGAGAGACATGGGGCATAAACTAAAGCGAGAGAGAGATACCGGAAATACGGGACCCAACAAACGCCCTTTTCAACAACAACAACAGCAGAGGTCCCCGCAGCAAACCCAGCGTCCTCTCCCTCGAGCTACAGCACCCCAACACCAAGCTCAAGGACAGAATCAACGAGTTCCCACTTGTGGCTTTTGTAAAAAACAAGGTCATAACTGGCAAGTTTGTAGGAAGAGACTAGGTGCCTGTCTGTATTGTGGATCAACAGCACATCGAGTGAGGGACTGTGCCGCTGCTCCAGGACGTGGACAAGCTTACGTGATGACCGTGGAGAACGCGCAAACTCTGAAAGCAGCTAATGCGCGTAAGTGATTCGTAGATACCTTTTCCTAGTATTGTTTTCGTGCCTGTTGGTTCGTGACCTCAGCCCCAACCTAGTAATTTTGAACTTGCTAAATAACCTAGTATGCTTTAAATTTGATAACTGTAGAGACTTTGAGGTTTTTGCTATTGTGCTTATTATTTGTGTCTTGTAAACTTCAATAAAATTTGTACCTCTTTTTATAATCATCTAGCGCACTTAATTTTGCTAAACTCGACTAATGCTGCTATTTTATAGCCTAGTTTTGCAAGCTTCCTCTTTATCGGGCTTGTTCGTGACACCTGTATTATTGAGGCCTGATCAACCCCACTAATACAAGGGTCTACTCAGAATCAGTGTACTACGGTCTGATCAACCTTAGTGCATTTTGATTCGTATTTCGCACGACTACTTTACGTGGATTGAGATATATAGTTGACTAGTATACTTGTCCCTAAATACGTTCGAGCATATCGTATCAGTTACATAACTGTACTAATACGAGCATGCGAATAAACGATTACCAGAATAGAATCTCAATCCATAACCGCCTGACAATTCCCATTAGAATTCTTTAAACGCCTTGATCCCTATACCTCTGTCCTACCACCTCGCCCTTAAACTCTTTACTATTGATCCTCGTCTTCCCTTATTTCGGAAAGATAAAATCCTGTGTTTGGTATAAGTTTGATTTGTAGTGCTAAATGTACCCCTGAGACCGGTCGAATTGACGATAACCTCTATGACTAAGGGAATACCATAGGTGGTGTATTTGTGTTGCAGACTTAAAGATTCAATACCATGATTTATTAAGTTAGGACCTAGCTTTACTAGTCGTACAGCCTTAGAGGATATGGGTAAAATTCTAAGTTAGGTAGCGACCGCAATGTTCACCTGAGAGAAACCCGTTAGACTGTAATCAAGTGAGTTTAGACATAGAGAACCCTGCCATAATTTAAATTTCGAGGACGAAATTTTTATAAGTTGGGTAGATTGTAAGCCCCTGATTTTCAAAAAATATTAAAATTGGGATTTTTCGCAATTTTTTCGGAATTTTCTGAGAATTTTCTGAAATTAAAATCAGGGTTTTGAATTATTATATGATTTTTAATTGATATTAAACAACATTAAAATATTGTGAAAATAATATTTTTGGGTGTAAAATAAAAAACTGGACTTAGGGTAATTTTTCTGGATTTTTTTGGGCCTCAGACCTATTTTTAAATACCTAAAAACTATTTAAACTAATTATTTATTTAATTAACTAATTATTATTATTATTATTTAATATTATTATTATTATTAATATTTATTGTTAAATATCAGCCCGGCCAAGCCCACAGACACCCGGCCCAGTCCCCGCGGCCCATCAACCTTATCGGGTCGGGTCGGGTCTGCCGAACCCAACCCGCACCGCTAACGACCCGTTCTCCCCCAGCCCTCTCCCCCGCCTGAACCGCGCCGGCGCCCGCTTCCTCCGCCGCCACGCCCGGCCACGCGGCGCCCCGCCCGGCCACGCAGCCCCGCACCCCGCGGCCACGACCTCCCCTCCTCCGCTTCTCCCTCCGCCTAGCCGGCCACCCCAGCCTCCTTCTTCCCCTTTAAACCCCCCCGATCGACCTCCACCGTCCTAGCCTCCGCCCTCTCCACCTGGCTCCGCCCTAGGCTGCGCCGCCCTCCACCACCTCCCACCAGCTCCGCCGACGTCGTCGCCGCCCGCAGTTTCCCCCTCCGCCTCCCTCGTCTTCTCCACCGACAGCAGCAGCAGCTCGGGCAGCTCCCCGAGCCGCCTCCGGCCGCCCGCAGCGCCGACGAGCCGGCCGCCGCCTTGCCGCGCTGCCCTCGGCCCCCTCCGCCTCAGCCCGGCCGCCCCGCCGCCGTCCCCGCCGCGTCTCCGGCCGTTTTCCCCAAACCCTAACCCTAAATCCCCATTCTCGTGTCGTGTCGGACACGACACGGACACGGCTTTTTCCAGATTTTCCGGTCCAGTTCAGGTACTCGTATCTCGCACCCTGTATCTCCATTTTCAATTCCGTAAATTGCATTGGGAAGCCTGTATGACCCTCTCGGTGTCCGGACAAACTGTTCGGGGCATCGCGTCCTGTGGTGATCGCACACCGCGATCCAAAAACAGGAAAAACCAGACCCTGTTTCACCCCGGAACTGAGTGCGCCCCGCCAAACGGGACGACTTGGTCGCGTGCGGTCTTCACAGATACGTGCGCATCGTCGATACGGACGTGTGAGATTTCGTGGAAGCTGATTCGGGTGTGCGTGCACACCGGAATCAACGCGTATCCGCGGACATCGCCCCGTATCCGACTTTTCGACAATTCGCCCTAACTTCTTGTACACTCGTCAGATCGAGACGAAACTTGTGCCATCGGACTCGTAGCGATACGCTGGTCCTGTGGGTCAAGTTTGGTTCGATTCTGAGAACGTTGACGAAATCACGTGTCGTGGGCCCCACAGGCCCTGCTCGACGGGCGATTTTGTGTTCGGCTCATCGGAATCCAAATCTGGAAGTTCCATTGGGTTCGTATCAGCGTTCCTGACCTGTTGACACTTAGTTTGGTGAATTTGGAGACCTTTGACCCGGACACGTTTTTCGGTGCAAAGCGGGCCTACCGGCGGACCCCGTTTTGACCCGAAACTGTCGTTTTTGCCCTTGTCTCCAAATTGGACCCAAGGACAGGCGTTTCTAGCTATTTGACATCTTCTGAGCATGATGGTAATGTCTATTTCAGCTTTTGGACTCATTTCTGGAAATTTCCCCGAGACACCAAACTATATTTGGATCCAAACATCAGGCAAGTACCTGCACTTCAAGTTTAACCTTTATATTGTGATAAATAAATTCCCTGCTTTATTAGTACCATTGATGATTATGTGTAGAGTTAGAACACTGGATTTCATGTCTCGAATAATGTATTACATGTCTTGCTTTTCGTGTCGGGCGGGAGAATACTAGGAGGCATATAGTTTACCCTTTCCCCCTGTAATCACTGTGTGCCAGCTGTTGGTACGCGATTGTACCATCAGCCTTATACTTGATTATTCCCGTAATCATTGTGTACTAGTCGTCTATGACGGCCCTATTAGCCTTATAAACCCCTACATGCCAACTAGGTATTCTAAATATACAAGTTCACGCACATAAGTTCCTGTCTTGTCACAGTTATATTTCTTGTCACATTTTATTCCTGTTTTACTCGGATTTTTGGTTTATAGCAATCAATCATATTTTACTTCTGGTCTTGTTTTATAGCATTATTTCTCAGTTAATTTCACTACTTACTTACGCATTTCTCAACATAATGCTTAGTCAGTTATTTTCTACCTGTCACAAATATTTAGTTTAAATCTTGTTGTGCATTGTGTACTTTGCTCCTTTCCTGACTGGATCCGTTGTTTAGGCGATGACGAGAACCTTGCCCCCACCTATTATGGACCCTCTGAGATAGCAGGTGATACAGTTGCAGAGCCGGTTCCCACCCAGGAGACTACTCCTGCAGAGTAGTTAGCCTTAGTTATTTATTTCCTTTCATCTTAGTAGTCGGGTTTGTCCCCGATATAATCTATGGTTCTGTAATAAACTCTGGATCTGATTATCATATTCTGGTTATAAATCTTAGCATTCTTTTCCTGCTATTTTTTTTCCTTGCCTATTTAATTATTGTGAATGAGCTAGATTTATCACCTGTGGTCATGCCCTAGACAGCGTACTACCGCCGACACTGCGGCGTAGGCTGGACGTACCCACGCACTCGTGCCCGAATTTCCGGGTGCGGGTCGTGACAAATTATATGTTGACTTTTTCAATCAAAATAATTATCACTGTATAGATATCGTCCATCGTCGGTTCAGAGACGCCTGGGACTATTTCTGAGGAACAACTACGGTGGCCCTTGGATCAACTACTCTGAAGCTCCGGAGGAGAGGAAGACATTCTGGTTTGCGCACTTCCAGGTAAAAGTATATTATATAAATCCTCTAATTTATGCATATTATATAACTTATTCGTGATGCTCACTTATTAAATTATTTATTATAGCAAACGTATTTCTATCCTCCGCACCAGGCCGAGTTGATCAGGCGGCTGTTTCCTACCGTTGCCGCCAAGCTTATCCGTGATGCTCTGGATGACCAGAAGGCTCGTGATCGTGCTGGAAAACTGATCCAAGGTTGAATCACGCCTGAGTAGTGGACTGCGATGAGGGCTAGATTCGATGATCCGAGCTACAAGAAAAGGTCTGAGAAGGCCAAGGCGGCTAGGCAGAATGCTGCCAAGTGGTGTGGTGGCTCGATTCCGATGACGAAATATTTCCATCGTTTGGTATATTTTTATTTAAGATATATTATTTTAATATAAGTAAGATAAAATGATAGTAGAAAAAAATATTTAAGTTTAGTACTAAATAATATATAATTTTAACAAGTACAGAGGGGTGAGGATACAAACATGGTGACCGTCTTCTTGGCCACCCATCGCAAGGACGAAAATCTTATTGATGAGAGGGCCTTGCAGACCTATGTAAGTATTACTTTACTTTGTGTTAATTTTAATATAACTTAGGCAATTATCGAGTTTCCAAACTTTTCTAGGCCGAGTATCTTAGGCCGCGTGAGCGGATGACTGCTAGTGCACCTACAACTGGAGAGGCTGGTACTTCCTCGCAGCCCGCTCCAGCTCCGTCGGTGGACGACCTGTGGGTGACCGTAGCTGGTGGTCTCCAGAGGGGTACGTACTACGGTACGGGATCCTCTGGTGTCCTGGTTGCAACACAGTCATCTAGGGCCTCCCCGACAAGTGCGCATTCCCCACAACCCTCGCAGTCGTCGGCCAGAGTCTAGGAGGTCGTTGACCGTCAGATTGCGTCTCTCCCTGACGAGTTGATACAAAGGATGGAGGAGCAACCCCAATTCCAGTCACAGGCAGACGATCCGACACTCATCACACGATTCGATATGCTCGACCGCAGCATCACGGAGCTCCGAGATTTGACAAATGATATTAGAGCCTCGACAGAGCGCAACGTGACGGAGCTGCAGGCATCACAGCTATCCATAGGCGAGAGGCTGACGATGATGCATGATTCAATGGTTCATAGCAGTACGAGGCTGTTATCTACCATGGATTCTTACAACCAGCGACTTGCAGACTTGGAGCGGATATGTCCTCCTGGTGCGCCTACATTGACACAGACTCCACCGACGTTACTGCCTTCTCCATCGACATCGATGTTGATTTTACGGGAGCAATATGATCTGTTCTTATCCTTCATGCGCGCCGGTGGTCATCCTCCTGCAGATCCGTAGTAGTATAGTTGTTGGATATGTACTCTTTGTATTATTTAGGATGAGACTCATTGTATGGATATATATTTGCTGTATTCTTTACGATAATATTTGCTGGATATTTTCTTTTCTTCAAATTTTATTATATTATTCATATTAAATATATGCTAATTTACCGGTGTTGAGTGTTCAACCCAAGGGGGTCGACAAACCCAAGAAATTCAACGGAGGGTTGCTCCGGGTCTATTTGTACAGATTATGAATTAATAAACTGCAGGAATAATAGTTTGGAAATATTTCAGTATTCATTTTTTTATTTTTTCATTGTACAATTAGCGACATTTTTAGCGACGTTTAGTGACGTTTAGCAACGTTAATACAAGTCGTTAAATACGTCGCTAATTAGCGATATTTCTACACGTTGCTAATGACGTCGCTAAAAATGTTGCTAAAAATATCGCTGTACGTCGCAAATTGCTGACATGACAGTATTGCCAGGTCATTAAAAACGTCGCTGTAATGTCGCTATATAAGTCGCTAATTAGCGACATTTAGCGACGTTTGGGCACGTCGCTAATTAGAGATGTTGCGTCGCTAAACGTCGCTAATTTAGCGACGCATTAACGTCGCTAAAAAATATCGGTACAGCGATGTTTAGCGATATTTTTTCCTTTCAGTGACTAGCTGAGTTCCGACTTCTTCAAAACGTCGCTAATTACATCGCTAAAAGTGATTAGTGACATTTTTTTGTTATTTAGCGACGTTTTTTTATGTCGCTAATTTGACTTTTTCTGGTAGTGGGAGAAGGTCGGGTGTTTCGGTGGGGAATGGCCGGAGATGGCCGGGGAAGGGGCCGGAGATGGGAATGAAGAGTTGGGTTAGGGTTTTGTGGTTTTGGTTTTCTTGGGGGATGGTGAGGATGATGTAAAAAATAATAATGGAGGAGTTTAGCATGTGGGAGGAGTGGTTGATGGTAACATCCTAGGGATTAGGGCCGGCTGTGCCTTGGGATGGGGTTGGCATTGGAAAAGGGGTTAGGATGATATATATAGGAGGGTGTTGTGTGGTGAGGATGTTGCTCCATTTAGATGGGTGGCCAAGATTAAACATGGAGAAAAATACACAAACAAAAAGAGGAGAGAGGGAGAGAGAGTTGAACGGTCAAAGGAGGAGGGGGTTGATTTCTTCATGTGCTTGACCAATAGGATGGTGACACATTATTGCACTTTTGCATAAAAGTCCTCAATAATTGAAAAATTGCACAGAAAGTGGGTTTTGGGATTTAATGGGGGAAAATACCACTTTTGTTGTGATGTAATGGCTAAAAAGGGTGTTGTAGAAGCATAAAAAATATGTTGGGAAATCATACGCGTAAAATCCTCAATATGCAGGAAGCCCGCGTAAAACAGAGCTCCAACACTGGGTGGCGTAAAATATGACTTCAGAGCCATTGGCGCACAACAGAGTTTCAACGCTGTTCAGCGTAAAACATAGCTCCAGAACAACCCGCGTAAAGCAGTCCTTCCAAATTGCTTCAGCGTAGAAAGGTTGCTACATCGCCACTTCGACGTAAAACCTGTCTGCTTTTAATGCAGCAAAAAGTTGTACGAGAAACTTTTCATATTTCTCGAATGAACCTGTCAGTTGAAGCAGTGAACCTGACTCATGACAAAGAGTACTACACAGCGATCGAGAGGACGGCTGTAATGATGACTCTGCACAGAACTCCAGACTATCGTCTAGTGACATAACCCTTGATATAAGATATCGTTTATGCATTCAAGGAATATGCTGCCTATTCTACACAGGCAGACATGAGCTTTACGCTCATGATGAGATGAAATCAACTGCCATGTCAAAAGCTGTTCTTCGTACAAAACTCTAGGTACGTCTCTGTAATTAATACGCGAGATGGGGGCAGATCTCTGCATTTAATACACGAGATTTGGTTCTACTTTTAATGACTAGGTGAGCTATAATTATGACTAATACGTCCACATCACCATCCCCGCACATTATGCCAACCAGGCTATTTTCAGCTATAGGAGTACGCCGTATGCTATCTCCTCGAAATACGCCGACCTAGCTATTTTCAACTATAGGAGTACGCCGTATGCTATCTCCTCGAAATACGCCAACTCAGGCTATATTTGCAAAGGTGTGTGATAAGGCTATCTGGCCCAGAACACGCTCAAAACCTCAGTCAAAGAAGGATAACTGGCTATCTTTATGCTGATTACCTATCCATGCAGCATCAAACTTTATGCAAAATTTGGCTTCTACGCCAATATGACATCTATTTGGCTTCTACGTCAACTTGACAACTATTCGGCTTCTACGCCTACTCGATTTTTTACGCCATCAGAATAGCTATTTGGCTTTTACGCCAACAAGACAGTTATTTGGCTTTTATGCCAACCTTCTCTACGCGAAGGGCAGTTATCTACGTGGCTTGCATGCCGTGATCTTCGACGAGCGATTATATGCATTACCTCATAATGGGACACATATCACACGCCAATTCAGGAGATCATTCATACGTGGGTAGTAGTTATTATAATCGCCGCATAAAAGGTGCAGCTCTCTCCACTGTTCGGTTTCTACGCCGACTGTGACTGAACCCTATAAATAGAGACCTCCGGCCACGGAGGTCCAGGGTCGAGGATTTTTCAAGAAAAGAGAGTATATCTAGAGAGTGTTGATTGACTGCTTTGGCAACGAGAATTCAATCCCTCCTGCAATCTTTGAAGCTTCTTTTTTGTCTTCTACAGCACTTCTTCGTCATCGTGTGGTCCAAGGGACAAAGTGATCGATCGCAGATCAGACTCCTATAGCAATATTTCCCCAGAATTAAAATTTTGTACTTAACATCCTCATATAGGATTAATTGTACTTCTTTTTCTTGTTTGTATACAAAGAGAGGGTTTCGTATAAACCTATTTTATATTTCTTTCGTTTATTATCAAACACAGGTATGTGGTGTTTAGTATGAGTCTTGAGGGTGTGAATGGAGATTTGGTTTGGTGTTGGGTCTAGTTTTGGGTCAAGTTGGGTCCTTACACCAATTTAATTAAATTTAATATAAATGGTGTTCTAAAATTAATTAGAAGTATATGGGATTAAAATTAGGTGGGATACAAGTATCATGGATGTAGAAGACTCAGAATAGAATATTATTATAATTTTAGTTGTACAAAATGGGTCAAGATTGTGTCTCCTATTTTGATTGGAACGCACAAGATACAAAGTTGAATTTATTTAGAATTAAAAATAAACGTCCGTAATGAATATTGTGCGACTAAAATGACGTACAAGAGAGCATATTTATGAGTTACACAAATGTCAGAATGAAAGACGGGCACGTCTAGGACAAGGGTGTAAAATTTGTTGGAAGGCAAAAGCTAATGTAGCGCTCCAAATATCGAAGCAACGGTAAGGCACAACAATGAATAAAAATCACAATAATAAATATAATCTCGAATAATTAATTCCTCAAGTGCTAATTAAGTCCATAATCCTATAATTTGGTCAGGGGTTCATCTAGTGGGTCTCTAAGTCTAGTCTACTAACTCATGCATTAAAGAACACTATACATATAATATATATATATATATATATATATATATATATATATATATATATATATATATATATATATATATATATATATATATATATATATATATATACATTTCATGCAATTATTTAAAATAAATACACACAATATTTATAAATAATAAAATACAAAAATATCCCTATTTTAGAATGTGGTAGTGACAGTATATATACCTATATATATAAAAATCTATAATATATATACCACAGAACATATCCATAATTGTTTCGTATTGAGAAACTAGAACTTTGATTCAGATTGAAATCCTATATCCGTTGACCAAATCTGAGTTTGAAACTCTATTTGCTACTATTAATGTTAACTATAGGGTAATATGGTAAACTATTGCACTACGGACACTTAAAAAATTTAGATTAATTATGGATATGGTTTGGCCTAAATCTATGTTAGTTGACTCAATTATCCTAAGTTATTATAAAATCGGTACATATATGGTGAGAGAGCTCAATTATATCATTTTAGGATAAGAAAATCTAGTATCATAGTTGGTATATTCTTAATCGGAGAATACGAAGGTGCATTAATTTTGAAATCGGAATAATAGTGTAAAGTGGCTCTATATTAACTTAAATTTTAGCATATACCAATTTCTAGTACCAACTTCGAGAGTTATACTTTACTATTTTACTTAATCATTTAGTACCTGGTATCATTAGTAGTTTATACTATAGTCGGAACCCAAATAATTCTTTTTCGTCTTATTTTGAGTTAATTACTCAAAATTCTGCATTATATAAATGTTGGAATATCATGATAAACCTTGTAAAATTAGAAAACCTTGGACATAGCATATCCTAATTCATATCTTAAGTTTTTGGGACCGTATTGGTTCAATCTAGTTAAATATGACATTTTAAATTAAGTGGATATAAAATTCAACAGTTGTAACATCCTTATGCTTATTTTAGATATTAGAAAGACTAAAGCAATATAGGTCGGGTTCCTACATCTTATAAACATACTGATATATATAATTCAAAGTCGAATTTGACTATTTTGAACCCATTCCAATAAAATTCAGCATAGACACTGTGTTCTAGTGTTGTAAGTAAAATCTATAATTATGGATTTGTTTGTTAAAATAAGTAGAGTTATAGAACTTCCAGGATTTATCAATAATCCTGGGATCTTGTATATATCTATATGTTTGTTGATAGTAAATTATTCTAAAATAGAATAGATTAGTACTTAAATATTTTGAATGACCAAAATTTTACAAATATAATACAAGTGTAAATTATTTTGACTCAATTTCGTGTGTTATGGTTACTAGTGAGAAGTGTTAGTCATGTTATCTAGAAGTATTTATAAAATTGTCTAATTACTGACTTGTATTGAGTTTTATGAATTTGTATAGCAAATTATGATCAGTGCAAGTTGCTAAAATAGCTAATTATTAAGGTAACGTGCTGCTTGGTAAGAAAATTTCTATTTGACCTTTGAATTTTAATATACATTCAACTGCATGTGTTCCGGTGTTGAGTTATTCCACCGAAGGGGTCGACGTACCAAAAAAATTCTACGGAGAGTTTCTCCGGGTCTTTGTATAAATTATAAAATTTTCGGAGACCAAAATAGGAAGGAGACTACGTCAAAATTTTCAAGAATTCCCAGAGATAGCTATTTTCGATATCCGAAAATTGGTTAATATATTTAGCCCTACTTTAGAAATTTTGAGTCAGTGCCCTTAGATACAGACTCGTAATTTTATTTAAATTATATGGGTCGAGTTTCTTTAGGACTTAAGATACATGGGACACAAACACAAATACAAGCAAGAGAAATCCAATTAAGATTACTATGTGTTTCTGTTGGAAGAATATCAATTATCAAATTAAATAATATCCTGTGTTATGTCATGCTCTCATTTGAAAATGAGAACGACATATTAAGATTTTGATAGCACATGTTTCTATCATGTTTCAATTAAAAAGAAAGAGACAATGGAGAATTTAAATCCTGTGTTTATGTCCTTATTCAATCAAGGAAAGTAAAGTATTGGAATCATGGTATTCAAAGTTCATGATATGATTCTTGGAAAGGAATAAAATATTGAATCGTATTCTCATCCTTCGTGGTACTTAGATACACGAACTGAGATTCAAGATTCATACATGTGTCCAGTAGAAACTTAATATAAAAAAATAGAATAGGATTGTTTGTAGCTTTAGGTTAGTACATTGGGCGGAAGAGAACATCGGGATCACACCCTAAATCTCTGCAATATAAAAACAATAAAAGCTGATAAATATTTAAGCTCTTTTGCAAGGCCTTGCGAATTTAATGTGCGAGGCTTAGCTCACTTAAGCCCATGAGAGGCAGGGCCAGATTTTAACACCGTGCCACCAAGTCCCAGTTAATTATTTAAGCCCATAAGAGGCAGGCAGATTATAACACCTTGCCACCCAGTCTCAGTTAATTGTACCTGAATATAAATATACCTATTTTGATTTAAAATATCGAATGGGTGAATCATAGATTTAATTATTTAAGCCCATGAGAGGCAGGGCCAAATTTTAAGCACCGTGCCACTAAGTTATAGCCTGATCCCTTGTCACGGGATTATTGTCGAGAAAATCGGATGAATTTGATACAAATGTGTTCTCTAAATTGTATCATCATATAGGAAACTTGTTTGTGATTATGATTGATTGTTGACTTCTTAACTGGGGTGCACTGCTTACTAGTCAGCTGGTACGTAAGCTGTCCCGGTGCGGTTATTCATTTTCTTGTCCTTGTTTGGTATAGGAGTGGATTACTACACTGGTGACATGTTATGGAATTCAGTTGATGATGCAAGTATTAGTAGAAGTTGGATATTATAATATAATTATTATTTTGTTGATGTTTTATGCTTTGTGATTGTGATAGTGGTTATGATTATGATTGTGACTGTGACTGTGACTGTGGTTGTGATTGTCATAATTATAAGTGTGACTTGTTATGACTTAATTATAAGACGAATATTAAGGATTTTATGAGAATAAATTTAGTCAAAATCATATTTCAAGTTTATACTATAACAAGTCACAGGAATTTAGTATTCTATTTCTTAACCCTTTAGAATTTGAGAATCCAATCATTTTCAGATTCTTTTTTCCTTTAATTTATTTTCTCCGTCCTTGACTGAGGGCTTGCATGTCGTTTGTCGATATAGTATTGTTCACTAGTTTTGTAGAAATATTTCAAAGGAAGCTGCTATCAAATATTGAAGAACAGTTGGAGAGCAAGATCGATATGCTAACAAGGGAGGCGATCACATTGCCAACAAAATTGGTTTCATTACTCATTAAAGGTAGAAATATATGATATATGATATATGATATATGATATATGATATATATATATATATATATATATATATATATATATATATATATATATATATATATATATATATATATATATATATTGGATTAATGGTTGTAATTGGGTAGAATAGTAATTTTCCCTATTTATAGTTTATAATTTGCTGTAATCAACTTTCTATTTATTATATTATGCACTATGTGAAATATTGTAATCCTATCCTAAAATTTTACGGGCGACAATCGCAAATACGGGTATGGGTGTACTCATATGGTGTGTAGCTTGGGGATGATGTAACGTACCCGGCTCACCGTATTCTGAAAAGTGGGGCCTGGCACCTAAGAGTTTTGTTCTTTTTATTATTATCGATATGGATTACTCTAAACACTTCAAAAATACTGTAAAATAGCGACGGATCTCAACGAAGGATCAAATTTCGTCACTGGTCTAGAGACGAAAAACCAATGGCATAGCGACTAATGTATTTATATAAGAAACATATATTAATTTAAGTCGTTGTGGTGTCAATTTTTTTTCTCCGCGACGAAAAATTGTGTCGCCGCCAAACGTTAAAATTCAATATTCCAGTTTTATTTTTATTTCCTCCCAAACTCTCTCTTTCTCCTCTCTCGCCCCTGACACCTGACCCCCGACCTTCGACCCTCCACCTCCGGCATCCTACCCCCTCTCCTCCTCATTCTCCTCATCCTCTGGCGGCAGCTTCTCGACGATGAGCGACGACAGCTTCCCCCGATCCCGTCCCCTGACCAGCGACGACAACTTCTCGACAATCCCCTCCTTTCTGACCGTCTTCCCCCTCCGCCCCCTCTCCTCGACACCCCTGACCCCCCACACTCTGGCCCCCTCTCTCGACCCCCCCTCTCCTCGACCCCCCTCTCCACCACCACTCCTCGAAGGTAAATCCTAATCCTAGTTTTCTTTTATTTAATGATTGGATTTGGGATGTCACATCTGATTCCAGATTTGGTATTTCTTAAATTTTTATAATTTATTTTTTTTGATAACGTATTCCTGCTATATTTTTCAGTTGGTTTCTGTTATTTTATTTATTGTTATTTTGTTGTTGTTGAGAGAGGCTATCCAAGACCAGTAGAATATCCATTGGCATTTGCCATAGACCCGATTTAGGATCCGCATGTAGAATGGACACTTGGTTCAGCTTATTTGACTGAACCCATGACTAAACCATCTTTTATTCCTTTAAGTATATATATGATTATTTTCTCTCTCCTTACTCATTTTTTTATTTTCGCTCTTCTTGCTTCCTTCTTCCGCCTCTCCCTCAAGCTCCCTCTAGTCAAACCCTAGCTCCAGGGAGAAGTTGCTATGACTTAGACCGTGAGAGGTAAATTTTAGGAGCCACCCAAGTCAAGTACATCTTGCTCAATGGTAAAACATTAATTTTTGGATTTTATTTATATATATTGTTTTAAAAAGTTATTTGATGGAAAATGTTCTTATTGAGTTGTTGATCATATTTAGTTCTTGGAGTTTTAGATTTGATGAGTATATTTGAGTAGATCTGAATTTAAAGTTTAGAATTTTTATGGGTTCTATGAGTTTTTTATGGTTTTGATCTACTAAAATATGGTATTTTAGAAAAATAGTTTTTGTGTTTGATGGAGAACTTCTTTTCGAGCATTTTGGCTTTTGATTCACTTGATTTGGAGTTAAAATAAAATTTTTATGAAGAAAATAATTTTCAGGTATATTTGGAGTTTTTGGCCATGGTTGAACCTACTGTTGGAGAAGATGAAGTCTTCATGCGGCCAGCGACCTATGCGACAGAGAGTGCTATGCGGCCCGAGAGGGTTATGCGGCCTGAACTCCTTGTCGTATACTAACATCATGCGTCCATCCTGTTGGATGCATGATTGTTCATTACACAAAGTGTTCTGGAACTAAGTCCTTGAACTCCTTGTGTATTCACTCGTTGAAAGAATAAAAAATTCGCTAAGTCCAAGAGGAGCATCTATGCGGCAAGCGGACTTATGCGACATAGGCACTATGTGCCTCTTCTCTTTTGACGTATAACTCTGCTTCGCCCTTGCAAATATTTTTATGATTCTTTTTTTTTGACACACTTTTTTGCATGTCACATCAATCACTTTATGTTACTTTACTGACACTTCATTTATTGGTCATCACTTTGACACTGGCCCCAAGGAGTAGACTTTAACCCTGAGCATGCAGCCAGTTAATCTATGCGGCCAATGGGTGCATGCAGCCAGTGGATATATGCGGCCCGGAATCCTTGTGCGTATTTTGTGTTTCTTTAATTATGTTCATTTAGTAATTTCCTTTTAGTGATTATTGTGGTGTGCTTCCTTATGTCGATACAAGTTTACGTTACCAGACCAGTTTATGTATAAGTTTACAATCCTCATGAACACCGTAGAAATATTTGTGTATAAAAATTTATTGCATTTGGCATCAGGCAATCGAGTGAGATTATTGCCCAATTTATCGCGAGTCGCGGATACGATAACTCGTAGAAAGTTTGTACCCGTGATCCGTCATTCTAGGAAAGTTCTCGAGTGTCCACGACTCGAGAACTTGAAATAATTTAGTAATAATTAAACAAGATAATATTTATCTAAATTATTGGGAGGGAAGAATATTGCGCTACCGGCTGCCCCGATCTTTAAGGGGCCCATGCAGCATGGAATAACCCTGCTAGGCAAGGGCTCCATTACTGACCAAGTTTATGGTTGTTGCGACAGTACAAGTTGTTGTTTTATATTTTAGTATATATATTCCAGTATATGTTCCAATTATGTTTCAGTTTCAGTTATCTTACAAGACCATTTACTGATAAGTTTATGTTTATAAAAATCAGTTTCACTTACAAAATCTCTTTATGTTTACAAAATCAGTTCCATTTTACAAAAAACTTTTTTTATTCATAAAACCAAATCTCATTGACAAAAATTTACTTATATCTTCAAAAGTCAGTTTATGCTTACATTATGTTGTGCTATGCTATCAGTTATCTACTTTAGTTCTTTATCCATTATTGTTTGTGATGTGCACTATAAGTACTAGACAAGCGTACCCTGAGCCATCCGGGTTAATTGCAGTGCTGGTGGTAGCGATATTCTTCGAAGAATGCATTTGTTAGTAACTAGGTTTGTTATAACCCTACTTAGTTAATTATAGCAAGCCGTAGGCATGTTTGGTCGTGCAATGAATGTTTGTCTATAAGTTAAGCTCGTCCATTTTAATTCATTCTTCGACGTATGGTTAGGGTGCTAAGTTATGCTTGGGTGAAGGTCTGCAACCCCGATCCTTATTTGGTTTAAGGGTTGTGGTCCCGATCCAGATTAATTCCTATGCCCTCTTGACGCTCGTCGTCTTACTTTTCTTTATAGCATTTTTGTTATCAGTTCTCTCAATATATTATGGAGACAAGTACATTGGTACCGTTTAAGTCTTAATCCGTATTTTTTTTTATATATGTCTCTTTTCTACTGTATGTTGTGATGTGTTTGGTCTATCACCTTGAGCTCCTTTGTGGTACTTGTTGCTTGAGGTTCTGACCAACTGGTTTTGTATGGCCAAATTATCCTGAGGAGGACCGGGATCCACCTTACTTCCCGTAAGATAGTTCGCACTCGTAGGACTGCGGCAGAAGCCTCACAGGTTTTATTCCTCTACCCCTCGTAGTGTTATTCCTTTTTGTTGTGTTTTAGAAAGAGGTAGTGTTAGCCCCTTATTTTGAGATCACTTCTCTGACTTCGGTCAACATGATGTATATATTAGAGCATGAGTGGTATATTTGATCATGTATTATTATACTCTGCTAGTGCAGTATTTTATAATCACTAGCTTCATGATCATATATGGTATGTAATTTGGGACACCTTTTTACTTTCATATATGATATACTCTTGTACTTGTGTTGATGGATTAAGATACTAGGATTTATCGGCCTTAGGACTGAAGTCATAGCATGCTAGAGTCCACCTATATGTCTTCTAGACAACCTTAACGCATTGCGGCTTACTTCGGTATTCTGCAAGGTGCGGTTGGCCATATCAGTACTCGTATTTATCAAGTTTTCTGGGAGCGGAGCGTGACAAGGTTTTAGTGGTGGTCCATGCAGGTCTATTTTTCAGACTTGTGGGAGGACTCATCTTGTTGGAATCTCAATCCTCTATTTTTCTTCGATTGAACTCCACTAGTGACCTGTACTCCTTGCTCTCCTTGAACTGCAATCTTGCTTGACATAATTGTTCCATTCTCGTCCCTTATTGATATCCTTATGTCCTTATCCTTCAGGGACACTCCACCTGCTCCATCTTCTGAGGGTTCCATCGCTCCAGCAATTCTAGTAGTAGGCCAGAACCAGATTTTGTTGCCAAGTCATAATCAAGAACCAGCAACCTCTCATCATCAATCAGCTCTTCCGGTCATACTAAGCCAACCAGTTCCACTAGTTTCCTTAGCACAACCGGAGTAGTTAAGCTCGCAGGCTATGCTAGAGATAATCAGGACTATGGTGGTGACACAACAGCAACAACAACAACTTCAGCTCCAGCAACAAGTGTTTCAGCTTTACCAGGAGTTCCAGCTAAAGCAAAATTGTACCATCCAACAGAGTCTTCAGATGTTGCTAGAACTCAACATTCATAGTTTGTTAGGGAAATTCCAAACCAAAGAATTGTGCCCCAATGGAGTAGGGATTGAAGAAGGACAGTACCAGCCATTCAGTAAGTCGGCATGTCCAGCCTGGTCTTTCGTAGAAGCATCGCCAGGACATGAGTATATAGTCAGGGGGACCATATCAACAACTGATGGTCGTAAGAGGAATCGTGCATCCCTATTAGACTCTTTATTAGCATCCCTCACTAGTATCATCTTACAGTCCTTCGTATTAGAGTCCGAAGGCTCCAGTCGTATGTTCCTTCTGTTGGAAGGCAGGGCACACCAGTGTAACATGTCGGAGTAATAATCACCTATGTCTTCTATGTGGAGACCCGATCATATAATTGTTTCCTGCCCAAGACTATCACCTAGACGACGAGCAATACCCCAGACCTTGATACCAGAATATCACTCGCAACATCCCCTGACAGAACCAGAAGGATGTACCTACTGTGGGAAGATGAAGCATTTTAGATCAGATTGTTGGAAGATGAATGAACGATGTTCTCACTATTTAGATATAGGTCATAGACTTAGAAATTACCCATAATTGTTGCCTCAAGAATGACCATCTACGCCCGGCATACCACCTCAAACATTTCAGTCACCTCTATTATCAAAACATGTAGTGGTAGACTAAGACGAGCCAATACTAATAGTACAACAATTGGCATAACATCCTTCCCTTTTATGAGCTCAGAAGGTCAGGAAGTGCAGAGCACGATTATATACGCAGTCCCAAATACAGTTTCAGTATCCTAGTTAGCTAGAGGGCAGTACCTTGACGGTCGCAGTTACTATCTTACTGAGTTTGTTCCAGTTATATCTTTCAGTAATAGATCAGGTAGTGGAAGTACATCTTGGGTTCTTGTCGATGGCCTTGTATTCTACTATATCTGGAGTGCAACAGTTAGCTCGACTTATTCGGCGAATGAAGACGAGTTTTTTGTCCCGCTCTTTTACCTCCGTATCTCGTGATACGTGATATCTATCATGTATCCCGACTACAAAGGTATATCCTGGATTAGAGTCATGTCCTCGGTATAGTCGTTGGTACCGACTTACTTCTAGGCTTGGCTCTTGTCTATTTTTGTGAGTCAGCATAAGGCAAGTGAGGATGAATTCCTAATTGACTGACTCAGGGGTATATGTATCTGTATGCCTCCATTTTCTATATGTGCTACTTCTGTGCATTTATTCATTAGTTACTTTCTGCAGTTATCTTTTATTTCAGTTACTCACTTAGTATAATCCTTTGATTTGTGATGTAATTTCTTGAGCCTTCTTGTGTGTTCCAGCTCGACTAGCCTTGGTGAAATTTTGAGGACAAAATTTTTCAAAGGAGGCAGAGATATCACACCAGATTCCAGATTTGGTATTTCTGAATTTCTAGAATTTAATTTTTCTGATAATGTATTCCTGCTGTATTTCTTATGTTGGTTCATGTCATTTTATTTATTCTTATTTTCTTATTGTTCAGAGAGACTACCCGAGGATAGTAGAATATCCATTGGAATTTGCTATACACCCGATTTAGAACCCGCATGTAGAATGGACACTTAGTTCGGTTCATTTGACTGAACCCATGACTAAACCATCTTTCATTCCGCTTAGTATATATATGATTATTTTCTCTCTCCTCACTCATTTTTTTTATTTCCACTCTTCTTTCTTCCTTCTTCCGCCTCTCCCTCAAGCTCCCTCTAGTCAAACCCTAGCTCTAGGGAGAAGTTGTTATGACTTGGACCGTGAGAGGTAAAGGCTATGAGCCACCCAAGGCAAGTACATCTTGCTCAATGGTGAACCCTTAATTTTTGGATTTTATTTATATATGTTATTTTAAAAATATATTTGATAGAAAATATTATTATTGAGTTGCTGATCATATTTAGTTCTTGGAGTTTTGGATTTTGATGAGTATATTTGAGTTGATCTGAATTTAAAGTTTAGAATTTTTATGGGTTTCATATAATTTTTGTGGTTTTGATCTATTAAAATATGGTATTTTAGAAAAAAAATAGATTTTGTGGTTGATGAAGCACTTTTTTCGAGCATTTTGACTTTTGATTCACTTGATTTGGAGTTAAAATAAAAAATTTATGAAGCAAATAAATTTTGGAATATTTGGAGCTTTTGGCCATGGTTGAACCTGCTGTTGGAGAAGACGAAGTCTTCATCCGGCCAGTGACCTATGCGGCAGATAGCGCTATGTGCCCCGAGAGGGTTATGTGGCCTGAACTCCTTGCCGCATACTGACAGCATGCGTCCATCCTGTTGGATGCATGACCGTTCATTACACAAAGTATTCTAGAACTAAGTCCTTGAACTCCTTATGTATTCACTCGCTGAACGAATAAAAATTTTGCTAAGTCAAAGAGGAGCATCTATGCGGCAAGCGGACTTATGCGGCATTGGCATTATGCTCCTCTTCTCTTTTGACGCATAACTCTGCTTCGCTTTTGCACATCAATTTATGATTCTTGTCTTTTCTTCTTGACACACTTTATTACATGTCACATCAATCACTTTATGTCATTTCAATGACACCTGATTTATTGGCCGTCACTTCGACACTTTCCCTAAGGAGTAGACTTTAACCCTGAGTATGCGGCCAGTGGGTGCATACGGCCAGTGAATCCATGCGGCCACTGGGTGCATGCGGCCAATGAGTCCATGCAGTCAGTTGGTGTATGCGGCCAGTGAGTCCATGCGGCCCGTGGGTGTATGTGGCCAGGAATCCTTGTGCACATTTTGTGTTTCTTTAATTATGTTCATTTAGTAATTTTCTTTTAGTGATTATTGTGGTGTGCTTCCTTATGTCGATACAAGTTTATGTTACCAAACCAGTTTATGTACAAGTTTAAAATTCTTACGACACCGTGAACATATTTTTGTATACAAATCCATTCCATTTGGCATCGGGCAATCGAGTGTGAGTATTGCCCAATGTATTGCAAGTCGCGGATACGATAACTCGTAAAAAGTTTGTACATGTGATCCGTCATTCTTGGAAAGTTCTAGAGTGTCCACGACTCGGGAACTTGAAATAATTTAGTAATAATTAAACCAGATAATATTTACCTAGATCATTGGGAGGAAAGAATATTGTGTACCAGCTACCCCGATCTCTAAGGGTCCCATGCAGCATGGAACAACCCTACTAGGCAAGGGCTCCATGACTGACCAAGTTTACGTGTACTGCGGTACTATAAGTTATTGTTTTGTATTTCATTATTGTATTCCAGTATATGTTCCAGTTAAGTTTCAGTTTTAGTTAAGTTACAAGACCATTTATCGACAAGTTTATCTTTATAAAAATCAGTTTCACTTACAAAATCTTTTTATGTTTACAAAATTAGTTCCATTTTATAAAACCCTTTTTTATTTATAAAATCAAATCCCATTTACAAAGATTCACTAATAATTTCAAAATCCAGTTTATGCTTACATTATGTTGTGTTATGCTCTCAGTTATCTACTTTAGTTCTTTATCCATCATTGTTTGTGATGTGTACTATAAGTACTAGACAAGTGTATCATTGGCCATCCGGGTTAACTGTAGTGCCGGTGGAAGCAATATTCTTCAAAGCATGCATTTGATAGTAACTAGGTTTGTGATAACCCTAGTTAGTTAATTATAACAGGTCGTAGGCATGTTTGGCCGTATAATAAATCACTACCAGAAAAAGTCAAATTAGCGACGTCTAAAAACGTCGCTAAATAACAATAAATCGTCGCTAATTAGGTTTAGCGACGTAATTAGCGACGTTCTGAAGCAGTCGAAAAACACCAAGTCGCTAAAACAAAAAACGTCGCTAAACGTCGCTATACCGACGTTTTTTAGCGACTTTAATGTGTCGCTGAATTTAGCGACGTTTTGCGATGCCAAGTCACTAAAAAGCGACGTTCATTAAAGTCGCTAAACGTCGCTGATTAGCGACGTCAATCGCGACGTTACACCGACGTCTTTAATGACCTGGCTATACTTGCCATGTCAGCAATTGGCGACGCTTAGCGACGACTTTAGCGACGTCATTAGCGACGAACTTAGCGATGTTTTACAGAGTCGCTGATTAGCGACGTAATTAGCGACGTAAATTAACGTCGCTAAGCGTCGCTACACGTCGCTAATAACGTCGCTAATTTAATAAAAAATTTTTTTTTTTTTCCAGAATCAAATATTGGTGATTCCCTACAGTTTTACAGCATCTTCATCATACACACCAACATGATTCAATCTAGTTAACTATATAATCCAATTAAATTAAAAACCACAAGAAGTATCAATCCAATTAAATGTGGATAACTATATAATCCAATTAAATTAACTAAAAAATTCAAGACCATAAGAAGCATCATACATCATGTCTATTGTTGAAGTACCAATAATTCATAAATAATAATAAAAATAACTAGACTACTACGGATCTGCAGGAGGCTGACCAGCGGCGCGCTTCAAGGATAACAACTCCTCATACTCGTCCCGTGGAATCGACACCGATGTCGATGGAGAAGGCAGTGACGTTGGTGGCGGCCGTGCCCGCTCCAAGTCTGCGAGTCGCTGGTTGTAAGAATCCAGGGTAGATAACAGCCTCGTACTGCTATCACCCATTGAATCCTGCATCCTCGTCAGGTTCTCGCCCATCGATAGCTGTGACGCATGCATCCTCGTCAGCTTCTCGCCCATCGATAGCTGTGACGCCTGCAGCTCCATGATGTTGCGATCATTGGAGGCTCTAATATCATTTGTCAATTCTCGTAGCTCCGTCATGCTGCGGTCGAGCATATCCAATCGTGCGATAAGCATCGGATCGTCCGCCTGCGGCTGGGACCGGGACTGGTCCTCCATACTTCGCAGCAAGTCGTCACGGAGAGACGCAATCTGACGGTCAACGGCCTCCTGGACGGCCTTCTGGACTCTGGCCGACGACTGCGAGGGCTGCGACTGCGAGGGGTGTGTGGAATGCACAGCTGTCGGGGAGGCCCTAGATGACTGCGTCGCAACCAGGGCGCCATAGGAGCCCGTACCGTAGTACGTACCCCTCTGGAGACCACCAGCTGCGGTCACCCACAGGTCGTCCGCCGACGGAGATGGACCGGGCTGCGACGAAGCACCAGCCTCTCCAGGTGTAGGTGCACTAGCAGTCGCCCGCTCACGAAGCCTAAGATACTCGGCCTAGAAAAGGTTTGGAAACTCAATAATTGCCTAAGTTATATTAAAATAAACACAAAGTAAAGTAATACTTACATAGGTCTGTGAGGCCCTCTCATCAATGAGATTTCCGTCCTTGCGATGGGTGGCCAAGAAGACGGTCACCATGTTTGCATCCTCACCCCTCTGTACCTGTTAAAAATATTTTTTTTATTACTAAACTTAAATATTTTTTCCAAGTACCATTTTATGGTACTTATATTAAAATAATATATTTTAAAAGAAAAAACATACCAAACGATGGAAATGTTCCGTCATCGGAATCGAGCCACCACACCACTTGGCAGCATTCTGCCTAGCCGCCTTGGCCTTCTTAGACCTTTCCTTGTAGCTCGGATCGTCGAATCTAGCCCTCATCGCAGTCCACTGCTCAGGCGTGATCCAACCTTGGATCAATTTTCCAGCACGATCACGAGCCTTCTGGTCATCCAGAGCATCTCGGATAAGCTTGGCGGCAACGGTAGGAAAGAGCCGCTCGATCAACTCGGCCCGGTGCGGAGGATAAAAATACGTTTGCTACAATAAATAATTCATTAAGTTAGCATCACGAATATGCATAAATTAGAGGATTTATTTAATATACTTTTACCTGGAAGTGCGCAAACCAGAACGCCTTCCTCTCCTCCGGAGCCTCAGAGTAGTTGATCCAAGGGCCACCGTAGTTGTTCCTCAGAAATTGGCCCAGGCGTCTCTGAACCGACGATGGACGATATCTATACAGAAATAATAATTTAGATTACTGAAAAAGTCAATATACGATGAATAAAGAGAAACACAAATATATACTAAACCATCTAATTGACTTACTTTGTACCGTCGACCCAAATCTCTGTCCTCGTCTCCTCCGGTGGTGCGCATAGAGGATCTTGCTGATGCTGGGACAACGTCGGCACGACCTCCTCTACATGCTCATCAGTCTCCATGGTTCCGTCAGCAGGAGGAACGCTGGACGAGGGAGTACTATCACGAGTACTATCACGCCTGGAACTACTCGTCCCAGGAGTGATGCCACGCAACATCGTCGCAGTCGGAGATGTGGCTGCTCGATATACTGGAGTACTGGGCGACGATGATCCGGAACCAACAGTAGGCAGTACCGGAGTGGCACTCTGTCTACCTCGGGACCTGCCGAATCCTCCGCATCGTCCTGTCATATCTGATAACAACATATGATGAATATAGAGAAACACAAATATATACTACATTCTACAGTCAAAATGTGATACATATCTCAAAGCATTATACAGTCAAAATATAATACATATATTCGTTAATGTCAAAATGTGATACATATCTCAAAGCATTATACAGTCAAAATATAATACATATATTCGTTAATGTCAAAATGTGATACATATCTCAAAGCATTTTACAGTCCAAATATAGTTACATTCTACATGGAATATTTTATATTTTCAATCATCTTCAGAAAATTCATCTTGTTCGCCTTCCTCGTCCTGCTCTTCCTCTTCCTCGTCTTCACTTTCATCTACTTCGTCCTCTTCGGATAATTCTACATCTTCTACATTATTATTCGTGTAATGAGTAACTTCCGTTGAGTCCACATCTACAATATTTGTTACAAGAGTAGATCGTCCTCCTGATAAGCTATTTCGTCAATGTCAAAGGTATTTCTAGCTTTAGTCTTGCATACTGCCCATCAATCCGACCTCGCTGTCCCCCGTCTAGGATAAGTTGTGAAGTACACGAGCTGAGCCTGACTTGATAGGACAAATGGTTCGTAGCCTTGATATCTACGCTTGTAGTTTATATCCACAAGGCCATGCTTGTCAATTTTTCAACCTTGATCTTGAATCGGATCGAACCATTCACACCTGAATAGCACGATATTAGCAGGTTCTGGGCCATAATTATATGTCAACTCCACAATCTCTCGTAAGATGCCAAAAAGATCATTGCCCGGATTGACGTCTTTGTAGTTTGTAGATTTGATACACAAACCACTATTTTTCGTGGAATCAAGATCCAGAAAGCTGTCTCTGATAGGAGCATTTGTTGACTTGAACCTGAACCCATTCACACAGAAACTTGGCCATATTTTTACGGCAGTAATTGGTCCCTTGGCTAGGAAAATGGCATCTCATTTCTTGTTCTACTTCTTCGTCTGTTATGTAGGGTCTAACCGACCTTAACTCATCATTATATGTGCTGAAAAACAATGATGCAACTGCTAATTAGTAGCATAATAGTATCTTATACTATTACATTGAGATGATGTAAACATGGACGTATTAATTACTTACCCCTCTAGCTTCTCCACTTCATCCTCGTCGCAATTGAGTAATATATACAATTGAGCAGCCCTTAGCTCATCGTCATTCAAATATCTCTTCTTCATTTTTCCCGAAGGCTTTCCGGATGCATTGAATACTTTGAGTATTGCATCATTAGATTCCTTATATGCGTCGTCGTTTCTGGGAGCTTTATTCCTATTAGTAGCAACATGCGGTTTGAAATACGTCGAGCAAAAGTTTGTAATCTCCTCGAGAACATAAGCTTCACAAATAGATCCTTCAACCCGTGCCTTATTTTTCACCTTTCTCTTTAGGTGATTCAGATGACGCTCGAAGGGGTACATCCACCGATAACCGACAGGACCACCAACACGTGCCTCATAGGAAAGATGAATTGGCAAATGCTCCATAGAGTCGAAGAATCCTGGAGGAAACACCTTCTCGAGCTTACATAGTGTTACCGCAATGTCCCTCTCTTGCTTTTCTAGACGATCGACAAGCAACTTAGTACAACAAAGATCTCTGAAGAATATGCTCAGCTCTGTCAATGGGTCCCAAACGACCTGCGGTAAGAATTCCCGAAATGCAATCGGAATTAACCTCTTCATGAATACATGACAATCGTGGCTCTTCATACCTACTAGTTTGTTCTCCTTGAGGTCGACGCATCTTCTCAAGTTTGACACGTACCCGTCTGGAAACTTTAGACCCTGAATCCACCTACAAAGTCTACCTTTATCCTCTTTATCCAGTGAGAAAACTGACTTAGGTTGCTTTAACTTTCCATTCCCCTCCTCTATCAGATGCAATGCAGGACGTCTGCATATGTCTTCTAAGTCCAACCTGGCCTTCGGATTATCTTTCGTCTTCCCCTTTACATCCATTACAGTATTAATTATGTTATCAAACACATTCTTCTCGATATGCATGACATCAAGGTTATGTCTGATCAGATTGGTGCTCCAATATGGCAGATCCCAGAATATACTCCTCTTCGTCCAGTTATGGGTGCGACCAAATTCGTCACACTTGTACCCCTTAGCAGGCTCTTCGATAGCACTTGGTAAATATTTTACCTCTTCCCATATCGTGCATCCGGGCCACCTTGGAGGTGGATTGGCCTTCTCCACAACTCCCGCACGAAAAGCATTCCGATTCCTCCGGTACGGATGATCCTTCGGCAAAAATTGTCGATGACAATCGAAGAAGCACGGTTTGCCTCCGTGTTTCAATCGGAAAGCCTGAGAACAGTCCATGCAATACGGACATGAGAGACGACCATGGGTGCTCCATCCCGATAACATTCTATAGGCCGGAAAGTCGTTAATGGTCCACATAAGTGCTGCCCTCATCTGAAAATTCTGCTTTCTAGAAATATCGTATGTGTTGGCACCTACTTCCCACAGCTGATTCAACTCATCTATCAAAGGCTGTAAGTACACATCGATGTTCCTCTTCGGATTGTTCGGACCCGGAATAATAACGGTTAGGAACATATACGAAGTCTTCATGCACATCCAAGGCGGTAGATTGTACGGAGTGACGATCACAAGCCAACACGAATACTGGGAGCCCGAAAGTCCGAATGGGGTAAAACCGTCAGAGCAGAGCCCCAATCTGACATTACGCGCTTCCTCGGCAAAATGTGGATACTCTCGATCAAAGTGCTTCCATGCTTCTCCATCGGATGGATGATCCAATACTCCTTCGATCTGTTTTCGCCTGTGCCAACTCATGTTTTCTGCAGTCTCCTTAACCATAAACAACCGCTGCAACCGCGGCGTCAAAGGCAAGTAGTGCATCGAATCGGTAGGCTTCCTTGCACCGACAGACTTTCCTTTAACAGTGGCCTTGTAGCGATCAGCACCACAGAATCTACACGCATCTTCATCCTTGTCGTCTTTGTAGTACAACATGCACCCATTGCGACATGCATCGATTTTCTCGTATCCCATCCAAAGCGATCTCACCATCCTCTTAGATCGATAGAAGTCTTTAGGCAACTTTGCACCCTCGGGCAAGATCTCTATAATCAAATCGAGCAGTCGATTATAGCATTCTTGCGACATGTTAAAATCGGACTTGATGCTCAATAATCTTGTAACCACCTCCAACGGTGAATGGTCCTCACAACCAGGATATAGTGGAGTCCTTGCATTCTCAAGCAACTCCATAAACTTTGCAGCATCGGCATTCGGTGCCTCCTCAGCTGCATCATAATTGTCTGGATTGAAACTAGGTCCTGCCGCATCATAATTGTCAGGATTGAAACTAGGCCCCGCCGCATCATAATTGTCAGGATTGAAACTAGGCCCCGCCGCATCATAAACCATGTTCACCAACCCGTCGTCGTAAGCATCGTGGTCTTGGACATCCATATACGGCTCCACATAGGGCTCCGACTCTGATGCTAGAGATACAAATTCTCCGTGCGCGGTCCACTGATAGTAATTCGGCGTAAAGCCCTTCGAGTATAAATGATATGTAACTTCCACTTCTGGATGATATTTCCTGTTGCGACATCTCACACATGGACACTTAATTTTGGTACCGTCCATGTACTGAGGGAACGCCTTGGCGAACTGCAGGAACTGCTGTACACCCTCAATGAATTCATCCCGCACATCGCACATGTCATCAGGATGACGGTTGTACATCCACGAACGATGACGCAGATAGTAATTCATATCCATTTCTAGATACTTCTGCAAAATTGACAGTATGTATCATATAAATTATTACATGCAAAATTAACTTCTGTGTCTGTGTCTGTGTCAGTGTCCGTTATTGGAAAAGCAGTATATATATATATATATATATATATATATATATATATATATATATATATATATATATATAACATTACCCAAATAATATCTTAATACTACTTTACTACTATACCTTAACCCACTTCTGTGTCAGTGTCCGGATTTTAGTGTAGTAGGCTCCAGCCGAAGCCAATAAGTTTCTTGAGATGCATGTCCTTAATGATGCATGCTGCGATGATATCTTTGCTCCATTAGAGGCTCTTCATACTGCTAGCTAGTGATTTCAGTAAGTGTTAAAATTAATCCTTTATTTATTTAAGCTGATTTGTAAGTTTCGTTTAGCTAATTCAACTGTTATAGTCATATTATTTAGACCATTAGGCACTTCTTGAAACTGGCAGTAGGGTGAGGAACTGAGATACATAACTCCGCAGTACTTTGCTTTCGGCAATTAACCCCTATATATATTGGGAGTGGAACGAGGAAGTAGCTAGAGCTCAAAATTCTTGGGGCACAATTAAGGACGGTTGCTTAGATCATACACTTCCTGGTCGAATAATTGGCGTTCTAATTAATTTGATCACATGATCAGTTGTTGTACGAATATTCAGGAATTAGTTCTAATTTGTTCACCCAATGTACGTAGTCATGACATATGAACATGGATTCAATAATAGCCATCATTTTTTCCCCTCCTCCATTGGACCAATGAATAGTAACCACAAAATCAAACAATTAGTATGTATGTATGTATGTATGTATATATATATATATATATATATATATATATATATATATATATATATATATTGCAAAAGTGCAAATAAATACACTTATGTTCTTTCTTTCTTATTCATCGATCCATATTATTTATTTATTTTATACTTGAAAGAAGAAATTAAAATCTGATCTCTACATGATCGCACATGCATGAACATTGTCAAAAAACCTAACCCTAACCCTAACCCTAACCCCATGTCAAAAAACCTAACCCTAACCCTAACCCTAGGTCCAGATCAGTGTCTGTGTCAGTGTGTGTGTGTGCCGTGTCTGTGTCTGTGTCAGTGTCAGTGTGTGTGTCGTGTTTGTGTCAATGTCACATGTGTCCTGTGAGAGAGAGAGAGAGAGAGAGAGAGAGAGAGAGAGAGAGTATACCTTGCCGGAGTAGTCGCGGTCGACGGAGCTGGGGAGGGGGGGGGAATATGTTTTCGAATCGAAATTTCAACTGACGGGGAAAAAGGAAACCGACCCCTAATTAACCAAATTTTAGCGACGTTTAGCGACGTCCAATAAAAATGTCGCTAAATTAAATATTTGCGACGTAAAGGACGTCGCTAAACACGTTGCTAAATATTTTGAGTTTAAATGTCGCTATATACGTCGCTAAACGTCGCTAAATTAGACATATTAGCGACGTTTAGCGACCTTAATTGAACTTATAGCGACTTATATTTTAAAATCGTATTAAAAGTCGCTAAACGTCGCTAACTGTCGCCATTTAGCGACGTCTAGCGACGTGTTTATAATGAGTCGCTAATTTATGTATTATTAGCGACGTTTCTTTTGACGTCGCTAAAATACGTCGCTAATCCCGCTTTTTCTAGTAGTGAATGTTTGTCTATAAGTTAAGGTTGCCCCCTTTTAATTCATTCTTCGGCGCGTGGTTAGGTGCTAAGTTCTTCTCGGGTGAAGGTCTACAACCCTGATCCTTGTTTGGTTTAAGGGTTGTGGTCCTGATCCAGAGTAGTTCCTGTGCCCTTTTGCCGCTCGTCGCCTTACTTTTTTTATAGCATTTTTGTTATCAGTTCTTCCAATATATTATTGAGAGAAGTACATTGGTACAGTTTAATTCTCGATCCGCATTTTTTTTATATATGTCTCTTTTCTACTGTTTGTTGTGATATGTTCGGTCAATCATCTTGAGCTCCTTTGTGGTACTTGTTGCTTGGGGTTCTGACCCTACTGGTTTTGTATGGCCAGATTACCCCGAGTAGGACCAGGATCCGTCGTACTTTCCGTAAGATGGTTCGCACTCGTAGGACTGCGGCCGAGGCCTCGTGGGTTTCCTTTCTCCACCTCTCGTAGTGTTATTCCTTTTTGTGGTATTTTAGCAAGAGGTAGTGTTAGCCCCTTATTTTGAGATCACTTCTTTGACTTCGGTCAACATGATGTATATATTAGACCATGGCTGGTATATTTGATCATGTATTATTATACTACACTTGTGCAACATTTTGTAATCACTAGCTTCATGATCATATGTGGTATATAATTTGGGACACCTTTTTTACTTTCATATATGATATGCTCTTGTACTTGTATTGATGGAATACGATACTAGGATTTGTTTTTCTTAGGACTCAAGACATAGCATGCTAGAGTCTGCCCATCTATTTTCTAGACAACCTTAACACTCTGTGGCTTATTTTGTTATTCTGTAAGGTGCGGTTGGCCATGTCAGTCCTCGTATTTACTAAGTATTCTGGGAGCTCGGCATGACATAGGATTTGGAGGTTATACATAATTTTTATATTTTGGATTTGGGTACTGGACACGTACATACACGATACGTTGGACACGAACATGAGACACATAGATACCCACACATACACTCCACCTCCCAGGCAGAGATCCTCGTGGGTCACCTCCTTGGCCAACTCCTCCTTCTACACTTATACTAAACATAAATATGTGATGTGAGGAGTGAAGGGATGTACTTGTATATTTCTCTGACACTATTCTAAATTAGAATTGATAGCCTAGGCAGAGCCCCATCCTCCATAATAACAGTTAATGATCCTAACTAGGTTATTTTGATTTAGGATTTGGACACAGACACATGACACAAACACCGAAACACGACACATTGGATAGTTTTGATTTAGGTTAAACTTTAGTTTTGAAATTGAATTAGGTTTACCAACATACGACACAAACACGGACACATGACACAAACATAGTACTGATTACCAAAATTTTCTTCTCGATACAGACATGGACATGATTTGGGTTTATTGGGATTTGACATGGACACATTCACAAATAGGGGTAAGCCCCATCTGTACCCGATGGTTTAAAAAAATCGATATATTTAGTTACTATATATATATATTAGCAAAAAAATCGCAAATAAATCGATCAAAAAATCGAATTATATTATAGTCATTTATAGTTATAGTTTAGAGTACTAATATGAATAGTAATTTGTAGTTACTATAATTAGGTAGTAAGTACTTAGAAGTAGATTTAGAATTGCGAATGTGAGTATCAGCCATATCATCGGTTACGGATCGGAGTATCAGATTTTTTGTATCAAAAAACAAATAATTATTAATAAATTAATAATATTTTAGAAAATATATTTAAAATATATTTAATACATTTAGGCATAATTTTAAGTATTTCTAGTGTTGTTTCTTAGTAGTTTTAAAATTGAATAAAATAGTAGTCACCCTTGCCGATTAGTTTATATGTGATAGATAAGTTTAGTTTTACTTGCTTTTACAACCTTACTATGCTAAGGCATGTATCGACCATATTCGAATGAATGTCAAGGAAGTATGATTTTGGATACGTGTAAAACAAGTATCCTAACTCTAGCTTTTATAATATTTAGTTCTTTATGAGACTTCTTCATTAAGTATCTTAACTAACTAATCCTTTAGAAAATATATTAACTCATCTTGAATCAAATTAATCCATATTGTTTGAATTAATATATATGGTACATGCATAATCAATGAGTCGATACTTAGTTGATCGATCGTGGATGTACAATCGATGACATGAGAGTAGGATATGTTTGATAGATAATTTTATGGCGGGCGTTGAGAATTTTTTCAAATATGCTAGTAGTCAACCTTAGTTCATGGATGGAAGGCTCATCAAGTGTCCTTGTGTCAAATGTCATAATATATCATTCAAAGAGATGGATCTCGTGAGGAAGCATCTCTACAAGAATAATTTCGTATCGAACTATAAGGAGTGGATGGCTCAAGTAGAACCTTTATTTTTATAATATCATCATTCCCCCTTCAATACGGAGGTAGAAGAGTCCACTCTCGGAGATAAATTTGAATATATCGCACGTGAAACCTGGCGCGTGAGTTGGTATTTGATGCGGCCAAGTTTTGATCTGGAGGATCATAATCCTGATGCGAAGGAATTCTATGATATGTTCAAGAATGTCGATACTCCGTTATACCCGGGTTGTGATTCTCATTATGTCATGTTGATGGTGATGCGGCTGTTGAACCTAAAGTATGATTTTAACTTGCCGCAGGAATGCAACGACCAGATAATTCAGTTTGTTAGAGAGTTGTTTCCAAAAGGATCGAAGGAGTTCCCTGAAAACTTTTACAAGTCGAAGATGATGATACGAAAACTCGGATTAGGCTACGAAAAGATAGATTATTGTTGAAATGGTTGCATGTTATACTATAAGGAGAACAATAATAAAGATAAATATATTTTCTGTCATGCGGACCGGTACAAGCCAATCCAGGCAAAAGAAAGTCAACTACCCGAGAAAGATTGTATCCCTACAAGTACATGCAATTTTTGTCGATCATAAAGAGGCTATAGAGGATGTATATGTCTACAAATACAGCACACCACATGACATGGCATAGCAAAGAACGAAAGATGGATGAAGTAGAATTATCTCATCCTTCCGATAAAGAGGCATGAAAATATTTTGATCTGTGTCATCTTGAATTTGCTGCGGAGCCTAGGAATGTCCGGTTTGGTTTATGTTCTGATGGATTCACTCCTTTCGAACAATCGGGATCTCAATACTCTTGTTGGCCTGTGATTTTGAATCCTTATAATCTACCACTATGGATGTGCATAAAGACTCCTTACATGTTCTTGACACTTTTCATACCCGGTCCAAAAATCCAAAGAAGAACAACGATATCTACTTGCAGCCGTTGGTGGATGAGTTGAAACAATTGTGGCAATTCAGCGTTCGGACATATGATATATCGAAGGAGCAGAACTTTCAGATGAGTGTGTATCTCATGTGGACCATCAACAATTTTCAAGCATATGGGATGTTATCGGGGTGGAGTACTCATGGTACTTTGTCTTATTCGATATATATAGAAAAGTGTAAGGGATTCCGTCTCCAGAATAGAGAAAAAGAATTTTTTTTTATTTTCACGGTCAATTCCTTCCTACGTCGCATCCATGGAGAAGAAGCAGAGATGCCTTTAAAGATGGTAAACATGAACTATCTCCTCCCCCGTTGAGACTAACAGGAGAAGAAGCTTGGAAAGAGGCAGATGGATTGCCGACTATGATGGAAGATCCGATATCGGCCGATCACTTTGAAGGGTTCGGACGTAGGCATAATTGGACGAAGCAGAGTATCTTTTGGGACTTACCTTATTGGAAAGACAATCTCATATAGCACAATCTTGATGTCATGCATATCGAAACGAATGTATTCGGCAACATCTTCAATACGGTGATGGATATCAAGGGAAACATGAAAGACAATGTCAAAGCAAGAAAGGACTTGAAAATTATTTGCAGGCATTCAGATTTGCACCTATAACGAAGTGGCAACGACAATTGGGTCAAGCCTCTAGCGTCATTTACATTGAGTAGGGAGGATAAATTGATAATATGCACCTGAATTTCAAAGTTGAGATTTCCTGACGGCTACGTGTCAAATATGGCAAGATGTGTTGATCTCAACGAACGCAAGCTTACATGGATGAAGGGGATGAGGTGGTCAGGCCTCAACTTGCATATATGAGTTTGGCCGGTTTTGATGGTTTAGAGGTTGACGTTACTATAGATGGTGATAAAGTTGACAAAGAGATTGAGATAGAAGATTTACCTCATATAAAGGAGAACTCTGATATGGAGGTATCTAGAGAGGAACAAAAATTGGAAGATGAAGGTGATATGATAGTGGAAGTAAAAAATGAAAATGAAGTAGTAGAAGATAAAGATGATTTAAAAAATGATTTAGAAAACGATAACTATTTGGAAGATGAAGAAGATTAGTACGTACATACATATGCATTAGCTTAGATATTTATTTAATTATTTTATGACACGATAATTATTTATTTTAACATCATACTAGTATTTAATGATTTTACCACACCATTACTTTATTATTATCTGTTTGATGACACCATTTTTTTATTTGCTACAGATTTACCGTTAGTATAGCGGGACGATGACGAGGATGACGACAAGTTCAGAGAGGATCATATTCTCAGCATCCTCCGTCTACTACACCTGCTATCCCAGATTCTCGTACATGACATGAGGACGAGTTCGTAGATGCGACGGATGGTTTCTCCCCGCCATATACTCGTTCTTCAGTAGGAGGAGCTACTCCATCTCCTGGATTGCCATCAGCTGCTACCCCTTCTTCTACTCCAGCCACTAGCGGCCCTAATATACCGGCTACTCCACCAGTTGCTCCCACAGGAGCAAATCTATTTCCAGGCCTTCCTATGGACAACGGATTATATGTCCGCCGTCCTAGATTTGTAGACCCCTCTACTCTACCAGAGCGGCCATCAAATATCTGTCGTCTCGAGCTATGGGCCGATGAAGCGACATAAGCATTTATTTGTCAATTCACACATTTATTTTTTATTTTTTATTCTAATTGTATATTGTCTACTTATTTCAGATTTTTTTCGATCAAGGCTAGGAATGATCTGGGGAGATCATGTGGGGTTACTTTGATTGCCCTTATAGCAACTTCAGTGACATCCCGCTCGATCGATGATTCGCTTGGTTGGAGACGCTCGGAGTATGTATATAAATTTTATTTATAATAATATATAATTTTTTGTTTACAATAATAAAAATATTTTTCTAATTTGTAAAGGTTGTACTGGTGTCTGGATCATAGAGAGAGTAATATCCGAAAGTGCTACAAGACCGTCGCCAGCAAGAGGTTGAGAGATATGATCAATGACCAGAAGGTGCTGGCGTTACTTGGACTGGATCACCGTAAGGAGTGGATGAAGGCGGAGTACTGGGAGGAGATGAAGAAGAAGATGGACACCCCGACCTACAAGGCCAAGTGTGAGAAGGTGAAGGTTGTCCGTGCTAAGGGTGGTCTCCATACTGGTGAATCCATTCCGACCGTTGAGCATTTTTGACGGATGGTTAGTATTAAAAAATTTTGCTAGATCAATTTTTTTAATTCTAATTTTTTTGCTTATTTATTAATTGCTTAATTTTTACAGTTCGACGAGGCCGTCAGAGCTAGAGAAGACCCCAAGTTCGTCGACTTTCCAGCAATCTTCCAGCGGACCCACAAAAGAAAGAAGGATGGAAAGCTCATAGATGAGCGGGCCGCCAAAGTATATATAAGTTATCTTTATAAAATTTTATCAATTTAATTAGATTATTTTTATAATTTAATTAGATTCTAGGTTTCTAGGTCAAAACAGTCAAACTAGGTCAACTCTAGGCCAAAAAGTCAAACTATGATATTTTCTAGTTTCTAGGTTGAATTTTAATCCATTCTGATGGTTTATGAAGTTATATTAGGTTATATTAAGATTGTAATAGCATATAAAAGAGAAAAAAAATTCTATCGCATGTAAATTAATCGACAAGGGTGATTGCTATTTCATTCAATTTTAAAAATACTAAGAAATAACACTGTAAATACTTAAAATTATGCACCTTGGTTAATATTCTATTTTAAGAAATAACACTGTAAATACTTAAAATTATAATTTTATTCAATTTATTTTAAACCTCATAGGAATGGTCCGATACCGATTTCGATACTTTGAACCTTGGTTAATATCGTATTTTAAGATATCATAAAATTCAAATATAGCAAATATAACTCAAATTATATACATATACTATGATATCTAGTATCTAATATTATACTCTAACCAAAATCAAATTTAGCATATATGACTCTAAAATTCTTAACTTTAAACCTATTTATATAAATAAATATAGGAGACGTTTGAGACGTTAGAGGGGGGCGCTAAGAGCAGTACGCCGAATGGGAGAAACGATCGGTGGGTAAAAGCTATCGGGAAAGGAAAATGCGATAATGTGTACGTTACCGGATCGTTGGCATCCCAGCCGCCGGTTCTTTCTAGAGTTTCTCCGATGGCTATTCCAACTCCATCAGTGCCCAGCTCCGACGTTCCTTCTGGTACAATTTCTCTGAAGCAGCTTACGACGACTATGCATGATCTACATGGACTGATCCGACAGTTGATAGCCACTCATAATGCTGCCGCACCTGCTCCTCCGACGGCTACTACGACGGCTCCTCCGACGGCTACTACGTTGGGTCCTCTAGCTATTCCGACGGCTCCAACTCCTCCGACAGCATCGAAGGGTCATCCAGCTCATTCGACGGCTCCTGCCACTACTCCATTTGTCGTTGCTCCTGATGATCTACAAAATATCATCGCTATGGTTGTGGCACAGTACATGGCTATCCGACAACCGCCGCCACCTCCACCTCCACCGTCGACTTGATGGATTTTTTGAGTTTGTGATTTTTTTTTTGAGTTGGTTGTATTTTTTTGACTTGATTGTATTTATTTGACTTTGTGGAATTGTATAACAATTATTTGTACATGTTTGGATTACTCTACTTTATTATTTTATTGTATATATAATATTTGTACATGTATGTGTGTATTTTATTAGTTTGTGTGGAATTAACTTGTGTGAAATTTATTTGTGTAAAAATTTGTGAATGTATAACAAGTATATGCTCAACAAAAATTAATTTCTAGAAAAAATATCACCTTTAGCGACGGACTGGCAAGTAATAGCGACCAAAAATCTGAAAAATCTCAGGTCAGCAACAGACTGACGACGTAATAGCGACGAAACATCTGACAAATCTCAGGTCAGTGACAGATTGCCGACGAAAAATCTCAGGCCAGCGACTACCTAGCAACGGACTATTCCGTCGCTAAAACGTCTGATACATACAAATGTGCCGAACATGTATCATAGTCCGTCGCTAACATCCGTCGCTAATCAGTCACTGAGAGTGACGGCTTAGCGACATATTAGCGACGAACTCTGTGAGCCCTGAATGTGCAAAATCTTCTGAAAAATTTGAAATTTTTTGGCCAACATAATCCGTCTCTATTATGTCGGTAAGTAGTCAGAAAGTTTAGCGACGAAATCTATACGTCATTGATCTGTCGCTGGTTTTATGTCGCTCATTCCGTCGTTATTCCGTCGATAAAGTGACGAATTAGTGACGAAAATTTTGTAGCGACGTTAAATTTTTCTAACGGAATATTTTCGTCGCTAATTAGTCGCTAAATGCAAATAGCGACAAAAATATGGATTTTAAAACAGTGTATTTTTTAGCAAAATTTATCTTTTTTTTTATTTATTTGCTGGAACATTAATTTTATTTTTTGTTTGGAATATTTTTAATTTTATTAATATTTTACTATGACATATTATATATCGTTTATTATTTTGTTTCTTGAATTTTGTATTGATTATATTATATTATCAACGTCAATAGAAAAAAAAAAGTGATATCAACATTAAGTTATGAAGATAACTTTTAGTTCATTTTAAATCTCAAAATCAAAAGTCATTGTTGTTTCAGTCAATGGTTGTGATCCATTGCCAAAAGTTCACACGACTAACTGTTTGGACGTAATTTAGCAGTTCACACGTACGGCTAATTGTTTGGAAGTAGTTCTTTTACGTTTATGCTATTTTTCATTCTTTCTCAATCTGTGATACTTCATGCAACAGCTTGCTCACACCTAGCCTATTTGTTGGCTACGATTGGATGCAGGGCCGCATAGTATTTCGAATTTGGCAAACTTTTATTTTTGCTAGGCAACTAAAATTAGATTCGAATAGAACAATCCAACCCTTGTGGCCGATTCTAATTGGATGATAAGCATAAACAGATGCAGGAATCGAATTTGTATCAGTGGAGGCAATTTTATTAAGTACATTGTTTTTTAGATTTTAATCGAGACGTTTCATTTCTTATAACTTGGAGTTAAACATGATTGAGACTTAGTCCAATTTAATTTTTTTTTTACTCAGAACAGTTATTTTATTACTAGGGCTGCCTGCCCCCACCCCCACCCTCTTTCTCCCAAACATTCAAATCTCTTATCAAATCCAAACATTCGAATTTTTCATATTCTCTCTCTTCAAAATCTTTTCTCTCTTTCCTTCACTTCAAAATCTTAAGCTTCTTCCTTCTCCACCTCCTCAAATTCCAAATATCAATAAATTTCTGAGATGACACTCCAAGATTCTTCTCAATCCATATTAAGAAAAACTTTGGACGAATTTTTGAAATTTCAAATCCATTTTAGGTTTCGTAGTAATAAAATTCGCCACAGTCGCGGTTGGGAAGAATCAGGACTATAAAAAATTTCTACAGTCCAGTATGTTGGTAGGACTGTAGAAATTTTCTACGGTCCATAATACTTCAAGGAATATAGAAAATGTTTAAAGTACAACATTTTTAGCTAGGAAGAATCAGGACTGTAAAAAAAATACTTTAGAGAGAACTGTCATAATTTTTGATAATCCATCATCGTCCCGGTCGCGACTGTGTGCGAATTTTCAGATTTCAAAATCCTAGAATGGATTCGAAAGTTCAAAATTTATCCAAAATTGAATCATAAACCATATTTTTCTCCCTAAAAGATGAAATCTATGCATGAACATAGAATCCTAACATATTTGAAATTTGGAAAAGAAAAAACAAACAAAATATGAAAATAATGACAAACTTTTAAATAAAAGCAACTATATTTGGAATAGTTCCAAATAAGAAATGAAGTGCCTCGATAAACTTTTTTAAGTGCCTCGATAAACTTTTTTTTTAAACAAACACACTATATGATTAAAAAAAATCTTTCTTTCTTGGGAAAAACATATTTGAACACATTTACAGTTGTCCGAGTCTTCATGTATCATAAAAAGGGCACATAATTCTTCGTTGACAATACTATAAATATATTATTTATTATAAATTTGCATATTGACTAATAAATAAATGTATAAATGTATTATTTTTAACAATTAAACAAATTAAAACTCAAAGGTAAGTTGAACTCATTACCCGGCTTCAAGGTCCAAATACGGTAAAGCTTAAAGGGTTACCTATTTGATATCAATTAATAATGGAAAATTTTGAGTTGCTAGTAGAAACATGAAAAATTATGAGCCAAGCGTCAAATGCATCAAAGGCCATACACCACATGCAACTAAGATAATGCGCCAAATGCAACTAAAGCTATGTGCTACATGCAACTAAAGCCATTCGGCAAAAGCAGCCCAAAAGCCAGCCTCAGCCGCACTGACCGGGTGGCATTTAATGCTCTGAAAAGTCGAGCCTCTGACAGCTATGTCAGTAGTCAGTACGTTTCCTAGGTCGTGCAACACCTATTCCCATGCGACAGTATTCCCATACGATTAAATTGTTATGCGGTAGCATGCCCATACTCCCATGCGACAGCATTCCAATAAGGTAAAATTGTTATGCAATAACGTTTCCATATCCCCATGCGACATAGTTGTTATGCGGTAGTGTTCCCCTAAAAAAACTCCCCACCGCAGAATCACAACTAAGAACTTCCAGAAGTCAGTGCATGCCACGTTTCACACAGATCGAGTCATGCACACGACGATTGCCAGCAACCCAAGAACTCAACAACAGCAAATCCAAACCATTGCTACATGGTAATTGTAGCACAGGATGCGCCCACGAGTTACAACCACATTCTGTTTAAGAGGTCATGCAGCAGCTCAAAACCCGCACGCATGGACTGAAAATGCATGCGCGCGAATGGTCCTCCACTGCCTATAAATAGCCGAGACATGTGCTTCCCACGTACATACAGTGAGACGTATACTCAGACACCTAGAGACTTTTTAATTCTCTTTCGTCGTCGGACCGACAACAGAGTAAAGGAGTCAGTTGCAGTGCACAATCTCCATCGTCACGCTTTCCCAGATTTCTTAAATTTGTACTCAAAATTCTTAGTGCTAGGGTTTTTTGTACTTCTTTGTTGTATTCAAGATCAATACAAAAATTAGTAAAACTTTCTCGTATTTTTGTGACGGCAACACGACTGATGACTCTGCTGGGGATGTAATGTCCCGCTTCTAGCGGTTTACTATTGGAACACTTGTTACTTTGACTCTGTTGAGAATCGAGTCTCGGAGAAACCTTACAGCCAAATCAAACACGGACGAAATGCAATGAACCCTTCAAACTGATGGAACGACTTCTATTAAAATGAGTACAAAAGTTTTCTTTGGTTGTTTTGTTACTTGATTTTGTGTTGCTTTATGTTTTGTTTTGCTTTCGATGACTTGGTTTTCATGATTCGCTTTTCTCACTTGCGCATTCTTTTCGAATCGTAAGAAAAAGAGATCAAATGATGATAACCAAGTATTGTTGCAATTTCAGGACGCATAACCAAGGAGTGATCGTTGCATAAGACTTTTCCATCCTTTCGTTGATTCATTCGGTGAGTGGCTTTGGCCCTTCGATGAATCATTTAGTCTACACGCCTAATAAAATGATCGCTAGTCTACTCAGTTGCATACTCCTTAGTTCAATGTTAACTCACTACAAGATATATTAAAAGAAATAAACTGCATGCAAAAATATATAGAGAGAGTTACTGCTTTACTTCAGTAAATGTTATGTCCCTTACTCACCTACTACGCCACTAGATCGTGTATTGAAACCTTTTATGGTTAGTCATCTGTCCCATGTGAAAGAATGAAAGAGAAGAGACTGGTAGTCTACCCTGATGTTCCGGTCCTACGGGATCTAGGGGGTGCAGCTATTAGATAGTGATATGCTTGTTCATGTTTGGTACAACCTAATTATTTGTATCTGATAGATGTTGCTTGTCATGCATTGGTCTAAGACAACTTGTGCACAAGGTAATAGTCTCACGAACGATTCTTGAGGCACTGGGAATCGGTCGGTCCGGAGGAGATTGTGAGAGCATCCTGATGTTCCGGTCCTACGGGATCTAGGGGTGTTGTTGTCCATCAGTGGGTCAAGTCATGAGCCATCATATAGTTAGGTCGCATGCTATTATTAATGACAGTAGCTGTCATTAACCACCCGTCGCTAAAACACAGTATATATATATAAAAACTCATAATATATATATATATATATATATATATATATATATATAATTACCAATAAACTATAATTTATACTCCCCCTATTATCATGTACATAATATGACATAGCCACAAACCCACACATACATAATATATTATATTTATACATCTATACATATATATAAATAATCATATAACAACTATATATAATATAATTACCCAATTAAACATACATATATATTTTATAACAATATATACATATATACCCATACTATATGCTATAACATATATATTAATGCATGTAGAAGAAAGGCTACATAATATATATATTCTCTTAGTACATATATATAATACATAGATCAATGATACAAGAACACAATTATATATACTATAATATATATAATATCTATATATATATATACATAAATATAATCTACATGAATTAAGAGCACAATAATTAGATCTACATATAAATACATAACATATGGAGAGTATCATACCGTATCCCACTAGATCTAGGATACACATGTGACACGAGTCCACCACACATCCAATTGCACCCCGAAGGACACAAACAAGTCACATATATTATTTATGAACAATACGAAGTATCAAATATAGATCTACGTGTCCGTGTCAAAATATAACATGTACAAAGTCCCGTGTCGGAGGAAAATACCCCAAAACAACACGTATCACCAAATTGTTGGGATACGACCTACACGTACCCAATTATGGACACGACACTAGCCCCAAACACACAAACACATGCCAAATTTATCTATATGATCAATTGACACACACAACAATTGTCAATCTCGGAATTCTCCTAAAATTGACACAAAAAGTACCATAACTTTCTCCATAGGCCTCTTATGAACACAAAATCAAATCCTATGGGTAGCCTATGCATATGGGTTAATTTTTCATGGTTAAAACTCATATTTAGAACTTAATTTAAGGAGAAAAAACTGAATTGTACCTATTGGAAGATGGATTCCCAATAAAACCTCCAATTGAGATAAAATTGCCTCCAATTTGTAGATCCTTGCTCCTCTTTGTAGATCCTTGCTTCCTCTTTCAAGATCCTTGCTTCTCATGTCTCTAATGGTAATTTGGGAAGGAATTAGAATAAAATTTGGTAGAGAAATGAAATGAAAATGAAGGAAATTTGGTAGTGGAAAATTCTAGATCTAGATTTGGAATGAAAAGAGGAGAGAGAAATTTCTCCCTCTTTTTAAATAGGCCGGCCCCTTTCGTCTCCCTCAAGTTATCATGTAATATCCATTATACCCCTTGGTGCCTCTCATAAAGAAATAATTAAGGAAGAAAGCTTCTAGTCTAATAATTTAATTAATTTAATCCATCTCCTTAACAATGGGCTTTCTAAATGGACTAAGTTCTAACCAATTAATTCATGTTGGTCCATGGGTCTAAACTAAACTAGTTAGGTCCACTAAAATAAGTCCAAATTAAATAACTAACATCTAACAACAATTAAATAATAAAACAAATAATTATTTATCAAGCACAATATTTAATTAAATAGGAAATTACTAAAATATCCTTTCCTAGAAAATGTGGTAGTGACAGTCGCTCACCAATCGGTGCAGTTGCCTATAGACTGGACTTACCACCTGTATTGTAGGGAGTTCATAACGTGTGTCATGTGTCGCAGTTGAGACGGTTCGTGGCTGATCCTAGTCATGTATTGGATCACTCAGAGATAGAGGTGAGCCATACTCTTAGTTGTCTAGAGCAGCCAGTTGAGATTCTGGATCAGAGAGAGAAGCTGTTGAGGAACCAATCCATTCCCTAGGTACGCGTCGCATGGGGGCATCACTCTCCGGGAGAGTCTACCTGGGAGGTGGAGGATGAAATGCGAGAGCGTTACCCATATTTGTTTATACCTTGAGGTATGTTCTTTCCTGATTCTATTTTTATTTTTCTAGGGGTAGTTTCGTCTTTGAAATTCGAGGACAAAATTATTTTAAGGAGGGTAGACTTGTCACTACCATATTTTCTAGGAAGGGTATTTTGATCATTTTTATAATTTAATAATTATTATGCATGTTGTATATTTATTTCTTGAATTATTTATTTATTGTTGGATATTACATTATAGTTTGAACTTGTTTTAGTGGACCTAAGTAGATTAGACATGACTATTGGACCAACATTATTTCTAGTTAGACTTGAGTCCAACAAACAAGCCAAATTCATTAGGTTGGTGATTAATTAGTAAAATCATTAGGAGTAGAACTTTCTTCCTTAATTACTTTCTTCATGACAAGCTCATAGGGATATTTTAGACTTTTCATACTTGCTTGCATCTCAAGGAAGGGCCAGCCATAGGGGGAGGAGAGAGACTCTCTCTCTTCATTCATTTTATTTCATTCTAGAACTAGAATTTTCCTCTACCAATTTTCTTTATCCTTACATCAATCCCTACCCAAATTCTCTCCCAATTCTTTCTATACTCACCATTGGAGGCTATTGAAGTAAGAAGGGGGCAACAATCTACAAGGAAGAGGAAGGAGCACAAGTTGAGGACTCTTTGCTTCCAATTGAAGACTTGCATTGAGAATCCATCTCCCAATAGATAAATCTCAGAATTTTCCTTCTAAGTAGACTTTAAATATGTAGTTTAACCATTAAGAACACTCTCATGTACTAGGGCTACCCATAGGAAGAGGAATAGGTTCATAGGAAGCCAATAGAGAAAGTTATGATATAATTTGTGTCGATTTTGGAGAAATTTCTAGAAATTTCTAGATTGACACATCTTGTGTTTGTCAATAGGTCAATTAGACCAAATCGACATGTGTTTGGTTGTGTGAGACTATTATCGTGCCCACAAATGGATACGTGTAGGCTGTATCATGATATTTGGTAATACAGGTTAATTTATGGATTTTTACTTTGACTTGGGGGTGTACACATGCCATATTTTGACACAGACACATAGTTGTATAGCTAGCACTTTGTTTTAGTTCTAATGATAATTTTGGACTTGTTCGTATCCTTTAGGATACGTTTGGATCAAGCCTTGTTAGAGTATCGCAAGCGTATTATAGATTTGGTGTGATACGGTGTGGTGCACGCCAAGTGTTTGTGAATTTGATGTGTTATCTTCATATACTTGTATGAGCCTTGTTATATCTAATTTCACTATTTTAGAGTGTATAATTGATGTACTTATATATATAAGTATTATATACAATTAAGTGTTATACTTGTATCTATATAAGATGTAGAGGGGGGGAAATACTTGTTCACAGTGATGGTGTGGCTGTTGGGTACTTGTCTCAATCATGACTGATATAGAGAGGGGAATTATATGTGGATGTGAGGGAGTTGTCCACTGTCATGTGGGTGTGCTGACACAATGGAGACATTGTGACACAACGAGTTTACTATCGGGTTTTACTGATGGGGTGTGACTGAACTGAAGGGCAGTTGGAAAGGGACAATACAATCGAATTTCTTGTCACAGCAATGAACTGATGTTGAGATAGGGAGGGGACTGGCTTATGTGTTCAGCTGTTTGGTAAAATAGATGAGGTTGGAGGAGCATGCATAGTCGGGCTAGGTCCCTGTGCAGTGAACTGTTAGAGTAGTCGGGGGGACACTGAGTTAGAGGAGTCGGGGGGATACTGATTAGTGACTGTGCACTCGCCTCCACAGTCAAGTGTTCACAGTCGAGCATCAATGTGCATTATACTTTCAGCACAGTCAAGCTTTGGCTTAGAGCAGCCAATACAGTTGGTTAGTAATGTTAGTTGTCGGGTTAGTTGGAGTATATGTAATATTATAGTTGGTTAAGTTAGAATGAATATCTGTATATATAAATACATTAGCTAGTTAGATAGTTATAGTTAAGTTATGTTAAATGGTAACAGTCAGTTGGATTGTTAGTGAGTAGTTAATTTACTTGTCGGCAAGTTAATTAAGTTAGTACCAACTGTTAGTTATATGTATAGTGGATGTGTAGGCTAGTTAATGTTAATTTAGTATATATATTTAGTATATATATATATATATATATATATATATATATATATATATATATATATATATATATATATATATATATAATTTATACTAACATGTATATCTAATAACATATATCATCAATCATGTTTATAACTAACATCTATAACTTAAAGTATACTAACATGCACTTAGTTAAGTATTTAGCTAAGTTGAGTATTACCTTGTGGTATACAAGGTAATGTTGAGTATTTGAGTTAACTCAAGGTATTGGACATTGGGTATCAAGAGGGTGTTAGGTTGTGTAATACCAAGTTGGCTCAAATCCGAGGTATCCATCTAGAGATTATTTAGCTATAAGTTACTTGTATATATAATATATAGTATAAGTTATATATAACATTTGAGTATCTTGAGTTATTATTTAGCTATGATACCCTAGTATCCTAATATAGCTAATATAGCCTAATTGAGTAGTGTATGGACCCAATATCCTAGAGATAGACTCATACAACCTAGAAGTAGCTTATTTGACCAAGTTTGACTAGTTTGACCTAAAGTTGACTAGTTTGACTATTTTGACCTAGAGATGGCCTAAAGACCTATAATTTGACTAATTTAACTTATTATTATTCTAAAATCTTATATTAATGTAATATTTCATATTTAGGTCTTCGATGCACTATTTCGAATATTGTTGACATTTTTTACCAGATTCTAGGAAAGTAAATTCTTTGAGAGAGTCTCATTTATGATATCCTCTATGTTCTTGAATTTAGTGTAGATATCCTTGACTTTTCTGATTCTTGGTTACACGGATTGGTATTCCTGGATCCCATCATGAGATATTATTTTTGGTAGTTTCTGGCGTATCTCTTGTGCGAGCCCCATTGTTCTTGTGCAAGTATAGACACTGATTTATGAGAAGAGTCGTGACTTCTCATAGAATCTCGTATCATAGCGTGCCATTGTTGGATCCACTAAATCAGTCGGGGGCATAGAAGTATTTAGTGTAGATATGTGATCATTCCCCCTGAGTTCTTGCTTTCCTTGAATATTGTTAATCATATACCGCACGTATAATTAGCCAGGCCCGTGGTTCACGATCAGTACCCAACACGATAACATGTTGTCACTGGTACTCACTCATGTTGTTAATCATAGATAATTTTATTTCTTATTCCTTATATGATGTTTGTAACTCTTGTATGTAATTCCCGTATTTTTTTATTCAAGTATTTTCCTGCCAAGCTCTGTTTCTCCTATTGATGCTCTCTATTTACTAATACATAGTTTTTATCATTTATTGGAACTGCTTTTAGAGATGTACTTTGTTCCTTTCCTGACTGGATATATTTTTCCCAGATGACTCCGAGGAGTGGTATCCCACTCACTACAGGCCTCAGGACGTAGTTGGTTTAGACCCCGAGACTTTGGCTCAGGAGGGGCTCATCCCGATTGAGACAGACGACCCATTACTTGTAGCTCAGTAGATATATTTATTGTACTGGATATGTCTCCAGCATTTGACATTAGTATTCATTTTTTATTGGATGACTCATTGGATATCATTTTGTCTTGTGAGTTGTATTTTGACTCTTCAGTTTCTTATATTATATTCGTGCATTACTCTATCTTATAGATATGTGATTGAGTATTTATATTTCATTGGTGATATTATGTCTTGATGATCATTATTGCTAGATAGCATAGTTTACCCCAAATAACGTTTTATCGCCGATGCTACGGCGTAGGTTGGATGTACCCAAGTACTTGTGCCTCGATCAAGCGGGTGCGGGTCATGACACATTTTTATGGTGGCCCATGTAGGTCATTCGAGGTCGCAAATAGTGCAATTTGTAGTGGTTCTCTGAATTGAGTGCTATTGTGAGACTATTTCAGGATATACTATATAGGCTATAGGCTGAGAATACTTAATCACAACTAGGAAAAATCTTTTGTTCAATTTAATTGTTCTTCCTTGATATTGATAAATTGAGCTTTAATTGTTCTTCTTTGAAAATATTCCATCTTGTGCCATATTGATTCTTTTCTTTCACATTGCGCCAGGATGCCGCCCAGGACTCGATCACAGCATGGAGGAGCACCTTCTGAGGGATCTGCGACTTCTCGAGAGCTTGCACCAGTCACTTCTCCAGTGATTAGCGTATCAGCTGCATTCGGGGGTCCACACCGAGTACAGAGGGCTGTTCCAACTACGACTGAGGGACTTCCACCTCCACCTCCCGTGCCGACAGATGCGACCCAGATGTTCACACTATTTCGCGAGATGCTAGAGGCTCAGAGGGCCCAGTCAGAGGTTCACCAGAGGCAGATCGATGTATTATGGAAAAGTATTGAGAATTCTTATCAGCTTGCCCGTTGTGCAGTAGAGAGATATTCCAGTCCACCATCAAGTTGCTCCGTAAGTTGCCCCGATTCGGCCGGGTAGTATCCAGGACTTTAAGAAGCTGGAACCTCGGGTCTTGAAGGGGATCGAAGGCATCGTCTATGCTGATGATTGGCTCGAGAATATCTAGCATCTCATGAGGGTGTCCTGTCTTGCTGAGGATATGAAAGTTGAGGTAGTGGGACTTCAGCTGTTCGACATAACTCCCACTTGGTTCAGGAATGAGCCACTTCTTGCTGATGCAGGACAGTATTGGGAGGTGTTCAAGGACCTCTTCAAGAGAAAGTTCTTTGCTCGAGTGGACAGGTTGGACTTAGGGAGGCATTTTGAGAGCCTTTACTCAGGGGAGCATATATGTGGAGGAGTATGCCGCAGAGTTCTGGAGGTTGAGCCTATTTACATAGTATTTGGTAAGGGAGCCAGAGGTTCGGGCTATCCGCTTCCATGAGGGTCTGAACTGGAAAGTGAAGATCCTCATTTCGTCTTTTTATTAGACGTATTCTGAGATACTTGTGGAGGCACGTAAGGTTGAGCGGGAGTGGAACTTGAAGCCTAAGAGAGACCGTGATTCTTTTCTGGGGGCTATTAGCAGTACAGGGCATGCTAAACGTCCTCATCTCCAGTCTAGGCCTTTCCAGCAGGCACACTAGTATCTGAATCCAGCTAGGGCGCCGGTTCACCAGGCACCACAGCAGTAGCAGAGACACTCACAGCACGCTTTCTGCCACTACTGCAAGAAGGCCGGCCATATTTGGGAAGTTTGCAAGAAAATATTGGAAGTTTTTCTGTATTATGGCACATAGGGACACCAGATGAGAGATTGTTCTACCAACCCTCGTTGTGCAGTTCAGGGAGTAACTCCACCTCAGAGAGCACAGATGAGGCCACCTACAATACAACCGAGGGGACCGCTACTTCCGACCCAACAACAACGTTATGCCTAGCACCGCATCAAGGAGGTGCACCTCAAGGACGGGCGTTTGCTATGACGATCGAGGAGGCCGAGCCCACCGGAGATGTCATTATAGGTTATGTTCTCCTTGATTCTTTTCCATCTTTAGCTTTGTTTGATAGTGGTGCTTCTTATAGTTTTGTATCTATTTTTTTTGCTTAGAAGCATCATTTGGTAGCTGAGTCTTTGCTTAGGACTTGCAAGATCATGACCGGGGGAGGCATTATCTTGGTTAGTGATGTTTGCAAAGATTGGAGAGTTACTCGGGGAGGCCGGGAGATGAGTGCGTGTCTACTTGTAATGCCACTTCCGAGCTACGACATTATACTCGGGATGGATTGGTTGAGTAGGCACTATGCTAGTATTGATTGCAGAGGAGGTAGAGTTTTGTTTAACCCGCCAGGAGAGCTAGAGTTTGAGTTTGCCAAGGGATCTTCGAAGCAGGGAGAAGGCATTATCTGTGGAGCTATGGTGGAAGAGAAGGAGTTATCGCATCCATTGATAGCAGTATTTTTGGATGTGTTTTATGAGGAGTTACTAAGATTGTCGCCATACACCACATGCAACTAAGATAATGCGCCAAATGCAACTAAAGCTATGTGCTACATGCAACTAAAGCCATTCGACAAAAGCAACCCAAAAGCCAGCCTCAATCGCACTGACCGGGTGGCATTTAATGCTCTAAAAAGTCGAGCCTCTGACAGCTATGTCAGTAGTCAGTACGTTTCCTAGGTCGAGCAACACCTATTCCCATGTGACAGTGTTCCCATACGATAAAATTGTTATACGGTAGCATGCCCATACTCCCATGCGACAGCGTTCCCATAAGGTAAAATTGTTATGCAATAACGTTTCCATATCCCCATGCGACATAGTTGTTATGCAGTAGTGTTCCCCTAAAAAACTTCCCATAGCAGAATTACAACTAAGATCTTCCAGAAGTCGGCGCATGCCACGTGTCACACAGATCGAGTCATGCACACGACGAGTGCCAGCAACCAAAGAACTCAATAACAGCAAATCCAAACCATTACTACATGGTAATTGTAGCACAGGATGCGCCCACGAGTTACAACCATATTCTGTTTAAGAGGTCATGCGGCAGCTCAAAACCCACACGCATGGACTGAAAATGCATGCGCGCGAATGGTCCTCCAATTCCTATAAATAGCCCGGCATGTGCTTCCCACGTACGTACAGTGAGACATATACTCAGACACCTATAGACTTTTTAATTCTCTTTCGTCGTCGGACCGACAATAGAGTAAAGGAGTCAGTTGCAGTGCACAATCTCCATCGTCACGCTTTCCCAGATTTCTTAAATTTGTACTCAAAATTCTTAGTGCTAGGGTTTTTTGTACTTCTTTGTTGTATTCAAGATCAATACAAAAGTTAGGAAAACTTTCTCGTATTTTTGTGACGGCAACAAGACTGATGACTCTGTTGAGGATGTAATATCCTGCTTCTAGCGGTTTACTATTGGAACACTTGTTACTTTGACTCTGTTGAGAATCGAGTCTCGGAAAAACCTTACCGCCAAATCAAACAAGGACGAAATGCAATAAATCCTTCAAACTGATGGAACGACTTCTATTAAAATAAGTACAAGAGTTTTCTTTGGTTGTTTTGCTACTTGATTTTGTGTTGCTTTATGTTTTGTCTTGCTTTTGATGACTTAGTTTTCATGATTCACTTTTCTCGCTTGCGCATTCTTTTCGTAAGAAAAAGAGATCGAAGGATGATAACCAAGTATTGTTACAATTTCAGGACGCATAACCAAGGAGGGATCGTTGCATAAGACTTTTCCATCATTTCGTTGATTCATTCGGTGAGTGGCTTTGGTCCTTCGATGAATCATTTAGTTTGCACGGCTAATAAAATGATCGCTAGTCTACTCAGTTGCATACTCCTTAGTTCTATGTTAACTCACTACAAAATATAATAAAAGAAATAAACTGCATGCAAAAATATATAGAGAGAGTTACTGCTTTACTTCAGTAAATGTTATGTCCCTTACTCACCTACTACGCCACTAGATCGTGTATTGAAACCTTTTATGGTTAGTCATCTGTCCCATGTAAAAGAATAAAAGAGAAGAGACTAGTAGCCTACCCTGATGTTCTGGTCCTACAGGATCTAGGGGGGTGCATCTATTAGATAGTGATATGCTTGTTCATGTTTGGTGCAACCTAATTGTTTTTATCTGATAGATGTTGCTTGTCATGCATTGGTCTAAGACAACATATGCACAAGGTAATTATCTCACGAACGATTCTTGAGGCACTAGGAATCGGTCGGTCCAGAGGAGATTGTGGGAGCACCCTGATGTTCCGGTCCTACGGGATCTAGGAGGTGTTATTGTCCATCAGTGGGTCAAGTCATGAGCCATCATGTAGTTAGGTCGCATGCTAGGATTACCGTCTTACATACATAATACTTGATGCCAAGATTGATTCATGAGTTAGATACATATATGCAAATTATTGCTAACTTGTGTTTCTGCTGCAGGGATAACCATTCGGCCGTGGGTAAGAAATTATCATATACATGGTTCAATTTATCATTTATATTTTTTGCATGAATTGTTCAAAAGAAACTAGACAACTAGAAAGATCACCTAATAATGCTAGCTTCACAAGTTTACTTAGTATGGATTTCTATGTGAGTCTGGCTATGGTCGCTCACCAGTCGGTGCAGTTGCCTATAGACTGGACTTACCACCTGCATTGGAGGAAGTTCATAACGTGTTTCACGTGTTACAGTTGAGACGGTACGTGGCTGATCCTAGTCATGTATTGGATCACTCAGAGATAGAGGTGAGCCCTACACTTAGCTGTCCAGAGCAGCCAATTGAGATTCTGGATCAGAGAAAGAAGGTGCTGAGGAACCAATCCATTCCTTAGGTACGCGTCGTATGGGGGCATCACTCTCCGGGAGAGTCTACCTGGGAGATGGAGGATGAAATACGAGAGCGTTACCCATATTTGTTTATACCTTGAGGTATGTTCTTTCCTGATTCTATTTCTATTTTTCTTGGGGTAGTTTCATCTTTGAATTTTGAGGATAAAATTATTTTAAGGAGGGTAGGCTTGTCACTACCACATTTTCTAGGAAGTGTATTTTGGTCATTTTCATAATTTAATAATTATTATGCATATTGTATATTTATTTCTGTATTATTTATTTATTGTTAGATGTTACATTATAGTTTGGACTTGTTTTAGTGGACCTAAGTAGATTAGACATGACTCTTGGACCAACATTATTTCTCGTTAGACTTGAACCCAACAGACAAGCCAAATTCATTAAGTTGGTGATTAATTAGTCAAACCATTAGGAGTAAAACATTCCTTCCTTAATTACTTTCTTCATGACAAGCTCATAGGGATATTTTAGACTTTTCATACTTGCTTGCATCTAAAACAAGGGTCGGCCATAGGGGGGAGGAGAGAGACTCTCTCTCTCTTCATTCATTTTATTTTATTCTAGATCTAGAATTTTCCTCTTCCAATTTCCTTCATCCTTACATCAATCCCTTCCCAAATTCTCTCTCAATTCTTTATATACTCACCATTGGAGGTTATTGAAGTAAGAAGGGGGCAAGGATCTACAGGAAAGAGAAAGGAGCACAAGTTGAGGGCTCTTTGCTTCCAATTGGAGACTTGTATTGGGAATCCATCTCCCAATAGGTAAATATCAGAATTTTCCTTCTAATTAGACTTTAAATCTGTTGTTTAACCATTAAGAACCCTCTCATGTACTAGGGCTACCCATAGGAAGAGAAATAGGTTCATAGGAGTCCCATGGAGAAAGTTATGATGTAATTTGTGTCGATTTTGGGAAAATTTCGAGATTGACATATCTTGTATTTGTCAATAGGTCAATTAGACCAAATTGACATGTGTTTGGTTGTGTGAGACTAGTGTCGTGTCCACAAATGGATACGTGTAGGCCGTATCATGATATTTGATGATATAGGCTGATTTGTGGGGTTTTTTCTTCGACTTGGGGGTGTACACATGCCATATTTTGACACAGACACATAGTTGTATAGCTAGCACTTTGTTTTAGTTCTAATAATGATTTTGGACTTGGGGGTCTTATCCTTTGGGATATGTTTGGATCAAGCCTTGTTAGTGTATCGCAAGCGTATTATAGATTTGGTGTGATACGGTGTGGTGCACGCCAAGTGTTTGTGAATTTGATGTGTTATCTTCATATACTTGTATGAGACTTGTTTATATCTAATTTCACTGTTTTAGAGTGTATAATTGATGTACTTATATATATATATATATATATATATATATATATAAGTGTTATATACTATTAAGTGTTATACTTGTATCTATATGAGATATAGGGGGGTAAATACTTTTTCACAATGATGGTGTGGTTGTTGGGTACTTGTCTCTGTCATGACTGATATAGAGAGGGGAATTATATGTGGATGTGAGGGAGTTATCCACTGTCATCTGGGTATGCTGACACAATGGAGACATTGTGACACAATGAGTTTACTGTCGGGTTTTACTGATGGGGTGTGACTGAACTGAAGGGGAGATGGAAGGGGACAATACAATCAGATTTCTTGTCACAACAGTAAACTGATGTTGAGATGGGGGGGACTGGCCTATGTGTTCAGCTATTTGGTGAAATAGGTGAGGTAGGAGGACCATGCATAGTCGGGCTAGGTCCCTGTGCAGTGAATTGTTAGAGTAGTCGGGGGGACACTGAGTTAGAGGAGTCGGGGGGATATTGATTAGTGACTGTGCCCTCGACTGCACAGTCAAGTATTCACAGTCGAGCATCAATGTGCACTATGCTTTCAGCACAGTCAAGCTTTGGCTTGAGAGCATCTAATACAGTTGGTTAGTAATGTTAGTAGTCGGGTTAGTTGGATTATATGTTTTATTATAGTTGGTTAAGTTTGAATGAATGTCTGTATTTATAAATACATTAGCTAGTTAGATAGTAATAGTTAAGTTATGTTAAATGGTAACAGTCAGTTGGATTGTTAGTGAGTAGTTAATTTACTTGTTGGCAAGTTAATTAAGTTAGTAACAACTGTTAGTTATATGTACAGTGGATGTGTAGGCTAGTTAATGTTAAGTTAGTACATATATATATATACAATTTATACTAACATGTATATCTAATAACATATATCATCAATCATGTTTATAACTAACATCTATAACTTAAAGTATACTAACATGCACTTAGTTAAGTATTTAGCTAAGTTGAGTATTACCTTGTGGTATACAAGGTAATGTTGAGTATTTGAGTTATCTCAAGGTATTGCACATTGGGTATTAAGGGGGTGTTAGGTTGTGTGATACCTAGTTGGCTCAAAGCCAAGGTATCCATCTAGAGATTATTTAGCTATAAGTTCCTTGTATATATAATATATAGTATAAGTTATATATAATATTTCAGTATCTTGAGTTATTATTTAGATAGGATACCCTAGTATCCTAATATAGCTAATATAGCCTAGTTGAGTAGTGTATAGACCCAATATCCTAGAGATAGACTCATACAACCTAGAAGTAGCTAGTTTGACCAAGTTTGACCTAAAGTTGACCAAGTTTGACTATTTTGACCTAGAGATGGCCTAAATACCTATAATTTGACTAATTTAACTTATTATCATTCCAAAACCTTATATTAATGTAATATTTTATATTTAGGTCTTCGATGCACCATTTTGGACATCGTTGACATTTTTTACCATATTTCATGCAAGTTAATTCTCTGAGAGAGTCTCATTTATGATATCCTCTATGTTCTTGTATTTAGTGTAGATATCCTTGACTTTCCTGAAACTTGGTTACACAGATTGGTATTCCTGGATCCCATCATGAGATATTATTTTTGGTAGTTCCTGGCGTATCTCTTGTGCGAGCCACATTGTTCTTGGGCGAGTATGGACACTGATTTATGAGAAGAGTCGTGACTTCTCATAGAATCCTGTGTCATAGCGTGCCATTGTTGGATCCACTATATCAGTCGGAGGCATAAGAGTATTTAGTGTAGATATGTGATCATTCCTCCGGAGTTCTTATTTTTCTTGAATAATGTTAATCATATACCGCACGTATGATTAGCCAGGCCCGTGGTTCACGATCAGTACCCAACACGATCACATGTTGTCACTGGTACTCACTCACTTAGATAGTTGTATTTCTTATTCCTTATTTGATGTTCGTAACTCTTGTATGTATTTCTCTTATTTCTTTATTCCAATATTTTCCTGCCAAGCTCTGTTTCTCCTATTGATGCTCTCTATTTAATGATACATAGTTTTTATCATTTATTGGAACTACTTTTAGAGATGTACTTTGCTCCTTTTCTGACTGGATATATTTTTCCCAGATGACTCCGAGGAGTGGTATCCCACTCACTACAGGCCTCAGGACATAGTTGGTTTAGACCCCGAGACTTTGGCTTAGGAGGGGCTCATCCCGGTTGAGACAGACGACCCATTACTTGTAGCTCAGTATATATATTTATTGTACTGGATATGTCTCCAGCATTTGACATTAATATTCATTTATTATTGGATGACTCATTGGATATCATTTTGTCTTGTGAGTTATATTTTGACTCTTCAGTTTCTTATATCATATTCGTGCGTTATTCCATCTTATAGATCTATAATTGAGTATTTATATTTCATTGGTGATATTATATGTCTTGATGATCATTATTGCTAGATAGCATAGTTTACCCCAAATAACATTTTATCGCCGATGCTACGGTGTAGGCTGGACGTACCCACGTACTTGTGCCTCGATCAAGCGGGTGCGGGTCATGACATATTTTTATGGTGGCCCATGCAGGTCCTTCGAGGTCGCAAATAGTACAATTCGTAGTGGTGCTCTGAATTGAGTGCTATTACGAGCCTGTTTTAGGATATAGTATATAGGCTATAGGCTGAGAATACTTAATCACAACTAGGAAAACTCTTTTGTTCAATTTAATTGTTCTTCCTTGATATTAATAAATTAAGCTTTAATTGTCCTTCTTTGAAAATATTCCATCTTGTGCCATATTGATTCTTTACTTTCGCTTTGCCACAGGATGCCGCCCAGGACTCGATCACAGCATGGAGGAGCATCTACTGAGGGATCTGTGACTTCCCGAGAGCTTGCACCAGTCACTTCTACGGTGATTAGCATATTAGCTGCGTTCGGGGGTCAACACCCAGTACAGAGGGCTATTCTAACTACGACTGAGGGACTTCCACCTCCACCTTCCGTGCCGACAGATGCGACCCAGATGTTCGCACTATTTCGCGAGATGCTGGAGGATCAGAGGGCCCAGTCAGAGGTTCACCAGAGGCAGACCGACGTATTGTGGCAAAGTATTGAGAGTGCTTATCAGCTTGCCCATTTTACAGTAGAGAGATGTTCCAGTCCAGCATCAAGTTGCTCCGTAAGTTGCCCCGCTTCGGTCGGGTAGTATCCAGGACTTCAAGAAGCTGGAACCTCGGGTCTTGAAGGGGATTGAGGGCATCGTCTATGCTGATTATTGGCTCAAGGATATCTAGCGTCTCATGAGGGTGTCCCGTCTTGCTGAGGATATGAAGGTTGAGGCAGTGGGACTTCAGCTGTTCAACATCACTCGCACTTGGTTCAGGAATGAGCCATTTCTTATTGATGCAGAACAGTATTGGGAGGTGTTCAAGGACCTCTTCAAGAGAAAGTTCTTTGCTCGAGTGGACAGGTTAGACTTAGGGAGAAAGTTTGAGAGCCTTTACTCAGGGGAGCATGTCTGTGGAGGAGTATGTCGCAGAGTTCTGGAGGTTGAGCCAATTTGTGGAGTATTTGCTAAGGGAGCCAGAGGTTCGGGCTATCCGCTTCCGCGAGGGTCTAAACTGGGAAGTGAAGATCCTTATTCCGTCTTTTTATCAGACGTATTCTAAGATATCTGCGGAGGCACGCAAGGTTGAGCGGGAGTGGAACTTGAAGCCTAAGAGAGATCGTGATTATTTTCTGGGGGCTTGTAGCAGTGTAGGGCATGCTAAATGTCCTCATATCTAGTATAGGCCTATTCAACAGCCATACTAGTATACGACTCCAGCTAGGGCACTGTTTACCAAGCACCACAGCAGCAGCAGAGACACTTACAGCACGCTTTCTGCCAATACTGCAAGAAGTTCGGCCATATTTGGGATGTTTGCAGGAAAATATTGGGAGTTTTTCTGTATTATGGTACATAGGGGCACCAGATGAGAGATTGTTCTACCAACCCTCGTTGTGCATCTCAGGGAGTAACTCTACCTCAGAGAGCACAGACGAGGCCACCTGCAGTACAACCGAGGGGACCGCTGCTTCCGACCCAGCAACGACGTTATGCCCAGCACCAGCATCAGGGAGGTGCACGTCAGGGACGAGCGTTTTCTATGAAGGTCGAGGAGGCCAAGCCCACCAGAGATGTCATTATAGGTTATATTCTCCTTGATTCTTTTTCAGCTTTAACTTTGTTTGATAGTGGTGCTTCTCATAGTTTTGTATCCGTTTCTTTTGCTTTGAAGCATCATTTGGTAGTTGAGTTTTTGTTTAGGATTTGTAAGATCATGACCGATGGAGGCATTATCCTGGTTAGTGATGTTTGCAAAGATCTGAGAGTTACTCTGGGAGATCGGAAGCTGAGTGCGTGTCTACTTGTAATGCTACTTTCGATCTACGATATTGTACTCGGGATGGATTGGTTGAGTAGGCACCATGCTAGTATAGATTGCAGAGGAGGTAGAGTTTTGATTAGCCCGCCAGGAGAGCTAGAGTTTGAGTTTGCCAAAGGAGCTTTGAAGCAGGGAGAAGGCATTATCTGTGGAGCTATGGTGGAAGACAAGGAGTTTTTGCATCCATTGATAGCAGAGTTTTTGGATATTTTTCCTGAGGACTTTCCAAGATTGTTGCCAGATCGAGATGTTGAGTTCTCTATAGAGTTGGTGCCAGGTGCTGAGTTGATTTCACAGCATGTCTATAGAGTGAACAACAACGAGCTGGCCGAGATAAAGAAGTAAGTGGATGAACTGCAGGATAAAGGGTTTATCAGATCCAGTTCTTTGCTGTGGGGAGCCTCGATTTTGTTTGTACCAAAGAAGAATGGATCGGTGCACATGTGTATCGATTACAGGGCATTGAATAATCTTACTATTAACAATAAATACCCATTGCCACGGATTGATGATTTGTTCGATCAGTTCAGTGGTGCCAAGGTGTTCTCCAAGATAGACTTAAGATCAGGCTACCACCAGGTAAAAGTAAAGTCGAAGGACATTTCGAAGACAGCTTTTCAGACTCGGTATGGCCAGCATAAGTTTACGGTGATGGCATTTGGATTGACTAATGCCCCGACGATATTTATGAATTTGATGAACAAGATGTTCCACCAGTATCTCGACAAGTTCGTGGTATTCATCGATGACATTCTCATATACTAGAAGATGCTAGAGGAGCACGAGAAGCATCTGCAGATTGTATTAGATGTATTAAGGAAGGAGAAGTTGTATAGGAAGATGTTCAAATGTGAGTTCTTCCTGGACAAGGTTGAGTTCTTGGGGCATGTTGTGACAGGTGATATAATTTCAGTAGATCCGAAGAAGATCACACAGTGGAGTCTTGGAAGACCCCGAGTTTAGTGGCAGAGATCAGGAGTTTCTTGGGTCTAGCAGGCTATTACAGGAAGTTTGTGCTAGATTTCTCAAGGATTGCTGAGCTGATGACCAGACTCACTAGAAAGGACGTGGAGTTAGTTTGGATAGAGGAGTGTCAGGCTGCTTTTGAGAAATTGAAGACGAGGTTGACTTCTGCTCCTATTTTGACGTTGCCATCAGGGATTGGAGGTTTCACTGTCTATAGTGATGCATCGTGGAAAGGGTTGGGTTGTGTTCTCCAGCAAAATAGGAAGGTGATTACCTATGCATCCAGGCAATTGCGTTCTCATGAGAAGAACTATCTTACCCATAATTTGGAGTTGGAGGCAGTTATCTTTGCTTTGAAATTGTGGAAACATTATCTGTACGGAGAGCGTGTGAAGATCTTCACAGACCATAAGTCTTGAAGTATATTTTCACTCAGAAGGAGCTGAATATGAGGCAGCGTCGGTGGCTGAAACTGGTGAAGGATTTTGATATATCCTTATAATATCACCCAAGGAATGCCAATGTGGTTGCCGATGCCTTAAGAAGGTATCCAGTAGCTATGTTTCTGAAGAGGGACCGATATTTGTTGGAGGAACTGGAGAGCCTGGGCATTGAGGTGATAGTTTCAGGTTTTGTGATTCAGATGTGGGATTTGCAGATATATACAGATTTGATGGACAAGTTCAAGGCAGCCCAGTATGAGAATGTGTCTTTGAGGAGCATCAGATCTCAGGTGAGAGCATGATTGGCGGATGACTTCACCATTGATGATGATGGTTCTTTAAGGCATGGAACTAGATTATGTGTGCCTAGTGGTGAGCTACGTGAGGATGTGTTGCAGGAAGCCCATCTCTCTCAGTATTTCATATATCCAGGTGCCAACAAGATGTATCAGGATATCTGAGAGAGTGTATGGTGGTATGGCATAAAAAGGGAGGTGGCATAGTTTGTATCCAGATGCTTTATGTCCCAGCAGGTGAAAGCCGAGAGGCAGAGGTCGGGTGATTTACTTCAGCCATTACCCATTCCAGAATGGAACTGGGAGCACATTACTATGAGTTTTGTGTTCGGACTTCCAGGATCTTCAGGAGAGAAAGACGCGATTTGGGTCATCGTTGACAGGTTGACCAAGTCGGCCCACTTTTTGCCTTTCAAGTTGTGTTTGTCTACGAAGAAGCTGTCAGAGTTGTTTGTGAGGTAGATCGTTAGGATATATGGGGTTTCCATCAGCATAGTCTTGGATCGGGATAGTCATTTTATTTCTCATTTTTGGAGAAGTTTGTAGGCGAGATTGGATACCCAGCTCAAGTTCAGTACTGCATATCACCACCAGACGGATGGACAGTCAAAGAGGACCATTCAGACTCTCGAGTATATACTGCACACTTGTGTACTATATTTTGGGGGTTCTTGGGAGGATCATCTTTATTTGGAAGAGTTTGCTTACAACAACAGCTACTAGGCCAGTATATAGATATCACCATTTGAGGCTCTGTACGGTCGAAGATATCGCACTCCCTTGTCATGGGACGATGTTGGAGAGAGAGCTTTGTGAGGGCCAGAGATGGTGGTGGATATAGCAGAGAGGGTTAAGCTGATCAGGGATAGACTTCGGGTGGCGCTGGACAGTCAACGGCATTGGGCCGATAGCCACCAGAGGTCTTTGGAGTTTGAGGTATAATTTTAGATTCTTGTTTTGTCCTTGATATTGGTTGTTTGCTATATATTAAGTTATTAAGGCTATATTTTGTTCTAGCTTTGAGGTCTGGTGTTTTTGAGGATTTTTTCAACACGAGGCATGATTCGTTTCGGTAGAGGCGGGAAGCTTAGTCAGCGATTCATCGAACCTTTCAGTATTCTCAAGAGGGTCGGTGTAGTTGCCTACAGACTAGAATTACCACCTGTATTGGAGGGAGTTCATAACGTGTTTCACGTGTCGCAGTTGAGACGGTACGTGGCGGATCTTAGTCATTTATTGGATCACTCAGAGATAGAGGTGGGCGCTACTCTTAGCTATCCAGAGCAGCCAGTTGAGATTCTGGATCGGAGAAAGAAGGTGTCGAGGAACCAGACCTTTCCCTTGGTACGCGTCGCATGGAGGCATCACTCTTCGAGTGAGTCTACTTGGGAGAGTGGGGATAAAATGCGAGAGCGTTACCCATATTTGTTTATACCTTGAGGTATATTCTTTCCTGATTCTATTTTTGTTTTTCTAGGGGCAGTTTCGTCTTTGAATTTCGAGGACAAAATTATTTTAAGGAGGGTAGACTTGTCACTACTATATTTTCTAGGATGGGTATTTTTGTTATTTTTATAATTTAATAATTATTATGTATGTTGTATATTTATTTCTTACATTATTTATTTATTGTTAGATATTACATAATAGTTTGGACTTGTGTTAGTGGCCCTAAGTAGATTAGACACGACTCTTGGACCAATATTATTTCTAGTTAGACTTGAGCCCAACAAACAAGCCTAATTCATTATGTTGGTGATTAATTAGTCAAACAATTAGGAGTAGAACCTTCCTTCCATAATTAATTTCTTTATGACAAGCCCATAGGGATATTTTTGACTTTTTATACTTGCTTGCAACTCAAGCAAGGGCTGGCCATAGGGGGGGGGGGGAGGAGAGAGTCTCTTTCTTTATTCATTTTATTTCATTCTAGATCAAGAATTTTTCTCTTCCAATTTTCTTCATCCTTACATCAATCCCTACCCAAATTCTCTTCCAATTCCTTCTATACTCACCATTAGAGGCTATTAGAGCAAGGAGGGGGCAAGAATCTACAAAGAAGAGGAAGGAGCACAAGTTGATGGCTCTTTGCTTTCAATTGGAGACTTGTATTGGGAATCCATCTCCTAATCGGTACATCTCATAATTTTCTTTCTAATTAGACACTAAATCTGTAATTTAACCATTAAGAACCCTCTAATTACTAGGACTACCCATAGGAAGAAAAATTAGGTGTACTAGGAGGCCCATGGAGAAAGTTATGATGTATTTTATGTCAATTTTGGGAGAATTCCTAGATTGACACATCTTCTGTTTGTCAATAGGTCAATTAAACCAAATTGACATGTATTTGATTGTGTGAGACTAGTATCGTATCCACAAATGGATACGTATAGGCCATATCAGGACATTTGGTGATACGAGTTAATTTGGGGGTTTTTCTTCGACACGGGGGTGTACACATGCCATATATTGACACGGACAAGTAGTTGTGTAGCTAGCACTTTATTTTAGTTCTAATGATAATTTTGGACTTGCTCGTATCCTTTGGGATACATTTGGATCAGGCCTTGTTAGCGTATCATAGATTTGGTATGATACGGTACGGTGCACGCCAAGTATTTATGAATTTGATGTGTTATTCTTTATATACTTGTATGAGCCTTGTTTATATCTAATTTTACTATTTTAGAGTATATAATTGATATAATTATATATATAAGTGTTATATACTATTAAGTGTTATACTTGTATCTATATGAGATGTAGAGAGGGGGTAAATACTTGTTCACAGTGATGGTGTGACTGTCGTGTACTTGTCTCAGTCATGACTGATATAGAGAGTGAAATTATATGTGGATGTGAGGGAGTTGTCCACTGTCATGTGGGTGTGCTGATACAGTGGAGATATTGTGACACAATTAGTTCAGTATTGGGCTTTACTGATGGGGTATGACTGAACTGAAGGGGAGATAGAGGGGACAATACAGTCGGATTTCTTGTCATAGTAGTGAACTAATATTGAGATGGGGGAAACTGGCTTATATGTTCAGCTGTTTGGTAAAATAGATGAGGTTGGAGGAGCTTGCACAGTCGGGCTAGGTCCCTATGTAGTGAACTGTTAGAGGAGTCAGGGGGACATTGATCAGTGACTGTGCACTCGATTGCACAGTCAAGTGTGCACAGTTGAGCATCAATGTGCACTATGCTTTCAGCACAGTCATGCTTTGGCTTGAGAGAAGCCAATACAGTTTGTTAGTAATGTTAGTTGTCGGGTTAGTTGGAGTATATATTATATTATAGTTGGTAAGTTGAATGTATGTATGTATATATAAATACATTAGCTAGTTAGATAGTAATAGTTAAGTTATGTTAAATGGTAATGGTCAGTTGGATTGTTAATAAGTAGTTAATTTACTTGTTGGCATGTTAATTAAGTTAGTACCAACTGTTAGTTATATGTATAGTGGATGTGTAGGCTACTTAATGTTAAGTCAGTATTGATATATGTTATGTGCATGTTAGTATACTTTAAGTTATAGATGTTAGTTATAAACATGATTGATGATATATGTTATTAGATATACATTTTAGTATTTATATATATATATATATATATATATATATATATATATATATATATATATATATATATATATATATATATAGCTAGTTAGTTAAGTATTTAGCTAAGTTGAGTATTATCTTGTGGTATACAAGGTAATGTTGAGTATTTGAGTTAACTCAAGGTATTGGGCATTGGGTATCAAGGGGGTGTTAGGTAATGTCATACCAAGTTGGCTCAAAGCCAAGGTATCCATCTAGAGATTGTTTAGCTATAAGTTACTTGTATATATAATATATAGTATATGTTATATATAGTATTTGAGTATCTTGAGTTATTATTTAGCTAGGATATCCTAGTATTCTAATATAGCTAATATAGCCTAGTTAAGTAGTGTATGGACCCAATATCCTAGAGATAGACTCATACAACCTAGAGTATCTTGAGTTGACCTAGTTTGACTATTTGGACCTAGAGATGGCCTAAAGACCTAGAATTTGACTAGTTTAACTTGTTATCATTCCAAAATCTTGTATTGATGTAATATTTTATATTTAGGTCTTTGAGGCACTGTTTCGGACATCGTTGATATTGTTCACTAGATTCTAGGCAAGTACATTTTCTCAGAGTTTTTTATTTATGATATCCTCTATGTTCTTGTATTTAGTGTAGATATCCTTGACTTTCCTGATACTTGGTTACTCATATTGGTATTCCTGGATCCTGTTATGAGATATTATTCCCGATTGTTCTTGGCATATCTCTTGTGTGATCCCCGTTGTTCTTGTGCAAGTATGGATACTAATTTATGAGAAGAGTCACGACTTCTCATAGAATCCCGTGTCATCGTGTGCCATGGTTGGATCCACTATTCCAGCCGGGGGCAGGGGAGTATTTAGTGTAGATATGTTATCATTCCCCCGGAGTTCTTATTTTTCTTTAATAGTGTTAATCATACACTACACATATGATTAGCCAGGCCCGTGGTTCATGAGCAATACCCAAACCGATCACATATTGTCACTGGTACTCACTCACTTAGATAATTTTATTTATTATTCCTTATATGTTATTTGTGACTCTTGTATGTATTTCCCATTTTTTTTGTTTCAGTATTTTTCTGCCATGCTTTATTTCTCTTGTTGATGCTCTCTATTTACTGATACATAGTTTTTATCATTTATTGAAACTGCTTTTAGAGATGTACTTTGCTCCTTTTCTGACTGGATATATTTTTCCCAGATGACACTGAGGAGTTGTATCCCACTCACTACAGGCCTCAGGACGTAGTTGTCTTAGAGCCCGAGACTTTGGCTCAGGAGGGACTCATCCCGGTTGAGGCAGACGACCCATTACCTGTAGCTCAGTAGATAGGTTTATTTTACTAGATTTGTCTCCAGCATTTGTCATTAGTATTCCTTTTTTTTTGGATGACTCATTCGATATCATTTTGTCTTGTGAGTTATTTTTTGACACTTTAGTTTTTGTATCATATTTGTGCGTTGTTCCATCTTATAGATCTATGATTGAGTATTTATATTTCATTTGTGGCATTATATATCTTGATGATCATTATTTCTAGATAGTATAGTTTACGCCAAACAGTGTTCTACCGCCGATATTGTAGCGTAGGCTGGACGTACCTATGTACTTGTGCCTCGGTCAAGTGGGTACAGGTCGTGACAAAACTGATCGAACGACTTATATTGAAATGAGTCCAAGAGTTTTCTTTGGTTGTTTTGCTGCTTGGTTTTGTGTTGCTTTATGTTTTATCTTGCTTTCGATGACATGGTTTTCATGATTCGCTTTTCTCGCTTGTGCATTCTTTTTGAATCATAAGAAAAAGAGATTAAAGGATGCTAACCAAGTATTATTGTAATTTTAGGACGCATAACCAAGGAGTGATTATTGTATAAGGCTTTCCCATCATCTCATTGATTCATTCGGTGAGTGGCTTTGGCCCTTTGATGAATCATTTAGTCAGCACGCCTAATAAAATAATTACTAGTCTACTCAGTTGCATGCTCCTTAGTTCTATGTTAACTCACTACAAGATATGCTAAAAGAAATGAACTGCATACAAAAAAAATTATATAGAGTTACTGATTTACTTCAGTTAATGTTATATCCCTTACTCACTTGCTGCACCACTAGATCGTGTATTGAAACCTTTTATGGTTAGTCATGTGTCCCTGTGAAAGAATGAAAGAGAAGAGACTAGTAGCCTGCCCTGATGTTCTGGTCCTATGAGATTTAGGGGGGTAAAGCTATTAGATAGTGATATGCTTGTTCATATTTGGTGCAACCTAATAGTTTTTATCTGATAGATATTGCTTGTCATGTATTGGTCTCGGACAACTTATGCACAAGGTAATTATCTCTCGAACGATTCTTGGGACACTAGGAATCGGTTGGTCCGGAGGAGATTGTGAGAGCACCCTGATGTTCCGGTCCTAAGGGATCTAGGGGGTGTGGTTGTCCATCAGTGGGGCAACTCATGGGTCATCATGCAGTTAGGTCGCATGCTAGGTTTATCTTCTTGCATACATAATACTTGATGCCAAGATTGATTCATAAGTTAGATACATATATGCAAATTATTTCTAACTTGTATGTCTGCTGTAGGGATAACTGTTCGGCCATGGGTAAGAAATTATCATATTCATGATTCAATTTATCGTTTATGTTTCTTTGCATAAATTGTTAAAAGAAACTAGACAACTAGAAAGATCACCTAATAATGTTAGCTTCACATGTTTACTTAGTGGATTTCTAGGTGAGTCTTGCCACGGTCGCTCACCAGTACATGTTGTAGTACTAACCCACGTTTGTGGGCAAATCTCCTGGTTCTGGCAAAATTTTTGAAGCTTTAGGAGCGCATCCCTTCAAGCTAAACCGTGCCCATTCTGCTTCCCAAGGCTTTCATCTCCAGTGTACAAGCACTTCATCAGCTAGGTATTTTATTTTAGTCCTAATAAAAGGATATGATATGTGGGCATTGGGGCTAGTTTTGGGTTTGTAAAAGATATTGTAAGTCATCTATGGCATATTTTGTAACTCAACCAAGCAAGTACTTTATAATCAAATCTTCAAGTATTCAATAAAGAAAGTATTTTGTGTTCCTATCAAATATGTTCAACTTTGGTTCTCTGCATTTAAATTATGTGCCTATGTATGTATATTTTTGTCTAACTTGTATCTTGTGCAGGTACTATGCCTGGTGCAAGCGCAACTTAGGCTTGGACAGCATCGTGTCCAAGCGAGGACGATCGGCCCTTACAGGACTGGGGCGTGACATGGGAGGTCCTTCTCCACTGATGAGAGGGACATGACGCAGTCTGACATGACCAAGCTGGTTTCAACCCAGAAAATATTAGTCGCCCACTTCGACCAACTGGCATTTTAAGATATGATTGACAAGCCAAGTTGTCACACCAGTTTCCAGATTTGGTATTTCTTGAATTTCTGATATTTAAATTTATTTTCTGATAATATATTTCTATTGTATTTACATAATGCTTCCTGTCATTTGTATTTATTCATGTTGTCTAGAGAGACTACCCGAGACCCGTAGAATACCCATTGGCATTGCCATAGACCAAGTTTAGGACCCGCAGGTAGAATAGATACTTGGTTCGGTTTATTTTGTTTGGACCCATGTCTAAACTAACTCATTATTCCCCACTTAATATATATATGAGAGTTTTCTCTCTCCTCCATTATTCTTCTTCATTTTTACTTTCTTTTTTTTCTCCTCCATTTGCTGCTTTTCCTTAAGACCAAACCCTAACCTAGAAAGAAGTTGTTGTGACTAGGACCGTGAGAGGTAGAGGCTAAGAAGCCACCCCAGACAAGTACATCTTGCTCAAATGATAAAGCCATAGATTTTTGGATTTTAGTTATATTGTATAAATTTAATATATGTTTGATAGAAAATATTCTTCTTGATAACCTCTTTAATTTTAGTTCTTGGACTTTTTGATTTTGATGTACTATTTTAAATAGACCTTAGTTTCAAAGTTAGGGTTTTTCTTGGGTTTCATGTATTATTCTTTGTTTTGATCTATTAAAACTTGGTATCTTTAAAATCTAATTATTCTATTTGATGGAGAACTTTATTTAAAGAATACTGGCTTTTGGTTCACTTGATTTGGAGTTAAAATAAAAAATTTCTGAAGAAAATAGGTTTTCGGGTTTTTGAAACTTTTTTCATGGAGTTAGTGATGTTTTGGGACGATGGAGTTCCATGTGCCCAGCTTAATGCACCCTCTTCTAGCATGCGTCTATCTTGTTGGACACATAATTTATTTGCTTGTGCCCTACATCCACGCATCCTGCATACGCCATGCATCCTGCATGCGCCTTACATTCCCTGCGTCCTGTATTCCTTTTATTCCCTGCTTGCGTCCAGATCGCATATGCGGCCAACTTTTTCATGCGCCTGGTTTTATCATGCGTTTATTCCATTTTTTACTTGAGAATTTTTTTGTATTATATAGTAGGATGTTGTGCTCTTACAATTTAACACATATTCTGACCCTCAAGACACTATATATATTGTTGTGTATGTTAACCTATTCCATTTGGCATCAAGAAATCGAGTATGAGTATTTCCTAATGTATCGCGTGTCACGGATATGATAAGTGGGAGAGTGTTATGACTAAATCATATGGCTAACCTCATTTTTTCCCACTTAGTATATATATGAGAGTTTTCTTTCTCCTCACTCATTCTTCTTCATTTCTACTTTCTTTCTTCATTCTCCTTCCTTTGCTCCTTTCCCTCAAGACCAAATCCTAACCCTAGGGAGAAGTTGTTGTGACATGGACCGTAAGAGGTAGAGGCTAAGAAGCCACTCCAGGCAAATAAATTTTACTTAAATGATAATGCCATTAATTTTTGGATTTTATTTATATTATTTAAATTTAACATGTATTTGATAGAAAATATTCGCCCTGATGTTCTTATCTAATTTAGTTATTGGAGTTTTGGGTTTTAATGGATGATTTGTAGTAGATCTGAGTTTCAACATTTGAGTTTTTCATGGGTTCCATATGTTTTCTTGGTTTTGATCTATTAAAACTTGGTATCTTCAAAATCTAGTTATTCAATGTGATGTAGCACTTTATTTCGAGCATTTTGGCTTTTGGTTCACGTGATTTGGAGTTAAAATAAAGATTTTAGGAAAAAAAAATAAGGTTTTGGAGTTTTGGATCTTTTTCTATGGAGTTAGTGCTATTTGGGGACGATGGAGTTCCATGAGCCCAGCTCCATGGGCCCTCTTCCAGCATGCGTCCATCTTCTTGGGCACATGACTGATTTACATGCTCCTTGTATTCCATGCATCCTGCATGCGCTCTGCATCCATGCATTTTGCATGCGCCCTGCATTCCATGCGTCCTGTATGCGCCCTATATTCCATACGAACTACATGCACCCTATATCCATGCGTCCTGCATGCGCCCTGTATTCCCTGCATGCGTCCTGATCACATATACGGCCAACTCTTTCATGTACCTGATTTTATCATGCGTTCTTTCCATTTTTGCTTGGGATATTTCTTTGTGTATTATATAGTTGGATGTTGTGCTCTTACAATTTAACACATGTTCTGAACCTCAAGACATAGTGGAAATTATTGTGTATGTTAACCTATTATATTTAGTGTCATGCCCCAGTCCCAAAATACGTAGGACTAGGAACACGTAAGCATGCCAGCCGCATGTATATGACAACTCCAATATATGGAAACTATAACACATGCGTACGCTGTATTATGAACAATAATTCACAAGCGGTATAAACTATCACAAGAAACAGGGCATAACTTAATCTCATCCACTGATATCAATATAAATAAATAACCAATAACTATGTAACCAAATCTCAATGTGAAGTATCAAAAGATGATAGTCGGGTGGAAACAAATCCACTACCAAACTAGAATATAAAAGAAACAATATAAGTGCATCAACTAATAATCAATGAGACTCAAAGAGAAGACCACCTCAAAATAGAAGTAGCGAGTCCGGATCCGTGCTCCTACTAATACTCATGAACATCTATACCTGGAAAGGGACCAGGTCCTCAGAGGGACATAACAAGATACATTGAAGCATGCTAATAAAGTACTGAAATAAATATCCAATGGGTCGCCTAACCATCTATGTGAATGCAGTTTGAGAACAACTTTCCAACAAGTGGGCTATCTGGCCATAAATGGGATTGGCATGATTCTCTCGGAGAATCAGGGGCCTACAAAGCATGTCGTCTTTTGAACGCCAGAGGCTGCTAGTAATATATGGGTCATCACTGCCATGTATCTCCGGCAGAGCGTATGGGTTACAAAAAAAAAAGTGAAAGGGAGCCCAAATGCCTTACTTGTTGTTCTCTCCACCCCATGCTCTAAGCATGTCATATCCATGACACGATAATACCTCTAATAACTGCCAAGTCTTCTAGCATACAAAGTTTCTATCGGCAGTTATCCCTAACGCACGTCCCATACATACAGGAGGCCAACCCAGTATGCAGTCTGTGTCCTACATGCGACTCCCACTCGTGTAACAACTGTGTCATGGCCAATAAAACCTAATAATGCCTCCAAATTATGGGGTGGTCTCGTAAAACTAGGTCAATGCATATACATAATAAAAACAGAATACGACGCCCGTCGTTGCACCCAAGTTTCCTTGGACGTGTAGTTTATATAGCAGTTTAAAATATATGAACTAAATGACAGAAATAAAACATGCATGCATCATATAAATGTAATCACAGTACAATGGCAAGGTATACTTGCTTGGAAAGAAAGCTACGTAGTACCAATAACCTGCTCCTGAAGTCGCACAGAACAATCTGATAGGTCCTATATACATATAATATAATATAATATAATACAACATCAGTCATTACACTAGCACATACATAACCATAATTATACTGGACTCAGGGGTACGCTAGGGGTGACACTGGTCAACTAACAGGGACAAATGTGCGTCTACTTACATGGGTGTCACATCTTCAAATGATGTATCAAAATCAGACAATCAACTAACATGTGCCTAAGCTAGTACGTCAGTGTACACAAGGCAGACAATTTCCTAATATTCAGGTCACAAGGTCAAGATAAATATGCGAGAAAATCCACAGTGTCCTAGGGTCATACATCAAATAAACACATATATAGTAATAATTATTATCATCATTTAATTACATATATATATCCATATAATTACATATAACAATAAGATTATATTACTCGTACGCGTACGTATACGCATACGAGTTTGGGTTCTCTGACACGGTCTGGACTCATAACCACCAACTAACCTGAACCAATATGCTAACCTAGATGTTATTCACACAAGTACTCAAAAAATAAAAGGAGAGGGACAGGTTCGAACCTCGGGGTTAGCGTACACGGGCACGAGGATCGAGGATGACTGCAGGTTGTCTTCGGCGAGGGTGATGGGTCCATGATGATGACGATGATATCTCTGTTGATGATGATGACGAGGGTGATGATGATTGAGGTTATGATGATGATGATGTAGGTGATTAAGGTTAATGATTAGGGTGATGAGGGTGATGATGATTATGATGACGATGAAGATTATGATGATGGGGATATTTAGGGTTAAGGTGATGGTGATGATGATGATGAGATGATGAGATAATGATTAGGTGATGATAATGTTGATGATGAAGGTGATGATGATAGGAATGATGAGAGAATGATGATATTGGTGATTAGGGTTAAGGTGATGGTGATTAAGGGGATAATGATTATGATGATGATGAAGATTATGATGATGGGGATGATGATTATGACGATGATGAAGATGATAATGGTGATGATGATAGGGATGGATAAAAAACAGGGATGACCGGAGGCCTCAGGCGAGGAGGAGGCAGAGTCGAGTTAGGCAGAGGAGATGGGTTCGTCGAGGCGAGTCGAGGGGGAGAGAAGAGGGTGGTTGTGTCGATGGTGTTCAGCGGTGGTGATGGTGGTGGATACGACTGTGATATCGAGGGTGGTGAACGGTGGGATATGGTCGGGTCTGGCGTGGTGAAGGAGAGGGAGAGGTAAACATGATGGATGGTGGTCGGGTTGTGCTCCGGTGAGGCTGCTCGATTCTTAGGCGAAGGAGGGAAGGAAGAGAACATGGAGAGGTGACGGAGGTGATGTGGGCGGTGGTATCGTTGCAGAGGGAGGTAAGACGGAGGAGATCGGGGTGACTGGCCGGAGTTGGCCGTGATATCGTCGGCTCGGTGTAGTCGAGCGGGGTCGGGTGTCCGCGGGTCTCGGGCGAGGATGACGGGCTGGGGTGGCGTGCTCAGGCGCTTTGAAGGGAAGGGGGTTGGCAAGGTGGTCGAGTGCTAGTGGTAACGGGGCTGCTCCGGCGAGGGGTTCGGTCAGGTCTGCGCTGGGAAGGGGAGGAGAGAGATGAACAGGGAGAGGGATGTGAATAGTAGGGGTCGGCTAGGAATAGAGTTTGGGGTTTTAGAAAAAAAAGGAAAAGAAAAAGAAATAAAAGTTGTATTTATATGTGTGGAAACTAGGATTTGATGTTGACCTAGGGGGTTGGGCTTGGTCAACATCCTTGGGATTGGGCCTTGGCTTGACATGTAGGTATTGGAGGGTTATGATTTGCATTGTTTAAAATGCATGGCTAGTATTAGATGAGGGGGTGATGTTGTGTGTTGCACATTCCAAAAATCATGAAAAAAATTCATATAAAGAAGAAATAGGTTTCTTCATGTGTTGTGTCCAATGGTGTGGACACCTAATGCACTTTTGCATAAAAGCGCTCAACAATTAGAAAATTGCACAAAGATAGAAATTAGATTAAATTAATTAAAATTAATACAAATGGTGTTCTAAAATTAATTAGAAGTACATGGGGCTAAAATTAGGTGGGACACAAGTGTCATGGACATAGAGAACTCAAAATAGAATATTATCATAAATTAGGTTGCTCAAAATGGGTCAAGGTTGTGTCTCCAATTTTGATTGGAACGCACAAAGATACAAAGTTAGAATTATTTAGAATTAAATACAAACGTTCTCAACGAATATTGTGCGACTAAAATGTAGCACAAGATAGCGTAATTATAAGTTACACATAGGTCAGAATAGAAGACGGGCTTGTCTAGGACAAGGGTGTAAAATTTATAGGAAGGCAATGGCTAGTGTAGTGCTCCAATTATCGAAGCAACGGAAGGTGCACTAAGTGATATAATTATTATAAAATTATCTAAAACATAATGTTCTATTTCTAATTGGATTCAAACTATCCCTAGTCTCACTATCTAAGCCAAGTAGGCCTAATTTTGGGTGAGGTGGTTTACATTTAGTATCGGGCAATCTAGTGTGAGTATTGTACAATGTATTACGTGTTGAAGATACGATAAGTTCGCCAGTGATAACTCGTGAATAGCTTGTACCCGTAACTCGTCATCCCAGGAAGTTTCTCGAGTTTCCACGACTCGAGAACTTGAAATAATTTGATAATAATTAGACAAGATAAGATTCACCTAGATCAATGGGGGGAAGAATATTATGCTTCCGGCTACCCGATCTCCAAGGCCCCCATGAGGTAAGGACCAACCCTGCTAGGCAAGGGCTGAATGACCTAGCAATTTTACGCATGCCATGGTACTTACAAGACTTTGTGATGTACCATGGTAGTCATATGATTTATTGCATAATATGGTTACAAGATCTGTGATGTGCTGCGGCACTTATAAAATAATTGTATATATAAGTTTATGTTCACAATACAAGTTTATATGCAATTTTCTGTTATAATATAAGTTTACATTCAATTTTATGCCATTAGATAAATTTATGATTTTAAGATCAGGTTTATATTTATCTGTGATAAGTTTCAAGTTATATTTTGTGTAATATGACTAGTTCAATTACAAGCGTACCCATGGCCATCCGGGTTGACTGCAGTGCCGGTGGTAGCGATATTATTCAAAACATGCATTTGTTAGTAACTAGGTTTGTGGTAACCCTAGTTAGTTTATTATAGCAAGCCGTATGCATGTTTGGCCGTGATATGTTATTTGCCTTATCTGACAAGCTCGTCCTGTTATATTCTACTTTTTTTGGTGCGTGGTTAGAGTGCAAAGTTCTTCTCGGCTGAAGGTCTGCAACCCCGGTCCTTGTTTGGTTTAAGGGTTGTGGTCCTGATCCAGAGTAGTTCCTATGCCATTTTCTATTCGTCGCCTTTTCTTTCTTTATAGTTAGTTTGTTATCAATGCACTGGTCCTTATAGTTATTTTATCGTGACCAGTACATTGGTACTGTACAAGTCTCAATCCGTATTTATTTTTATATAGGTCTATTTTTTACTATTTATATGTTGTGTTTTGTCTACCACCTTGAGCCCCTTTGTGGTACTTGTTGCTTGGGGTTCTGGCCCCACATGTTTTGCTTGGCCAGATTTATCCGAAGAGAACCATGATCCTCCGTACTTCCAGCAAGATGGCTCACACTCGAAGGACTACGGCCGAAGCTCGCGAGTGGGTTTCCTTCTCCCACTCCTTGTTTTGATTTCTCGATTTATGGTGTCAGCAGGGGGGCAGAGTTAGCTCCTTATATTTTTTAGTCTACGTTCAACATGATGTATATATTAGACCATGGATAGTACATTTGATCATTTATAATTATACTCTGCTAGTGCAGCATTTAGCATTCACTAGTTTTATGATCATATTTGGTATGTATTTTGGGGTGGCTCTTTACATTCATGTGTAATATACTCTTAAAATTATTGTTGATGGATTGAGATACTAGGATTTGTTGGCCTTAGGACTGACGCCATAACATGCTAGAGTCCACCCATTTATCTTCTAGACAACCTTAGCACATTGTGGCTTACTTCGGTATTCTACAAGGTATGGTTGGCCATGTTAGTCCTCATATTTACCCAATATTTTGGGAACATGACGTGACAAGATTTTAGTAGTGGCCCATGCATGTCTATTTTTAAGACTTATGGGGAGACTCATCTAGTTAGAATCTCAATCCTTTACTTATCTTCGATTAAACTCCACCTGAACTTGCACCTTCCCATTTTTTACGAATTGAAAACTTGCTTGACATGATTGTTCCATTCCCGTCTTATTGATTGCCTTGTTTTATTATTATTCAGGGGCACCCACTTGCTCCTCCTTCTGAGGGTTCTGTTGCACTACAAGTAGATCCAGTAATCAGCCAAGATCATGCCCCACTATTGAACCAAGGGCAAGCATCAGTAACTCTCTATCAGCTGGCTCCGCCACTCACTCGAGTCCAATATACACATTTAGTTCCACCAATCTTGCCGGGACGGCCAGTCCAGTCCTCTCCACCGTTCATACCAGGTCAGCCAGCCCAGCCCGCCCAGAACAATATTACCAGTTCTTCCAGTACAACTAGGGCATGCAGGCTCACAAGCCATGTTAGGGATAATCAAAGCCATTACGATGGTACAACAACAATAACAGTAAAAATAACTCCAACTCCAGCAACAAGTGGTCCAGCTTTGCCAACAGTTTCAAGAATGACAGGAACAAACCAACACAACTCTTTGCCAGGGAGTTAAAGTTGCGCTCGAGACCAGTGGGTGTTATAGTCTCAACTTGGCATCTAACGTCAGTCGCTTGCATCCAACTAAGTTTTTCGGAACTGATGATGCAGTTTCGACAGATTCTTGGCTCCAGGATTTTGAGGCCATCGTGGATCTAACTAAGACCCCTCGAGGATGAGAATGTAGCAGTTATAAAGCTACAGTTAACAAATCTTGCCCAAGATTGGTGGGAAGCATAATAAATGGCACTTCTGAAGCCCATTGATTGGCAGACATTCAAGGAGCGCTTCCAGTAAAATTATTTCCATACAACCGTCAAGTTCTAGCTCCAACAGCAGTTTATCAACCTCCGTCAGCAGACGAGATCAGTTGACCAGTATGCGGTCGAGTTTTGCCAACTCAGCCAATTTGCTCCCCGTATGGTAGCTTCCGAGGAAGACCGAGTGTCACGCCCTGCTCCCAGAATACTGGGTAAATATGAGGACTGACATGGCCAACTATACCTTGAAAAATATCGAAGTAAGCCACAATGAGCTAAGGTTGTCTAGAAGACAAATGAGTGGACTCTAGCATGCTATGATGTCAGTCCTAAGGCCGACAAATCCTAGTATCTCAATCCATCAACAACAATTTTAAGAGTATATCACACATGAATGTAAAGAGGCGTCCCAAAATATATACCACATATGATCATGAAGCTAGTTAATGTAAAATATTGTACTAATAGAGTATAATTATACATGATCAAATATACTAGCCATGATCTAATATATACATCATATTGACCATAGTCTCAAAAATATAAGAAGCTAACTCTGCCCCCTTGCTGACACCATAAATCAAGTAATTAAAACGAGGGATGGAAGAAAAAAACTCACTAGCGAGCTTCGACCGCAGTCTTACGAGTGTGGGCCATCTAGCTGGAAGTTCGGAGGATCATGGTTCTCTTCGGGTAAATCTGGCCAAGCAAAGACAGTGGGGTCAGAACCCCAAGCAAAAAGTACCACAAAGGAGCTCAAGGTGGTTGACAAAACATATCATAACATTAGCAGAAAAGAGACCTATATAAAAATAAATGTGGCACCAGTGGGGTCGAGACTTGTACGATACCAATGTACTTGTCTCGATAAAATAACTATAATAACTGGTGCACTGATAACAAACTAACTATAAAGAAAGATAAGGCGACGAGCGATAAAAGGGCATAGGAACTACTCTGGATCAGGACCATAACCCTTAAACCAAACAAGGATCGGGGTTTCAGACCTTTACCCGTACAGAACTTTGCCCTCTAACCATGTGCCAAAAGCAAATAGAATATAATAGTATGAGCTTGTCAAACAAGGCAAACAACATATCACGGCCAAATATGCCTACGACTTGCTATAATTAACTAACTAGGGTTATCACAAACCTAGTTACTAACAAATACATATTTTGAAGAATATTGCTACCACCGGCACTGCAGTCAACCCGGATGGCCAAGGGTACGCTTGTAATTGAACTAGTCATATTACACAAAATATAACTTGTAACTTGTCACAGATAAACATAAAGTTGATCTTAAAATCATAATTTTATTTAATGGCATAAAATTGAATGTAAACTTATATTATAACAGAACATTGCACATAAACTTGTATTGTGAACATAAACTTATATATAAAATTTATTTTGTTAAGTGCCGGAGCACATCACAGATCTTGTAACCACATTATGTTACAAATTATATGACTACCACGGTATATCACAAAGTCTTGTATGTACCGTGGCATGCGTAAACTTTGTAGGTCATGGGGCCCTTGCCTAGCAGTGTTGGCCCTTGCCTAGCAGGGTTGGCCCATGCCTCATGGGGCCCTTGGAGATCGGGGTAGCCAGTAGCACAATATTCTTTCCTCACAATGATTTAGGTGAATATTATCTTGTCTAATCATTACCAAATTATTTTAAGTTCTTGAGTCGTGGACACTCAAGAAACTTTCAGGGATGATGAGTTACGGGTACGAGCTATTCACGAGTTATCACTGGCGAACTTATCGTATCCGCTACATGCAATACATTGGGAAATACTCACACTCGATTGCCCGATACCAAATGCAATAGGTTAACATACACAAAATTTTTTAAGGTGTCTTAAGGTTCAGAACATGTGTTAAATTTTAAGAGCATAACATCCAACTATATAATACAAAAAGAAACATCCCAAGCAAAAGTGGAAGAAACGCATGATAAAATCAGGCGCATGGAAGAGTTGGCCGCATATGCGATTAGGACGCATGCAGGAAATGCAGGGCGCATGCCGGACGCATGGTTGTAGGGCGCATATAGTTTGCATGGAATGTAGGATACATCCAGGACGTATGAAATGTTGGACGTATCCAGGATGCATGGAATGCAGGGCGCATGTAGGATGCATGGATGCATAGCGCATGCTGGATTCATGGAATACAGGGAGCATACAAATCGGTCATGTGCCCAACAAGATGGACGCATGCTGGAAGAGGGCCCATGGAGTTGGGCGCATGAAACTCCATCGTCCCAAAACAGCACTAACTCCATGGAAAAAGTTTCAAAATCCACAAAAACTTATTTTTTTCATAAAATTTTTATTTTAACCCTAAATCAAGTGAACCAAAAGCCAAAATGCTTGAAATAAAATGCTATATCATATTAAACAACTAGATTTTAAAGATACCAAGTTTTAAAATATCAAAACCAAGAAAACATATGAAACCCATAAAAAACTCAAATCTTGAAACTCAGATCTACTACAAATCATCCATTAAAATCCAAAATTCCAATAACTAAATTAGATGAGAACATCAAGGCGAACATTTTCTATCAAATACATTTTAAATTTATACAATATAAATAAAATCCAAAAATTAATGGCATTATCATTTGAGCAAAATTTACTTGCCTGGAGTGGCTTCTTGGCCTCTACCTCTCACGGTCCAAGTCACAACAACTTCTCCCTAGGGTTAGGGTTTGGTCTTGAGGGAAATGAGCAAAGGATGGAGAAAGAAGAAAGAAAGTAGAAATAAAGAAGAATGAGTGAGGAGAGAGAAAACTCTCATATATATACTAAGTGGGGAAAAATGAGGTTAGCCATATAATTTAGTCATGACACTCTCCAACAAATTTTAACCATTCAAAATAGGCTTAGTTGTTCCAAAAGTGAATCGAGTCTGGTATTCATCCTATACATGAGTCCTGACACGGGTCCATGACAATGCCTATGGTTATTATATTAGTCTTGGGTAGTCTCTCTAGATAACATGAATAAAAATAAATGACTGGAAGCATCATGTAAATACAACAGAAATACATTATCAGAAAATAAATTTAAATATAAGAAATTCAAGAAATACCAAATCTGGAAACGAGTGTGACATCTCTACTGACCTTAGAATAATTTCGTCCTCGAAAGTTTACTAAGGCTAGTCGAGCTGGAAAATGCGCTAGAAGGCTCAGGTCACGACCCGCACCCAAAAAATCGGGCATGAGTCGTGGGTACGTCCAGCCTACGCCGCAGCATCGGCGGTAGAACGCTATCTAGGTCAACTATCTACATAATAATCTCACGCAATCAATATATATCCCTGTCAAGATCTCAACTCCAAACTGAGGAGCAATATCATAATGATAATCAAGTACTCAATCACGAATCTAAGCACGATAAGATAACAAAGAAGAGAAACAACTATAAAGTCTAACCAACAACAACTAAAACAACCACAACATCAATAATAATAATACAACATCTAAAATAATATATAATACAAGGTCTCAATCCAAAACCGGAGACAAATCCGGTGCTAAAAGCTAATAAAAACCACAACGAGGTCTTAGTGATCCCGGCTACCAACCCGAAAATCACCCCTAAACTAGAGGGTCCCTGTCTGCACCATCGACAGGCTCAGGTCCATATAACGTCGGACACCACTCCTCCGGATACTCTGAAATATATGTCCAGTCAGGACTGGAGCAAGTACATCTCTAACAGCAGTTCCATTTAAATGATAAGAACTATAAAATAGTTATAGCAAGTAGCAAGAAGAATGGAGCAAGTATGAAACAAAAAATATATAAATCACTGGTGCATAAAGGTAAAGATACATGAATATCAGAGCAAGATAGTAATAACTGTAAGAATACAAGAAATCTAAGCTAAGATCAAGTCCGTACACATGAACATGTAGTGAGTCCAGCATAAAATACATGTAGTGAGTCAAGTCCAGAAATATGTAAGTGAGACCAACAAGAATGCAAGTGAGTCCAGACTATAAAGAATGAACTCGGTGTCTTTGAAATACTTGTTTCGACATATAAACGGCTAGGGCTAAGTACGGCTCACCGTGCACTGGGTGCGCGGCTGCTATCATTCCAGATTAGACCAGAGGGAGTGATTCCTGATAATTCCAAATGGGAATATTTATATGTCTACTCGAGTATTTCCCCGCCCCGACTAATACAAGTGAATCCAAGACCCGACACGTAAATCAAGTATGAGTCCAGCCTAAAACATGAGTGATGCCTGTAGTGATGCCTGTAGGTGATGCCTATAGTGATTCCAGAATAGAGGCCAGAAACATGAAATGTACGTGTCACAAGTAAATGAATCCAGAAATACAAGTCAGTGTCCCGTATTGTGCCAGAATAATCAGATGATACTATTCTAGAAGTTGAATCATAATAATCATCAAATAATAAAAACTATCAAAAAATGTACTCGCCTGACATCCTGAGCAACTGGCGATCCGAACCGGTGTCGCAAGGACCTAATACGAAAAGCAAGGTTAAACAGGGTTTCTAATAAGTTAAACTGATATAAAATAACTAAAAATAGGCTTCTAAGGTCGTTCTAGGTCAAACGGGTCAAACCGGTGAAATCTGGGTCAAAAAGTCAACTCTGAGTCCAAAAAGTCAACTCTGGGTCAAAACTAGGTCAAAAGTTGACTTTGGCGGTCAACCGAGTCAACTACGGTCAAGTCTAGGTCAAACTAGGGTGCTCCTAAAATTCTAGGTCAAACCGAGCTCATTAAACTAGAAAACTCTCAAACTCGCCTCCTTGAGATAACTGGATACCCTCAGTATCCGATACCTCAACCTAGGCTATATACCCCGCCTATACCCTCTAAAACCTATGCTAGCACGCGTAAATATATACACATAAGCATATAAAAATCACTCCAATACTATTCCTAGGCTATTGCTCAATAACTCCGCTCGAAACCCAATACCTTGGATATCTCAAGGTATTGAGATACCTTGGTATCTCAAGGTATTGAGATACCTCTCTAAACTCAACCCGACTACCCCTCTAGCTAACTTACTATGCATAAACATATATATCTAGCTATAATCTAGGCTAAATTATAGATATCTAATACATATGGGCATATACCTATATAGATATACCCAATACCTTACCTTACCTATACATAAATATATATATACATATATAACTATAACACATACCTATCTAGCTATAGGTATATATATCTATGCATATAGATATAGATATAGATATCTAACTATATCTAACTATCTACCTATCCATCTATCTATATCCAATATCTATCTAACTATCTATTCACGTATCTACCTATGTATCTATAGTTATATCTATCTATGTAACTATCTATTTACCTAGCTATCTATTTAGTTATCTATCTATCAAACTACATATCTATTTATCTCTCTAACTATCTATACATCTACCTATCAATCTATATAGCAATATATATATATATATATATATATATAGAAACCTATTTATATATATATATACACACACTCAATATATCTATATACACATACACACACACACACACACACACATATATATATATATATATATATATATATATATATATATATATATATATATACATATCAACACACTCACACACACTCTTACACATCTACATATATATATATATACACATAGGCATATACATACACAAGCACATAGATATAAATACACACATATATATATAAATATATATACATAAACACACATACATATATATATAAATATATATATATAGACACTTATAAATATATATAGAGAGACACAACACCACTCAACCACAACACGCCCCACTCACTCCCAATGACCCCGACACTCACCACCACCCTAAAATATATAAAATATAACTCGAAAACTCTAGCACAGACTTCCCGATACTAACCCAACGCGCGCACAAACCCGAAATAAGGAAACCAAGTCGAAATGGCCGTTCGGTCATTTCGACGAACACGCGGTGCGCGGTTCAGAAAATCTCCTGAAACGCACACCAAACGAACTCGGAATCGGCCCAAAATTTACCCACGTGCTCTAAACGATGTCTAGATCCTAGAAAAAATGCTACCTCATCGATTCTAGGTCCGTGGCGAAAACGCGCACGCACTCAGAACCGGCGACGACGAAAACCCCGAAAACGCCCGAAATGTCCGTTTCTCCGCGACACGGCTTCCCGTGTCCGAACGGAGACACGCACTCAGCCTCAAGACACCCGACAACGTCTACCTAGGTCCTCTAACCTAGGGCATCACCCAAAATTGGGCCAAATTCGGATTTCACCCGAAATTGACACAAAACCTAATGTCAAAGTCTCTAAACTCAACCAAACTAGTTCCAACTTCCTCCCATGGGTAGTATAAGGGTCTAGAAAGGTTCTAAACTATTAATTACACTATATAAAAGTAATTACAAGGGGGAAAATTAGGGTTTACCTCTTGAGAGTTGGAATCCCAAGCCAAAATCTCCAAAAAGTTCCAAATCCACCAAACCAAGCTTCTAAGCTCCCAAATTTAGCTCCAACACCAAATCTAAGCTCTATCCACCTAGGTTGGGGAAGAATGTAGGGTTAGGGTTCACAATCATGGAGAATAGAAGAAGAAAGAAGAGGAAAAGGATGCTTACTTGAAGTAGGAAGGAGAAAGGAAGAAGAAAAATGAGTGAAGAAGAAGAAGAAGTGAAGAAGAAGTGAAAATGAAGAGAGGGGGCTGCTGGAGCTGCTGGTCGGGTGGGATAGGGCTAGAATAGGCCGGCCAAACACAAATAAAGGGGTTCCACAAGTTGGCAAATGTCCAAAATGTCCTTCCGTAACTCGGTTTTGGGTTTCGGGTTCCAAAAGCACTCAAACTAACTCCAAATCTCTCCAACTAACCCACTAAAAATATAATAAATATTCTAAAACCCAAAATAAATCTCACAGGGGTGTAGGCTGGGTCGGACATGGGTCCACTAGGGTCTGACATGGGTCCAGGCTAGCCAAAATCCTAAAACAATCAATATAAAAGTAATACAATCATTAATTAAATATAAATACAATTAATTATAAATAATACACAATTAACCCAAATTAAAATAAAAAAATACCCGGCTCAGGAAATGGGGTGGTGACAAGCCTATCCTCCTTAGAAAATTTTGTCCTCAAAATTTAAAGTCAATCACACTCCCTCTAGGTCAAATCCCCAACAATCACAGTCAAGAAATTCTACCTATACAACATGCAAGATCAGGGTCCTACTGGTCGTGTTATCACAGTCTCAATCAGGGTCACTACACTATCTACCACAGCACAAAGAAAGCCTAACAGGTACTAATGAAGCACACCACAAGGAATAAAAAAGGACAAAAGAAGAACAAAGAGACAGACCTGCTAACCCGACACCCGTAGCATCGGCCTCCTCGACCGTCAACGCATAAGCCCTGTCCTGCTGGGGTATATCCCTCTGCTGGTGCGGGGCATGATGCTGTGCCACAGATGGCCTAGCTCCAACTCTCTGATCCTGTGCTCCACCCAACGGAGGTGCAGTGAGGCAATCTCGTATCTGGTGAGCAGCGGATCCACAGAATAAATACACCTTCAGCCTCCTCCTACAAACATCCCAAGTGTGTCCTGCCTTCCTGCAGTAGGCACAAATGGGCGCTCTCTGATCCTGACCCTGCTGCTCTACCTTCTGCACATAGGGACGCTTAGCCGGTCCTGCACTGCCACTCGCACTGCCTGAATCATCCCTGCCTCTCTTGGACTTGAGCTCCAAGTCATCCTCTGCCCTCTGAGCATCTCCCACTATCTGCTCGAAAGTCGCCTCGCGGTCGCTCCTGGTCAAAGACTTGACCGCCATAACCAAGCCCTTACGAAACTTCCTTGCCTTAGCTACCTCACTCAAGCCATCTACGAATCTGCCCAGACGGCAGAACTCTGCTGCGTACTCGTCCACTGTCATGCTCCCTTGGACGAGTGCCTCAAACTGGCTCTCCAAAGTACTAAACGTCACATCTGGAAAAAAACTTTTCCTTGAAAAGCCTCTTGAAAGCCTCCCAAGTAAGCCCTAGCGCTGCAATCCTCATATCTGTGCGATACCACGTCAAAGCGAGATCAAACATCTGACTGCCCGTTGCCTCTATCTGCATGCTGTCTGGAATCTGCGCCAGCCTGAAGATCCCCTCGATCTTCTCTATCCAGTCATCCGCGTACAGGATCCCTTCTGTACCACGGAACTCCTTGGGCCGCATCCTCTGGAAGTCAATAATGCTACCCGGCCTCGGGTGCTGAATCTGATCTGCCTGTGGCTGAATCTGAGCCACTCTATCCACTGTCGTCATGGCTAAATCACTTGTCAAAAAATAAATCACATCAAGTAAATAACTATAATAGAAGAAATAACTGCAAAAAATTAATAATTGCATACAATCACACACAGAAAAATGTAGGCATATGGATATATATACCCCAAAGCGAGTAACATAGGATTGCATTGAGATTATATTGGCCCTCCTGCACTGATCTTGCATGTTGTCCTGGTTTATCGTAGTAGTTACATCATGTTGATATTGACTGGCAGGTAGATTGCATTGAGATTATAGATGGGACTGGGGGTACAGACGTACGAGAAGATCTGACTGCTGGTGTTGGAGGTGATGACTGAATACTGATGCTTCTCATGGATGAGTGGGACCTTTTTTGGCCTCTGGTCCTTACTACTAATCTCTGACAGGCAAATTCTTGGGACCTAGCTGCCCTGAGTTCTGCATTATAGGTGGCATAATTATGGTCCACCATAAATTGCTAGAGCTCTAGGTTGTAACGACCCGCTCCGCTCAACCAGAGGGCCGATTCAATGGCACAAGTGTAGTAAACCGACCTACCTTGCTCAGCGAGAAAACTCATTCGATACAAAGGCATTTAGACATGGATCTTCAAATGGAGTTCAGACTTAGACTTTCGGAGGAGCGCTCGGAGTCTCGCCCGGCCGATATGATTCATCGCAAGGTGGGTGGCCCCGGTGAACCTGTCTCTTCTTAGCTACATACTTATGAAAATGAATGGTACATGCTAGTTTCTAAGCGATAACCATTGATGCTAATAAAAAAATATGGATCCACATAGCTAAGGGGATAACCCCGCCTTATCATTGTATAGAACATGGATATCTTACTTGTTATCTGCGTAATCTGGCTTATTGAGTTAAAATGTAGTAGTTTCTTATATATGCCACAAAAGTAGTTTTGAGTTCACATCAAGGCACCGTACTGCACGAAATATGAGAGGGGATAGAGTATAATCTTATTACATACATAGACGAGGAATACTATCAAGTAGTCGTTCCGAGTCAGGAGAAGAAAAGAAAAGAAAGTACTCGGGATATCCAGATCATCGAGGCAGTCTCTAATCAGGGAGCTGCATAAAGAAGAAAGATCCGAGTGTAGTCCTCGACAAGATTGAACTGAGCTGAAGTCCTCGGATAAGAGAAACCGAGCAGGAAGTTCTCGGCTAGGATTGGAAGTAGGGGAGTAGTTGCATGGTCACAGACAACTGGTTGTGCACCAGGTAGAGAAAGAGTCCTCGACATGTTTGCTGAGGCATCTGAATCGTGTTAGCCCAGGAGGACAATGCTAGTGTAGTCCTAGTAATACGCTAGTTGAAGTACAAGCGGGCGAGTGCGGGACGTCCAGTAAGGCTTGCTACCGACCTGAAAAGATAGCCGACTTGTCGGATGGTTCAGGACGTCCAGTATGGCACGCAACCGAGCTGGAAAGACCGTCGTTCCATCCTAGATTATGTCCAATATGGCTAACAGAGCTAGTGACCTTCATTTAGATAAGTCATGCATGCATAACGGCTATCCTCATTCAAAAGAGGAGTAACATGAAGGAGTATATTTGGACGATACTTTGTACATTTAGAATGGTTGCACGACATATAACATTGTTCAAGAAAAATATGTATGAGACAGAGACACAAACATAATACTTGAATTGCATTGATGTTCTTCGCTATTTAGTAGATTATTAATTATATTACTGCATATGATAGGGAAGAACGAATGGTAAGAAAGGGTAATACGAACTCAGTTATTTACAGTACGACACTCTTGATTCAGGCACGGGTATTACTTTCATTATATTGCCATGAAACTGATCCTAAGGCAAACACAAGAAAGACAACATAAGCAGTCGTTGCACATAACTAATGAACGTGCTTGTTTTGTGTCATGGGTAAGAGGAATCCCCACAAGTGCATTCAATATACTGATATCCAACCAGATTGCATACAGGTTGCAGGAAGTACTCGTACGGATTCGGAGATTGCTTAACCCATCGAGGCGTCGGACCGCACTTGGCGTCTTGGAGCATTGTGTGCAGACCTGGAGATCAAATATATGAGACTTAATATATGGGAACATCATCATCCAGATTGTTTGATTTAGTTGTAAGACAAAGGGCATATTCATTGTAAAGAGAGAGAGAGAGAGAGAGAGAGAGAGAGCACGAATGACTTATAATCTTGGCCTAGTGCCACTTATAATCTCTACTTCATATCTATAAAGAGCTTATTTTAGATTCAATACGTGTTTTTATTCTATGTTTTCGCTATGATGACTCTGCAAAGTAGTTATCAATGGCCATTTTGGTATTTTGCCTTGCACAGGCACAACTCCAGGCTCGCACGACATCACTTTCTTATGGAAAAGATCGTCCTGCGGGAGCGCTTGCGCGATGATTCATGTTCAGCGGGGACGATAAATCTTGCGAAAGATTAGGGCATGGTATATTGGTATCAGAGCACGGCTTTACGTCCTTGGAATTAGTATCGATTCTCTCAGTTTTGAACTTGTTTATTGAAAATGTGATAGATGCTATCTCTCGATGATTCAATGAATGTTACATACAACGAGTCTAAATATTTTTAGAAGTGCATGTGAATGATATGATTGCTTGAACAGAATTGTGATACGAAGGCCTTTGTTTGAAACTGTGTCAAACTTTATGAAAATAGACTCATGCTTGAAAATTGAAAGTTACATGCGTACCGGAATGACCTTACCCTAATGCTAGCAGGTTTGTGTACGAGACTAGAATATCGTTCAGAAAAGATAGCTATACACACAACCTTTTGGCTAAGTTGTGTTGAGTATCGCGTACCTAGACCCTTTGGTGCGAGTAGGTTGCGAACAAGATTTGGATATTATTCGGATAAGGATAAAGTCAGACCTATAATGGAAATTGATACAGACGTTATCGGAGTACCGTTAAGGCAAATAATGGGAATCCTATTTGGATTTTGAGATATAGTTTGGACGGTTATTCATAGCGATAAGTTACAACTCAAAACATAGTTTGTATGGAGGAATATCGATAGAGGTACATACGAGACTAAGATTATCGAGGCATCGAATAGGCATCGTGCTAGAGTTCTAAGGAATAAATTAGATATACGAGTGAACGATGCGAACACGATTCAGGAGTTGATTGGATGACTCAATTTTTGAGTGGTGTATGCGATAGTCTCAGGTTCGAATAAGCAATTTGAGAATAGAGTGAGTTTTAAAGGATTCATAAAGTATTTTGGGGATAGTCTCAGATAAAAGTGAACCAAAAGTATTTTGGGGATGAGTTAGTCTAGAACATAAAGTAAGATGCTTGATGGTTTAGTGAACGGATACGTGAATTATGTTGTACTACTTTGAATTTATAATGGAGATCAAAGAGTTAGAAATTAAATCGTGACTTGTGGTCTAGACTTAGAAAAGATTGGATATGTGGATCCTATCAGGTATTTGAGGAGATAGACTTGTCACGCCCCAGTCCCAAAAATACGTAAGACTAGGACACGTAAGCATGCCAGCCGTATGGATATGGCAACTCCAATATATGGAAACCAAACCCATACGTACGCTGTAATATGAATATCAAATCCATAAATGGTATAACATATGTCACAAGTCAGAGGATATAATCTAAATCTCATCCACGAAAATTAATATAAATAAATAACCATTATCTATGAAACTAGATCTTAATATAAGTATCTAAGGATGAAGTTGGATAGAAACAAATCCACTACCAACTCGAAGGTAAAGGTACAATACAATAAACACAATATAAGAATACCAGCTAACGACCACGGGCTCGAAGAGAAGACATCCACGAAACATATATAACCATCCAAATCTGCGCTCCGGCAAATATTCAAGAACAGATACACTTGGAAGGGGACCAGGTCCTCAGAGGGACGTAACAAGATACAGAACAACAAGCCAATTTGAATACAGTAAACATGCATAATAGGTAGAAAATATATAAGTACGCTGTACAAGACAATCTATATGAATGTAAATAAGGATAACTTTTTGACGTATGGGCAAGGATAGGCTACTCAATCTACCTCACAACTCACACACCCGTCAATGGACATCAGAAATCGACATACCGCGGGGGTAGCGACCAGCGAGACTCCAGAAATCGACATACCGTGGGGGTAGCGACCAGCGTGACACACGCCCATAGTGCGAGCTGTATACTACGGTTTACCAGAGTAGTTAAAAGCCTATACTCCTAATGATTGTCCTCTATGATACTAAGTGTCAAGTGTGTGTCAATATATCTAATATATAGTAATGACTGAAAGGAACTACACATGCAATAAATAAACTAAACGCAATAAATATACAGAAATATACTAAGCATGCAAAATACAGTGAGAAATTTGACAAGGTATCCTGCCTGGTCTGAAAAGGATGAAGTCCCAACTCAAGGCGTCATCCGATCAACCCGTCACATAAATTAAACAAGTTAGGTTACAAAAGTGGGTAAATAGGTTCCTCCATTTAATCTATTTTAATTCTGAATAAAATAACCTAAAATAGTATTTTAATCTTATTATAATCTAATTTTATTGTTAAGCTCTAATTTTGGTCAAAAGAAAGTCAACTTTAAGGATTTGTGATCTGTGGCACGCAAATTGAGGCAATCCGTTGACCAAAAAGTCAACCAACTTAAATCCTGGATTTGTGTATGGAATCTTATATATTTCAATGCTACATGAACACTGGAATAGACGGTTTCATAAAATCACAAGTCAGTAAAGAGTTATGGCAACAAGGGCGCACAAATGACAGTTTTCGGTGGTTTCCTATTTACGTCTATGTTGCACAAATTTTACAGTAGAATAAAATTATATTTTAAATTCTTTAAAAATATTTTTCTGTAATTTCATCATGTCAGCTTTCTGAAACTTTAAACGGTTTGTAATTTCTAGTTCGGGATCTCCCGAAATCTCGAAAATACCAAAACGTGTCTCATTTCGGACAGTTGGCACTTTTAGAATTTTTTGGAAAAATAGGTTCTGAAATTTTAAAATAAATTATATAATCAGAAAACTAACCTTGATATAGTTCTAAAAAAAAAACTGGAGAGCATTTGGAGTCCGGAGCTAGGAGATATCGTCTTTTTAACTCGTCATAACATACTAGAAAATGAGGCTGAATTTATGACAAATTTTGACTCTATTTTTGGACGAAAAAGAGGTGAATTTGGGAAAGAAAAATATGAAGGATAAGGTATTTATAATGGTGGAGACTACTTAATTAAATACGAGTAAGATTGGTTAATTTGGATAGGATTATGATGAATTTAAATAAGGACAGGATATGCATGAAGTTGCTTTCCTAGTAGGTTCAGGATTTGAATTAATTTAAAATAGAGTTTGAATTTATCTCAATAATTTATAATCTTAAATATAACTAAAGATAATACAAATAATTTATAAAATCTTATTAATATCTATTAACACTAAATTAACATCTATATAATATTAAGACTATATATATCCAAATAAAACCTAAATAATTTTAAAAATCTAAATAAATTTCTTAAAATTCTAAATAAATTACAGAAAAATATAATTAAATATTTTAAACTAAAATAAACATTTGGTAGGAACAACATGCAAGTATGGTCGAATAGTAAATCATAGAAGTCCTAAAAATTTATGTTTCCTAAGTTTTAATTACCAAAAATTCTAAAATTTTTTCTAAAAATCTAAAATAACCTAAAATAATTCTAAATAAATATTTATATAAGTAAATATGTCAATAAATTTATTTTCTAATTAACTAAGAGAATACTCTAAAGAAATTTAATATCTATAATAAATATAATAATATAAAATATACACACAAAAAAATATCTATTTTTGGTGAGGGGGTTTACAATCTACCCAACTTACAAAAAATTCGTTCTCGAAATTGACACTAACCCATATTCATAATAATCACTATATCTATTACACTACATAGCTATCTAGCAGTGCTTCCTAAAAGTCATGGTCTGTCATTCTAACACTTCTCATTTATTGTCCATACACTATCCTATTATCCTCTAACTCGTCTACACTACCCAACTTATAAAAGTTCTACTAGTAGTCACAGTCTCTTGAGGCTATTGTCTAGGTTGTAAGACGAATATATTTATTGGGTCGAGAATCTTGGGGTACTTGTCTTGAATCTCACAACCATGATTTTTTTTATAACCATCAAGTATCGTAGTCTAATACTGCCATGCCACCTGACTAATATGTCTGCAAATACTTCGACTACTTTACTACAACGGTCTAGCTGCAGCTGTTGCTACTTTGCCAGCGATTTGTCATAGTTGTCAGTTCGTAACAAGTGCCTTCAATTCTTTCCTAGGCAGAGTCTAAGTTTTTGGGCAACAGTTAAAGTCTTGACTAACTTATAAAACTATTAGAAGTATGAACTATTTCAAACAGTCTAACCAATTCCTATTAGCCTAAGGGATGCTATACATGGTTTTTAAAATAATAAGAGGATACAGATATTGCTATAGGTCGTAAACATAAGGGTTATCGTTATGAACTCATCCTTTAGTTATTAATCATTTACTAGACCTTTTATGTTTTTAACTAACAAAATAAGGGTGAGGTTGAAGTAATTCAAACAGTTCGTAATGGCACGAAAAGATACGACTATGATAGAAAGAGTTAAGCACGAGATAAGGAATGGATATGGAAGAGAAGATGAGTTACCCAAGGGGCGAGATGGTGATAGGAGGAGAATACTACTACTGCTACTCGCGTCATCTATTAGCTTCGTGGATATGCCATCTAGTTAGGATATCAACGCATCCTCATAAATGCTAAACTACCTTATATATAATTCTATGTCTACTATGCACCTAAGATCTCGTGTCACAATAGGGTTATGAGTATGCAATGAAAAATATAACTAAAGGTCGTACCTGTATCTACGACTTCCTATGCCTGCGCTTCCTTATTTGTCATCATGAGCGCTTGGCCTATGGGGTATATCTAGTACTATCCGTATATCAAACATATACTAGGCATGAACATTCGTCTTTCCGAAATAGGGGAATACGGAAGACAACAATAAAGAATTCAAGGAGGAGATGATAGAATACAAGTATGGGATTCAAAGGGATTAGAGAATTCGAAAGGGAGTTGCCAAGGCAGTTATGGATTAAAATCTTATTTTGGTAAATTCCTATTTGTATGTTCACATCAAACAGTTATGTACCTAACATGATATGCTCTGACCAGTCTAGAGGGCAAGTATATTCGTCTAACAAGTTGAGTCAACTATATCTCAATCCACGTAAAGTAGTGATACGAAGAGTGAACCAAGCGCACTAAGGTTAATCAGACCATAATGCACCGATTCTGATTTAGACAATGTATTAGTGTGGGCCCCCAATAATACATATGTCATGAACAAGCTCAATAAAAGAACAAGCTTACAAAACTAGGCTATAACAGCAGCATAAGTTGAGGTAGTAAAAATATGAGTACGCTTGATTATGATGGAGAAAAGTACAGAATAATTTAAGTTCACCAAGAAGATCGGTGTTGTGCCTCTACAGTTGTCATACTAATTTCTTGTCTAAGTCTAAAGTCAACCAAATGGGTGTATGGGCCTCTAAGTTCTACAGTCTAGATAACACTAAAGTTCTATAGCCTAGATAAACACTATCTTCTTATGCAAGTCTATAGTTGGTGTCATTCAATTATACTACATTAATGGGACAATAGGACTATGTGTTACTAGGTTATGAGGCATACTACCAAACTTATAAAAATTTAACTAATGGTGTTATTGAATACTAGAGTGTATATACCTAGTACAAGTTATCTTCCTAACCCCTATCAAGCACGAAGGAAAGATTGACGTTGAGAAGGGATCAAGCAAGATGCAATGCAAGCAATCAAATGAGAATGCGAAACAATCAAGAGAGGTGATTAAGTAAGTGGATGAGATCCTATATTCTAATCCTATACGCAGGCTTGCTCGGTACAGTAACGTAACCGAGATAATATGCTCTCGACCTGCATGGGCCACCACAAAAATATATCACGCTCCAGTCCCAAAAATACGTAGGACTAGGACACGTAAGCATGCCAGCCGCATGGATATGGCAACTCCAATATATGGAAACCAAACCCATACGTACGTTGTAATATGAATATCAAATCCACAAGTGGTATAACATATGTCACAAGTCACAGGATATAATCTAAATCTCATCCACAAAAATCAATATAAATAAATAACCATTATCTATGAAACTAGATCTTAATATAAGTATCTAAGGATGAAGTTGGATGGAAACAAATCCACTACCAACTCGAAGGTAAAGGTACAACACAATAAACACAATATAAGAATACTAGCTAACGACCACGGGCTTGAAGAGAAGACATCCATGAAACATATATAACCATCCAAATCTGCGCTCCTGCAAATACTCAAGAACAGATACACCTGGAAGGGGACCAGGTCCTCAGAGGGACGTAACAAGATACAGAACAGCAAGCCAATTTGAATACAGTAAACATGCATAATAGGTAGAAAATATGTAAGTACGATGTACAAGACAATCTATATGAATATAAATGAAGACAACTTTTCGATGTATGGGCAAGGGTAGGCTACTCGATCTACCTCACAACTCACACAACCGTCAATGAACATCAGAAATCGACATACCGCGGGGGTAGCGACCAGCGCGACACACGCCCGTAGTGCGAGCTATATACTACGATTTACCAGAGTGGTTAAAAGTCCATACGCCTAATGATTGTCCTCTATGATACTAAGTGTCAAGTGTGTGTCAACATATCTAATATATAGTAATGACTGAAACGAACTACACATGCAATAAATAAACTGAATGCAGTAAATATACAGAAATATACTAAGCATGCAAAATACTTTAAGCAATTTGGCAAGGTATCTTGTCTGGTCTGAAAAGGATGAAGTCCCAACTCAAGACGTCGTCCGATCTACCTGTCACATAAATTAAACAAGTTAGGTTACAAAAGTGGATAAATAGGTTCCTCCATTTAATCTATTTTAATTCTGAATAAAATAACTTAAAAAAGTATTTTAATCTTATTATAATCTGATTTTATTTTTAAGCTCTAATTTTGGTCAAAAGAAAGTCAACTTTAAGGATTTGTGATCTGTGGCACGGAAATCAAGGCAATCCGTTGACCAAAAAGTCAACCGACTCAAATCCTAGATTTGTGTATGGAATCCTGTATATTTCAATGCTACATGAACACTGGAATAGACGGTTTAATAAAATCACAAGTTAGTAAAGAGTTATGGCCACAAGGGCGCACAGATGATAGTTTTCAGTGGTTTCCTATTTACGTCTATGTTGCACAAATTTTACAGTAGAGTAAACTTATATTTTAAATTCTTTAAAAATATTTTTCTGGAATTTCATTATGTCAGCTTTCTGAAACTTCAAACGGTTTGTAATTCAGAGTTCGGGATCTCCCAAAATCTCGAAAATACCAAAACATATCTGATTTCGGACAGCTGGCACTTTTAGAATTTTTTGGAAAAATAGGTTCTAAAATTATTAAAATAAATTATATAATCAGAAAACTAACCTTGATATAGTTCTAACAAAAAAAACTGGAGCACGTTTGGAGTCCGGAGCTAGGAGATATCGTCTTTTTAAATCGTCATAACATAGTAGAAAATGAGGCTGAATTTATGACGAATTTTGACTCTTTTTTTGGACGAAAAAGAGGTGAATTTGGGAAAGAAAAATATGAAGGATGAGATATTTATAATGGTGGAGACTACTTAATTAAATACGACTATGATTGGTTAATTTGGATAGGATTATGATGAATTTAAATAAGGATAGGATATGCATGAAGTTGATTTTCTAGTAGGTTCAGGATTTGAATTAATTTAAAATAGAGTTTGAATTTATCTCAATAATTTATAATCTTAAATATAATTAAAGATAATACAAATAATTTATAAAATCTTATTAATATCTATTAACACTAAATTAACATCTATCTAATATTAAGACTATATATATCCAAATAAATCCTAAATAATTTTAAAAATCTAAATAAATTTCTTAAAATTCTAAATAAATTACAGAAAAATATAATTAAATATTTTAAACTAAAATAAATATTTGGTAGGAACAACATGCAAGTATGGTAGTATAGTAAATCATAGAAGTCCTAGAAATTTATGTTTCCTAAGTTTTTATTACCAAAAATTCTAGAAAAATCTCCAAAAATCTAAAATAACCTAAAATAATTCTAAATAAATATTTATATAAGTAAATATGTCAAGAAATTTATTTTCTAATTAACTAAGAGAATACTCTAAAGAAATTTAATATCTATAATAAATATAATAATATAAAATACACACACACAAAAATATCTATTTTTGGTGAGGGGGTTTACAAGACTATGCGAATTACTAGGCTTGACATGCGATATTGATATATCGTGAATTCAATTCAACAAACATGTTGATATGGATAGGATGATATGTGCTCGATGTTTAGAAATCTGAGTAAAACGAGCTTAGGTAGAATAACCCGTGCGAAAGAATAAGGTTTTGACCTTAGGGAAATGGGGCGAGCGTCGTGCAACGCAATTGTACGGTGAGTCACAAAACTCGAACTGTACCTATGACCTTGTAAGATGACCTAGTGTCTAGAAAGACGACCCTATGTCGTGAGTTGTACTAGAGTGACTGACTTCAGAGTATCATTCGGGAAAAATAATATAACAGGGGCAACAAGACTTAGAGTTAGGACTTGGAACTGGGAGTGTACCCTAGCGACATTGGCATTGAGATGAACGCAATGAGAGATAGGACTTGGATGATAATTGATTGATTGTATAGGTTATGCGTTGGAGAGAAACAAGGCGGTATTGGAGATTTGTCAGACGGAACTCTTATGATTGGAATTGGTGATATTCAAGATAAGTTGGCATAACGAGTTGAATCATCACTTGGAAGATGTGCGTTGCTAGTAATGTAATACTTAGATTTAAGTGGGACTGGGGGTAGAAGATGACTAAACGAACCAGATTTTGGTTAGTCCATTAGTGAAACGATCGACGATTCAAAAGATTTTTATGAGTAGCTAGTCTAGCGTAGCTGTCACTAAGCTTGGTTGAAATACACATATTTGGGGGATACCTTGAATATGGGTACGATCCAGACTTAGCGATATGCATAACTCGATTATATCTGCAAGTGAAAATGTTAGATTCGCATGGATGTGTATAGAAATTAAAGTAAGTTAGCCTCAGCCTAGACTTTCATAAACGGAAGATTTTAACCTACCCCGTGCGAACGAGATAGTTCTGCGCTAAGCCGTAGTAAGAGACTGAGTCAGGAACGCAATAAATGAACGATAGAGTCATTCAATAAAAATGGTTAAGCACACGTGCGAAACAAAATGAGTAAACGAATAAGAAGTTATGTTCAAATGGACGTAAGACGCGAAGGATTAGATCGTACCCCATGTTGGGAAAATTAGCTCTTCGCTAAAATACAATAAAGACGGAGTCAAAAAACGTAGGCAATTTGGTACGATGAATTTGGGTGATAGTATATTTACTTAGCGAGAATGAGCGGTGGCTTGAGATAGATCTTGATGCAAGACGAGATTAGAAGATTATTTGAGATTCAAACTTGAAGTCTTAAAAATTTTCTAGATTGGGTTTAGGCGTAACGCTGGGTTTCGATAGGCGACATCGAGTAATCAGTCAAATATGTTTTGGGTTCGCATGGATATAATATAATAATTAGGCAAGTTTACCCTAAGCCTGAGTTTTTTAGTACGCATCGAGTTATAGAATACCCCGTGTTTGAGTAATACAGCCCTACGCTAGGCATAGTAGATTTTAGTAGTGGAATACAATGATTAAGTTGAGTATAGTTCGATAGCATTGAATGATAGAGTTGTTCGACTATGCAAAGAATTTGTGTGATAATACTAGTTTCGTTCGATAGCATTGAATATAACGATTAAGTGTGTGCATATCGCGAGGTCAGAAAATGAATAAATGTAGTGTTGAAATAATCTTTTGAACTTAGACGAGAAGTATAGAGTTTGGTTTATAATTTGTGTGATAATACTAGTTTCGTTTAGGAAGCCTCGAAGACGAGGCTGTTCTGAGTGGTGTATTATGTAACGACCCGCTCTGCGCAACCCGGAGGGCCGATTCAAATGGCACAAGTGTAGTGAACCGACCTACCTTGCTCAGCGAGAAGGCTCGTTCGATGCAAAGACATTCATACTTGGATCTTCAAATGGAGTTCAGACTAGACTTTTGGAGGCGCGCTCGGAGTCTCGCTCGGCCAATGCAATTCATCGCTAGGTGGGTGCCCTTGGTGAACCTGTCTCTGCTTAGCTGCACACTTAAGTGGCCCATTCGACTAAAGTCTAACCGCAAACACCAATTGTGCTCAGAACGTGCATCCATCACGGAGAACGTCTGCCAGGAATCTTGATCGTAATACATGCTAGTTTCTAAGCGATAACCTTTGCATGCTAATAAAAAGAGATAAACACACATAGCTAAGGGGATAACCCCGCCTTATCATTGTATAGAACATGGAGATCTAACATACTATCTGCGTAATCTGGCTTATTGAGTTAAAATATAGCAGTTTCTTATATATGCCACAAAAGTAATTTTGAGTTCAAATTGAGGCACCATACCACACGGAATATGACAAGGGATAGAGTATAATCATATTACAAACATAGATGAGGATGACTATCAAGTAGTCGTTCCGAGTTAGGAGAAGAAAAGAAAGTACTCGAGATATCCAGATCACCGAGGCAGTCTCTAATCAGGGAGATGTGTAAAGAAGAAAGATCCGAGTGTAGTCCTCGGCAAGATTGAACTGGGCTGAAGTCATCGGATAAGAGAAACCGAGCAGGAAGTCCTTGGCTAGGATTGGAAGTGGGTGAGTATTTGCATGGTCACAGACAACTGGTTGCGCACCAAGTGGAGAAAGAGTCCTCGACACGATTGTTGTGGCATCCGAATAGTGTCATCCCGGGAGGACAATGCCAGTGTAGTCCTGGTAATATGCTAACTGAAGTACTAGCGGGCGAGTACAGGACGTCCAACAAGGCTTGCTACCGACTTGGAAAGACAACCAACTCATCGGATGGTTCGGGATGCCCAGTAAGGCTCGCAACCGAGCTGGGAAGACAGTCGTTCCATCCCAGATTATGTCTAATATGGCTAACAAAGCCAGTGACCTTCATATAAATAAGTCATGCATGCATAGCGGCTATCCGCATTCAAAAGAGGAGTAACATAAAGGAGTATATTTGTAAGTCACTTTCCACATTTAGAATGGATGTACGACATATAACATAGTTTAAGAAAAATATGTCTGAGGAAGAGACACAAACATAATACTTGAATTGCATATATATTTTTCGCTATTAAGTAGATTATTGATTATATTGCTGTGTATGACAAGAAAGGATGAATGGTTAGAAAGGGTAATAAGAACTCAGTCGTTTACAGTATGACACTCTTGATTCAGACTCGGGTATTACTTTCATTATAATGCCATAAAACTGATCCTAAGGCAAAAACTAGAAAGACAACATAATCAGTCGGTGCACATAACTAATGAACGTACTTATTTTATGGCATGGGCGAGAGGCCTTCCCCCCTTGCATTCAATGTAATGATATCCAACCAGATTGTATGCAGGGTGCAGGGTGCAGGGTGCAGGGAGAACTCATACAAATTCGGAGATCGCTTAACGCATTGAGGCGTCGGACCGCACTTGGTATCTTGGAGCGTGGCGCGTGGACCTGAAGCTCACATAAATGAGACATAATATATGGGAACATCATCATCCAGAGTATTTGATTCAGTTGTAAGCCGAAGGATATATTCATTGTAAAAAGAGAGAGAGAGAGAGAGAGAGAGAGAGAGAGAGAGAGAGACTTGTAATCTCGGCCTAACGTCACTTGTAATCTTTACTTCATATCAATATAGAGCTTGTTTTGGATTCAATACGTATGTTTATTCTATGTTTCCGCTATGACCACTCTACGAACTAGTTTTCAACGGCCGTTTCAGTATTTTTGTCTTGTGCGGGTGCAACTCCAGGCTCGCATGGCATCACGTTCCGATGGGAATAATCGTCCTGTGTGAGCGTTGGGTAGTGATTCACGTTCATCGGGGGCGATAGATCCTACGCGAGATTAGGGCGTGACATAGGTGCAGACCTTGCTCAAATCTCTTGACTCGATCTTCCTAGAAAGCTACTATATGAGGAGAAAATCGGCTAAGTCGGTAAAACTCGGCCGCATACTGGTCAACTGATCTCGTCGACTGACGGAGGTTGATGAACTGCTGTTGGAGCTAGAACTTGGCGATTGTATGAAAATACTTTTACTGGAAGTTCTCCTTGAACGTCTGTAGTCAATGGGCTTTGGAAGCATCATTTCTTGTGATGCCCACCAATCTTGGGCAAAATTTGTTAGCTGTTGCTTTACAACTGCTACCTTCACATCCTCGAAGGTCTTAGTCGCATCAAGGATGGCCTCAAAATCCTGGAGCCAAGAATCTACTGAAACTGCATCCTCAGTGCGAGAAACTTAGTTGGACGCAAGCGACTGACATTGGATGTCGAGTTAAGACTATAACGCCCACTAGTCTCGAGCGCTTCTCTTAGCCACATGGGTAAGACTGTCGTGACCACACGACATGATATTTGTCCCTCAGAAGGCGGTCAAGGGCCAAGCATTGGTCAATTTTTTGGCCACCCATCCGATGCCAGAAATATCAAAACTCTACGATGAGATCCCAAACGAAGTGTTAGAGTCTAACATAATAACGGAAGAGTCCGTTTAGTGAATGTTCTTCGATATTACTTTAAGAACAGGGCCTAAGGACGATATTATTGCTGGAGTGGGGGTAGTGTTGATCTCTCCTGATGATCTGGTCATCCAACATGCTTATTCACTCACGAAGCCTTATTCCAACAATATAGCAGAATATAACGCTCTCATTATTGGGCTCAAATTGGCCAAACAACTAAGGGTGGAATACCTAGAGTCCTATGGTGACTCTAAGATGATAGTCAGTTAGGTCCGAGGTGAACATGTGGTCCGACACGAGGACTTACTACCCTACCATCAGGCAACAGTCAATATAATCTCTACCATCGGTTCTTCATAGAGCACGTATCGCGACTATAAAATATCGATACTGACGCCCTTAGCGTTCTCGCAGACTCCTTGGAAGTCCCGATCAAAACCCATTATTTGATCATAGTAATTGGTCAAGAACTGGTCTGTCCTAGGAACAACTTAAGCTTGTGTCTGAGCTACTCCGTGGAGACAGACATTAACATCAAAGACTGGAGACTCCCTTTCATAGACTATGCAGTCTACGAAATCCTCCCAAATGACCCAAAGGAAGCTGCTTCCATTAGAAGATGCTCCATCTGGTTCTATTATGATACAACCACTAAGATATTGTACCGCCATTCCTATGATGGGATCCTGCTATGGTGCCTATTGGGTGCAGAAGTGAAGCAAGCACTCCGTGAAGCTCACAACAACATTTATGGAACAGCATTTATGGAACACACCAACCCGGTTCTAAGCTGCAGGATCGTCTCCAGCGTATATGTTATTATTGGCCAACAATTATAGCAGATGCCATCGACTATGCAAAAAGGTGTAGGATATGTCAAATCTATGCCAACTCATCCACCAACCTTCGGGGTTCCTATACCTGATCGTCGCGTCTTGGTCGTTCAAAGCGTGGGGCATGGACATCGTCGGGCTGATCAATCCACCGTCATCCAAAGAACACCGATTTATCCTTGCCATAACAGACTACTTCTCCAAGTGGACAGAAGCCATACCGCTCGCGAAAGTGAAAATATCACACGTGATCAGTTTCATCAATCATCACATTATTTATCGCTTTGGCTTGTCCCATCGGATCATCCACGACAATGGTCTACATTTCGCAAGTCACGCTTTCTTCCAGTTTTGAGATAAAAACCAAATCCAGAATGTAGCATCGAATGCCTACAATCCAGCAATGAATGGATTGGCCAAAGCTTTTAACAAAAAGATCATAAAGCTTCTCAAAAATTTATTTTTGTATAACAAATGCCACTGGAATGAGAAGCTTGACGAGTGCCTCCGGTCCTAACGTTCAACGGTCCAAACTCCAACTGGCAGCACGATATTCTCCTTGGTCTATAGGAGCGAAGCAGTGCTTCCCTTGGAAACCCAAATTTCCTCTCTTCGGGGATCTCTCCCCATCAACTCACAACTGAAGACAACCACCGTCCGTGCCTACAGGAGTTGGAGGCACTCGATATAAAATGTCTCTTGGCTCAACAACGCATTGAGCTATATCAAGCACGCCTTTCTAGAGCCTTCAATAAAAGGTAAAGGAGTGGGAATTCTCGTCTTAACAGTGAGAAGACCGATGGTCATTACCCATAGGACGGTAGAAAAGTTCCAAGCCATGTGGGAGGGCCATTTCATGGTGGAATCGGTGTATTCCAATGGTACATACATGCTCGCGAATCCTAATAGGGATTTGTTAATGATGCCGATCAATGGCAAGTTCCTTAAAAAAATATTATGTCTAAGCTAGATATACATTTTCTATCTCCAACAAGTTAGCCTAAAATGTACAGCGTTTATATGCCCTTTTCCCCAGCAAGTGCAGGAATGTAATATGATTTATGCTCCCCCTACAATACGCTATCAAATATGTTATCTGTACTCGGGAGTCCCGAATACGCAACTGGTAATAGATCTACAAAAATTCTCCAAAATAGTAGTTCATGTTTATACTACCTCTGAACTATAAGCTGTTCAATCTTCTTAGTAAGGCGAGCTTGTGGACAAAAGGAAGACAGTCACGTCCATATTACTTCGGTCTTGTTTCCTATATCTCCATAATGTACCTTACTACGTCCACATTACCTCTGAGTAAGATACTTACTATGAGCAACATTCATGCTTATTGACTATTCATCGTTACGTCCATAATACCTCTAATAATGTACGTCGTTTCAACCTATCATCCGTACTGAGGACACATTACGCCAAGGGTAATAAGTTTACCAAAATTCTCTATTAGAATGTCCTTAATAGCTATGATATTATACTATGTCTAAATTATCTCCAGTATAAATATCCTAGCTCACATCAAGAAATACAAAGCAAAAGAGAAGTTCTGGAAAAGAAAAAAAATTCATTGATATTCAAGATCATGAGTACATTTGATGGAAATATATTACATTTAAGGTTTTCAATGATGTTCAAGATCATGAGTGCATATGATGGAAATATCTACATTCAGTACTTTCTCCATCAAGGGACCCCTATGTGCTATTTCTGGTACCGACGCAAGTGAAGCTGGCAGCTCAGTATGTTCTGGTCACCCCTCCAGCAAGCATCTCAGTGCAAACCTCTGTTTGTGGTAGAAAACGAAAAGAATGAAAGATGTATTCAAGACGGGATTTATACAAGACCCGTGTTCTTTTGTTTACAAACAAACTTGTACAATATAATCCTATACGAGGATGTAGGAGTACAATTTATTTAATCTGGGTATAAATTGCTATAGGTGTCTGATCTGCAGTCGATCACTTTAGCCCTTGGACCACACGATGGTGAAGAAGTGCCGTAGAAGACATAAGGTAGCTTCGAAGGTTGTAAAAGAGGGTGGATGCACGATGCCAAGGTCGTTGATCCCTACCCCTTACCTGAGCTCCGGATTCCTCTTTCTCTCTCTCTCTCTCGATCTCTTCTCTCTCCTTATTTTTCTTGACCCCGTCCGATCTCCTTTTCAGAAGTCTGATCGTTGATCAATTTCTTCGACCTGTTCCTCTGTAGATAGATGTTTGTGGTATTAAACGAAAGAATGAAAGTGTATTTCAATGACGGGGTTATAAGAGACCCGCGCCCTTTGGTTTACAAACAAACTTGTACAATGTAATCCTATACGAGGATGTGGGAGTACAATTTATTTAATCTGGGTATAAATTGCTATAGGTGTCTGATCTGCGGTCGATCACTTTAGCCCTTGGACTACACGATGTTGAAGAAGTGCCGTAGAAGACGGGATGCAGCTTCGGAGGTTGCAAATGAGGGTGGATGCGCGATGCTGAAGGTCGTCGCTCCCTGTTCCTTGCCCGAGCTCTGGGTTCTCCTCTCTCTCTCTCTCTCTCTATCTCTCCTCCTTGATCTCTGGTTCGGTGACCTTATCCGATCTTCGAGTTTTTAATTTTTTGACCTTTGATCTTGTATTGGTTTTCTTGACCAATTTTTCGACCTTTTCCCCCATTGATAGGGGTCTCTATTTATAGAGTTTTGGTGACAGTGACCACTCCGTCGGTGTAACAACCGAGGAGTGGACAGTACAGTACCCTTTTACACAACGGTTTAAAATAACCAATGCCTGCGTGTAAATGACCTTTTGAGTGAGCATGTGACACGTGTCCAACTAAGGGGACAAAATGCGTATATCTGCTACGAAGATCACGGCGTAGAAGCCACGTAGGTAGGTATCCCTTGTGTAGCAGAGGTTGGCATAAAAGCCAAGCGACTGTCACCTTGGCGTAGAAGCCAAAAGAGGCATAGAAGCCGAGCAGGCATAGAAGCCGAATGGGCATAGAAGCCGAACAGACATAGAAGCCGAATGGGCATAGAAGCCGAGCAGGCATAGAAGCCGAATGGGCATAGAAGCCGAATGGTCGTAGAGACCGAGAGGGCGTTGGAAGCCGAGGGAGCACTGATCCTGAGCGGGCGTAGAAGCCACTGCGTACCGAGTCAAAGTGCTGATGCGGACGTCTTAGCCGGAATTACGGCTTTCGAAGATATAATCAAATCTTTTACAGAGATTTGTCATCATCTTGTGCATTAAATGCGGAGACGTGTTTTTGAAGGTCTGCAGCCCTTCTGTGCATCCGTCGCGGAGACGTGCCTTGAGGGAAACTGTCACTGCTCTGTGCAATTAGACGTAGAGACGTGCCTCGAGCCCCGTACGAAGTACAGCTTTTGACGTGGCAGCGGTTTGCCTTACTACGGAGCGCAAAACATCTCATGTTTGCCTGTGTAAACAAGGCAGCGTATTCCCTTGTACGCGAAAGAGCGGTTTACGCTGGGGGGATTTTGGTAGGCGACGGTTTGGTGATATTTAACCAAATCTTCTGCATTAAATGCAGAGATCCGCCATCATACTGTGGGGTGCGTCCTGAGGGGTCTGCCATCGTTTCCAGCCGTCGTCTGGGTAGCCGTGCAGTACTTTTTGTCAGGAGTCAGAGGCCAGGTTCACCGCGTGACTTGACAGGTTCATTTCGGGGAAGACGAAGCGTTCCTCGTACGCTTTTAACGCTGCTTTGAGAGCGGCTGGGTTTTACGCCATGGAGGTGATGCAGAACCCTGTTTTACGTTGGATGGCTTCGAAGGCCTCTGTTTACGCTGCTCTGTATCAAGATGCTGCGCAGATTATTCCAGCATATTTTTCATGCTTCTACAATAGAGGTCTCTATTTATAGAGTTTTAGTGACAGTGACCACTCAGTTGGTGTAAAAACCGAGGAGTGGAATCACAGCACCCTTTTATACGACGGTTAAAATAACCAATGCCTGCGTATAGATAATCCTTTGAATGAGCATATATCGCGGGTCCAACTAAGGGACACAACGCGTATTGTTGCTACGAAGATCACGGCATAAAAGCCACGTAGGTAGGTATCCTCCGTGTAGAAGAGGTGGACGTAAAAGCCAATGTCTTTCACCATGGCATAGAAGCCAAAATAGGCATAGAAGCCAGGTAGGCATAGAAGCCTGATGGCATAGAAGCCGAGTGAGCATAGAAGCTGAGGAGGCGTAGAAGCCGAGAGAGCATAGAAGCTGAGGAGGCGTAGAAGCCCTGAGAGCATAACAGCTTAGGAGGCGTAGAAGCCCTGAGAGCATAACAGCTGAGGAGGCGTAGAAGCCCTAAGAGCATAACAGCTGAGGAGGCGTAGAAGCCACTACGCAATGCTGAGTGCTGACGTGGACGTCTTTAGCCGGAATCACGGCTTTTGAAGATATAATCAAATCTCTCACATTAAATGCAGAGATCTGCCACCATCCTGTGCATTAATCGCGAAGGCGTGTTCTGAAGGCCTGCCCCCGTTCTGAGCATCAAGCGAAGAGACGTGCCTCGAGCCTTGTACAAAGCGCAGCTTTTGATGTGGCAGTCTGTTTGTCTTCTACGGTGTGTAGACGGTTCATGTTTGCCTGTGTAGAATAAGGCAGCATATCCCTTTGTATGCGAAAAAGCAGTTTACGCAAGGGGGTGTCACCACACGATGGTTCGGTGATTCTTAATCAAATCCCCTGCATTAAATGCAGAGATCCGCCAGCATTCTGCGCATTAAATACGGAGGCATATTTTTGAAGGTCGGCAGCTCTTCTGTGCATTCGTCGCAGAGACGTGCCTCGAGAAGACTGTCACCGTCTTGTGCACCAATCGTAGAGACGTGCTCGAGCCCTGTACAAAGCGCCACTTTTGACGTGGTAGGCGGTTTGTCTACTGCGGAGTGTAAACAGCTCATGTCTTCCTGTGTAAAACAAGGCAGCATATCCCCTCGTTCATGTAAAAGCAGTTTACGCGAGGGAGATGGCGGTAACTGACAGCCTGGGTCGCAGTGCCGTGCTATCATTATAGCCGTCGTCTGGGTAGCCGAGCCGTATCCTTTTGTCAGAAGTTCAGATGTCAGGTTCATTGCAGGGTCTGACAGGTTCATCTCGGAGAGCACGAAGCGTTCCTCGTACGCTTTAATACCGTATTTGAAAGCGGATGTGTTTTACGCCATATAGGCGACGAAGCCCTCTGCTTTACGCTCTGAGGCGGCCTGGACATACTGTACTTACGCGGATGGTCCTGAGAATCTCTTGTCTTGCCTGCTTGATGGCTCTGAGGTCATCTCTTTACGCTGCCCCGCACCAATAAGTTGCATATAGTCATCCGGCATATTTTTTATGCTTCTACAAGACCCCCTTCAAAGCTTTTAAATTCCTCGGAATTTAAAATGCTTTGAATGAAGCATGAACCATCTCTCGTAACTCGAAACGACTTCTGAATGGAGCCCGAAACGGTCATGTTTGACACGTTCTTTCAGGCCGGTCTTTATGGCGGATTTATTGGGGGTAGGTGTGACCTCGCTTGCCTATAAAAGGGCTGAGGAGTTAACCTGTTTCTTCCCATATTTCCTTTCACCATGCTGAGATGATCGCCGGAGTTCGTCGGGTTGACCTGAGGAAGAAGAAGACCATGTTCTTCCAGCATGTAAGGAGCCAAAAAAGATGGCGTCTTCGAGCAAGTATCATCTGCAATGATGAATCATGGAAGGATATCATAGCCTCCCTTGCTCGGGATAATCAACAACTTCATGCGGCATCTCACTCGAAGAGTGGGGAGGGGTCACATTTGACCAGGCCGCTTGCAAGTGGCGCCTTCTCCCGTTACCTCCGGTGACGAGAGGCAGACAGACCGGCCAGAGTGACGGTGGTCTGTAGGAAAGCAGAGTTACCCTGCTTTCCTTCTGTTGGAGGATGGGTCTATGCCCAGTTTTGTATCCTCCTGCCACCGCTCATCTTCTTGGAAGCAGAGGAAGACCATCACCAACGCGAGAACCTGTCAGAACAGCTTCTTGGTGTGATCTTCAGATGACGATAGGGAAATCCTTTGTAGACGGGATTTCCCTCATATGTAATCACGAAGAATGAAGAAAAATCCCTTGTAGACAGGATTTCCCTCATATGTAATTGTGATTTTAACTTTTAATAAAGTCGTCTTTCTTCTCTGCATATGATCGTCTTTGCCATACGTTGCTGTGAAGTCTGAATATGTACAACTTCGACACGTCTGATTCTTTACGCCGACTCTGATAGAAAGAGTATTAGGTCCTGTCCTGTCTTTTATGCATAACTAGTGATGCGCAGCTGCTTTAGGAATGTAGGAACCGCGTAGAGTTTCTGAACTGTCTTCTGATGAACAGAAATTTTGTTCAGACTTTGTCTTCAAGAATGACCTATCAAAACTCCCTTGGAACAGGGTCGAGGTTTCGGCTGTCAAACCGAGTTGCCATAGACGAGATGTTTAGACTGGAGTCTGGATGAACCTCCAATTTTTTTAACCCGAGAAGAGTAATTTCTGAATGTTTGAACTCTGTATGCTCCGGGCACTTGGGATATTTCGAGGTCAAGGAGTATCTTCTGGGTGAACTCCTGTAATCGACCGCCCTTAGAACTGTTTTGGACATGCGGAAAGTCAGAGATCCGTAGTGTAGATGGGCTGGAAATCCTTAGTTCGTAGCCTATTGAGCGTAGAAAGCCACCGAGCGTGAGATCATAGGTTTGGTATCTGCTGAGCGTGAAGTCGTAGGTTTGTAGCCTCTCAAGCGTAAAAGCTACCGAGCACAAAAGGCATCCGGGCATAAAACCATAGACTTATAGCTTGCGAGCATAAAATCGTAGATCTGTAGCTGTCGAGCGTAGAAAGCTCCTTAGCGTAGAACTGTAGATTTGTAGCCTGTGAAAAAGAAATCTTCCGAGCATAAAATTGTGGATCTGTTGCCTCCGAGCGTGAACTAAACACCACCGAGCGTGAGACCATAGGTTTGTATCTGTTAAGCGTGAAGTCATAGGTTTGTAGCCTCTCGAACGTAAAAGCTACCGAGCACAAAAGGCATCCGGGCATAAAACCATAGACTTATAGCTTGCGAGCGTAAAACCGTAGATCTGTAGCTGTCGAGCGTAGAAAGCTCCTTAGCGTAGAACCACGAATCTGCTTTGCACGAAAAACTTTTCGAATTTGCTGACTGTCCGTCTTTCGAGAGTAGTGGGCTGCCGTAGTACCCAATCATAACCAAATATTAATTTGCGAGATTTGGTTAGGGTTTCGAGGAGTCCGTCCAAGGATTCGAGGAGTCGATCCGAACCCTATAAATATCCCGAGCTTTTGAGAGAAAAACTTTTCATCCGTTTTCTGCGAAAGAGAGTCTTCGTCTGTTCGAGTTTTTCTCCGTTCCTTCTCCGAGCACTCAGAGTCTTCAGAAATGGCGCCGAAGCAAACCCCCTCCACTAAGGGAAAGAGTGTAGGTCCTTCTTCTCATCCTTCCGCCCCAGCGAGGGAGTCTTCGGTCGGGCAAGGCGAACTTCATCCTGAGCAAAGTATCCCGCCGACGAGCAGCGCTCCCGGCCTTAGAGGTAGAGCCTTTTGGATGACAAAGAATGACGAAAAATCCTTCGCACATGTTGAACGTGACCGCGCTAGGTCGTCTTTTGTGCTGATAGCCTCTTTGAGGAAGATGATGCACGGAGACGTTTTCATCTTTTACGCTCACATTTCTAATGTGCCAGCGTAAGAGTTCTATGTTTCCGCAGTTTCAAGAGTAACAGCTCTGACTGCCGAAAACTTGGTGTATACTATAAAATTTTAGTTTTACGCCTGGGGACGGAACCTCCGGCGTAATAACTAGAATTTTGGTAGCCCGACGTAAAGCATGGATCGTATTCTGCCAGTTACGTCTCTGGATGAGACTTCCTGCATAAAATGACCAAATTTGTACAGTCTTGGCGTAAAGCACAGACTGTGGCTTCTGGGTCCTCATGTTACAAGATTTGTAATAACGTATTTTCCTTACACTTTTGCAGTTAATTTGGGTGAGTCTCCACTGGCCGAGGTGATGGGTTCCGCTGCCGGGATGCTGCACTCGAACTATCTGGAGGATCTGTCCCACGTGGCATTTCCTATCTCCGGACCCCAGTATCCTGAGGGAAGGGAGCTTTTGATATCAGCTCAGGGCGAGCGGATGCTGCTGAATATGATTAACGGAGAGCCCTGACGTATATAGACGGGGAGCAGTACATAAAGCCAGCTTTTCTTTTTGGGGACATGATTGATAAACGGTCCCAGACGAAGCCTAAGAGAGAGCCCTGGGTTTTCCCCGCCGGGAGCTTGGTCTTATACCTGCCAACGATGCCGAGAGATTATCCCATCTCGGCCTTCTTCCATGTGACACATCCTAGGAGGATGTCGTGGACGCTGACGCCCGATCTTCACGGCAAACCGGGAAAGATCTTTCATCTAAAAGGAACTGACCAGGGGTCGTTCGTCGGCCGTCCTTCCGGCCTTGTGACGTTGTTCAGGGGACTGTGCCCGGGCAGTGTCCCAAGCGAAGATAGTCTAGTGATCCAGCCGGTCTAGTTGTCGACTTTCTACAACGACTTCATGGGGCGAGGGGGAGTATATCCCAAGGAGAATCCTCGATGCAACGGGTGGATCACCCCAATAAACCGTCGATGGGCTTGCCTAGTTGACTGGGCCTTGAAGCACTGTCAGAGAGAGCTGGAGGGCATTGGGCTGTATGCCGCTGTGAGTGCGACCATTGTTGGGTTGCCTCCTAACCCTAACATGTTCCTAGCGCTGATGGAGCGATACATTTCACTCACCGGGACTTTCGCCACTCCACTGGGAGAGTTGGGATTGGCCCTCCATGAGATGGCAGTAATCTCGAGGCTGCCGATGGGGGATACCCCATATGAAGAGTACGTCCCCACCAATCGGGAGTTGGGGGATTCTGACTCTCGGGTGGTGGAGGTGTATCAGGAGTTGATGTGCCACTACTTCGCGTGCACCACTTTTTATGACGAGCCTTCTGATTTGGCTCACACCACTAAGTGGACGTCCTACCTCTTCTTCCACCGGGCCAGGGCCGCCAAGCCGGAGAAAGTTTCGGGGGGCAAGGATGAGCCCGTGAACTGTTTGGGAGTGCTTAGTGCCCAGGTCGTCGAGGCTCTTATGGATGACGCCAAGGCTCCGGACCAGATTCTTGACGACGGGGTAGGAAAGTATCCCGAAGGCACTAAGGTCTATAGTTACTTGAGGCGTTGCCGCAGGCCTCTGTCTAAGGAAGCCCAGCTAGCCGGTTTCCTCTCCATATGGCTGCGTCGAGTAGTGGTGCCCGGTACTGCATCTGCGGACCACATTTACTGGAATATCCTGTGGCCTGCGATGCGTCTGGTGTTTGGGGCAAGACTGGGCTTGCTCCCTGCTATGGCGTGCCGTATACAGGCTGGCCTGAGAGCTATGACTGACGGGCTGCTCGCCGATGAGACTCGGCGTGAAAGCTTTCCCCGGGTGGAATTACCATACCTGTATTTGATGGGATGGTTAATTTTTTACAACCCCCGGGTGATGTCTCCTGGCTCTGGTAGTAGCTCGGGGGGTAGCTTCCTGCTGAATTACAAGAACTCTTCCTGGAATGTGAACACAGTTTTAGACTGCCGGTTGATACTGAGCCTCAGTCACGGTTGGAAGCTCCTCTGTATTGTCCCCTCGGTACATCGTAATCAATCGGGGATTAGGCTAGAGGATTTAGGTGGAGAGAAGACCAATCTTTCTCCGGAGGCTTTTAAATGGTTGATCTGTATCAGGCCCTCCCATTTGTTGTATAGAAGTAAAGACCATTACTTTTTCGAGCCTTACTTACCTAGTCGGTTTGCCAGGCAACTTGGGTACGACCAGTTGCACGTGGGCAATGTCGTCATCAGCTTCAGGTCCAGGGGCGGACTCATTGATGGAACCAGAGGATGGCGATATTTCATCATGGGATGCACTGGAGCAATTTTTACCGTGCCGGTCGTCACACCCTCCACGGAGCTGCGCATCTTACATTCGTATGCCCAGTTCTACGTGGCGGTTAACACCTTCCACCGTGATTTTGACATGCGTGGGAGTTTTAGGGTGCCGTCTTCCACGCCTGGGGGAAGAGTCGAAGTTCCTTCGATTTCTCCCGACGAGGGTGAGGAGTTTGCTACTCCTGATGAGCCGCTGGTGTCGGTGCCGAGGTGTGAAGTGCCTCTGCCTGCGGGGGCCTTGGTAGTCTCTGCGAAGCAAAGGGCTGCTGCTCCCAAGGAGGCTTCTTCTCGCAAGAGAAAGAGGATGGTCAATCATTCTCTCCGGATTCCTGGTATTGAGGCTCCTAGAGAGGGACCTGCTGTCTCGCCTGTCGAGGATGCTTCCCTGATCGGAAGTTCCCCGACTTCTAGAGAGGGACCCCCAGCTTCGGCTGGCGGTGCTGGAGAATCTTCGTTAGCGGCTTTTGTCGCTGCTACTGCTCCAGGTCGTGGAACGAGATTTCCTGCGTGGCCGAGGCAGATGGGAGAATCTTTCCCTAGACCAGTAACGGATGAAACCTCTGCCGATGCCTTGGTTTCCAGGGATGAGAGGATAGCTGCACTGACGAAGCTGATTCGCGATCTGACTGCTCCCCCACAATGATGTACCCTTCCTTCTTTTGTTTGCTTTCCGGTGTAATTTTGCTCTTTTTTGGGAATAAATAAAGCGAACTCTTTTCTGACTTTGTAGACCTATCATTTCGGAATGTAAATGACAGGTTTTGGACGAGGGTGATATCAGAGGTGATATGGACATGATAGGCTCTCAAGAAACCTTAGCAGGACATACTTATTCAGAGGTCATACGGACATGATAGAATATGCTTTGACTAAGGCTTGTAGGCAAGATACTATCAGAGGTGATATGGACATGATAGGCTCTCAAGAAACTTTAGCAGGACATATTTATTCAGAGGTCATACGGACATGATAGAATATGCTTTGACTAAGGCTTGTAGGCAAGATACTATCAGAGGTGATATGGACATGATAGGTATTGTATTTCCAAATTAGTCAAACGTATCTATTCAGAGGTTATATGGACATGATAGAATATGACCCAACTAGTTTTGTTTTGGAAGTAGTTTTGTCAGAATTGAGGTTTTCGCTATATTCCAATTGAGCAGAGGAGGTTAAGCATAGTACCTTTTCAGGAATTTGCCGTTGATAGGAGCCATTAACAGGTCTCCATTAGGCTGGGCTAACCTGTAAGCGCCATTTGAGAACGTTGTCTCGATCACATAAGGACCCTCCCATTTAGGCTAGAATTTGCCTTTACTCCTGTGAGTAAGAATCATCGGCCTTCTTACGGCTAGGACTAGCTCGCCGACTTTGAACACTCTTTTCTTTACTTTATGATTGAAAGCTCTAAAAATGCGTGCTTGGTAGAGCGCAATACGCTGTTGAGCTTGGAGGCATTTCTCGTCTAATCCTTCTAGCTCCTGAAGCCTTAAAAGGTCATTCTTTTCTTGAGTCAGTTCGTTAGCCACGGCTATCCTGAGTGACGGGATCTAGATTTCAATGGGGAGAACTATTTCACTCTCGTAGACCAGTGAGAATGGAGTACAACCTGTCGGTGTTCGTACCGTTGTGCTGTATGCCCAGAGACATTCGCCCAGTCTCTCATTCCAATCTCTTTTGTTCGAAGAGACAAACTTCTTCAAGAGTTTGATAATGGTTTTGTTGAAAGCTTATGCCAAACCATTAACAGCTGGATAATACGCCGTAGAGGCAATATTATGTATCCGATTTTTACTGCAAAATTGATAAAACGCTTGACTGGTGAACTGAGGCCCATTGTCGTGAATTATCCTCCGAGGTACCCCGAAGCGATAGATGACGTGATGCTTGATGAAGCTGATCACATTAGACGCCTTTACCTCAGCAAAAGGGATCGCCTCTGCCCATTTGGAGAAGTAATCCGTGATGGCCAGTATGAACTGGTGACCCCTGGAAGAAGACGGGTGAATAGGACCGATGATATCCATACCCCATGCTTTGAAAGGCCAGGATGCAACCGTAGGATGTAGATATTCAGACGGTTGATGTATGAAGTCTGCATGGACCTGACAGGCTCTGTATTGTCTTGCATAGTTGATCGCGTCTGTGATCATAGTGCGCCAGTAATAGCCCATTCTCCTGATACGATCCTGTAGCTTAGGACCGGGTTGATGCGCCCCGCATACGCCGTCGTGAGCTTCACGGGTAATCTGCTATGCTTCGTCGTCAGAGAGACATCTCAATAGTAGTCCGTCATAGGTTCGACGATATAGGCATTGTGAAGATGCATCGAAGTAGAAGCGTAAAGATCATCTTTTGACGGATACCGCTTCTTTAGGATCCTCCGGCAAGATTCCGTATGCCACGAAATCTATAAAGGGACTCTTCCAATCTCTTCTGGGAGGATCGGCGTGTGCAGCGTAGCTGCGTTCTATGTGAGAGTTGTTTTTCACACAGAATAAATCTCTGTTAAGAAGGATTATCGAATTCTGCCTTCTTATAGGAGTAGCTAAATCTGCGGCTAAACTGGCTAGGGCATCAGCTTCAAGATTCTGGGATCGAGGTACATGCTCCAGGAAGAACCCTTTGAATATCACGGCTATCTCGACCGCTGTTTGGTGATCGGGGATGAGATCTAGATTCCGGACTTCATATATTCCCCTGACTTGATTGACTATAAGCAGAGAATCTCCGAAAGCTTCCAGAGATTCGACCCCCAGCTCTTTAGCGACTTGGAGCCCGATTAGTAGAGCGTTATACTCTGCCACATTATTGGAGCAGGGTTCGTTGAGAGAGTATGCTCGGTAGATGACGAGTTTGTCGGGAGTAACCAGGACGATTCCTACTCCTGAGACCACTTTTCCCTTGGGACCAGTCCTGGAGGCACCATCGAAGAATAGTTGCCATGCGTCACTTTCCATCGCGGAATTACATTCTGCAACTTCGTCAGGGATGTCCTCGTACAACTTGGAGGTCTCCGGGATCGGATGAGCAGCTAGAAAGTCGGCCAATGCTTGGCCTTTGATGGACTTCTGGGGGACGTACACCATGTCATATGGTGTTAATAGCATCGCCCAAGTTGTGAGTCAGGAATTAAGAGCACTTGGCTTGCTCATTAGTACTCGAAGAGGGTTGATCCTGGAGATGATATGGATAGTCTGGCCGGTGACATAGTGCCGCATTTTCTGGATAGCGAACATCAGAGCCAAGCATTCTTTCTCCACTGGGTTGTACCGGTGTTCGGCTCCGATCATCATTCTACTTAAATAGTAGATAGCCTGTTCATGCCCTACATCGTTCTTTTGCGCAAGAAGAGCTCCCAAGACAAGGTCCATTGCTCGAACGTATAGGAAGAATGGTCTTCCTATGACGGGAGGCACCAGAACTGGCGGATGAGTGAGGTAGCGTTTGATATCGTCAAACGCTTGTTGACAGGCTTCGTCCCATACGAAGGATACACCCTTCTTCATGAGGCAAGAAAAAGGCTGACATCTCCCAGAGAGGTTGGATATGAATCTTCGGATGTAAGCCAGGCGTCCCTGAAATCCTCTAAGTTCTCTCAGATTATGGGGCGGTCGCATTCCTACGATGGCCTGGACTTTATCAGGGTCCACTTGTATGCCTTAGGCGGTAATGACAAATCCCAGGAATTTGCCGCTAGATACACCCAGAAAGGACTTCGTAGGATTCATCTTGAGTTGATGTTGGCGCATTAACTCGAACACCGTCCTTAAGTCTCGAACGTGATCATCTTTGAGACGGCTTTTGACAGCTATGTCGTCCACGTAACATTCCATTATTTTGCGTAAGTGCTCATAGAATATGTTACTCATAGCTCGTTGGTATGTTGCCCCGGCGTTCTTCAACCCGAAGGACATTACTGTATAGCAATATACCCCCAGTGGTGTTTGGAAGGCGGTATACTTCTCGTCCCTGTTTGTGGTATTAAACGAAAGAATGAAAGTGTATTTCAATGACGGGGTTATAAGAGGCCCGCGCCCTTTGGTTTACAAACAAACTTGTACAATGTAATCCTATACGAGGATGTGGGAGTACAATTTATTTAATTTGGGTATAAATTGCTATAGGTGTCTGATCTGCGGTCGATCATTTTAGCCCTTGGACTACACGATGTTGAAGAAGTGCCGTGGAAGACGGGATGCAGCTTCGGAGGTTGCAAATGAGGGTGGATGCGCGATGCTGAAGGTCGTCACTCCCTATTCCTTGCCCGAGCTCTGGGTTCTCCTCTCTCTCTCTATCTCTCCTCCTTGATCTCTGGTTCGGTGACCTTGTCCGATCTTCGAGTTTCTAATTTTTCGACCTTTGATCTTGTATTGGTTTTCTTGACCAATTTTCTGACCTTTTTTCCCATTGATAGGGGTCTCTATTTATAGAGTTTTGGTGACAGTGACCACTCCGTCGGTATAACAACCAAGGAGTGGACAGTACAGCACCCTTTTACACAACGGTTTAAAATAACCAATGCCTGCGTGTAAATGACCTTTTGAGTGAGCATGTGACGCGTGTCCAACTAAGGGGACAAAACGCGTATATCTGCTGCGAAGATCACGGCGTAGAAGCCACGTAGGTAGGTATCCCTTTGTGTAGCAGAGGTTGGCGTAAAAGCCAAGCGACTGTCACCTTGGCGTAGAAGCCAAAATAGGCATAGAAGCAGAGCAGGCATAGAAGCCAAATGGGCATAGAAGCCGAACAGGCATAGAAGCCGAATGGGCATAGAAGCCGAGCAGGCATAGAAGCCGAATGGGCATAGAAGCCGAGTGGTCGTAGAGACCGAGAGGGCGTTGGAAGCCGAGGGAGCACCGATCCTGAGCGGGCGTAGAAGCCACTGCGTACCGAGTCGAAGTGCTGATGCGGACGTCTTAGCCGGAATTGTGGCTTTCGAAGATGTAATCAAATCTTCTACAGAGATTTGTCATCATCTTGTGCATTAAATGCGGAGACGTGCTTTTGAGGGTCTGCAGCCCTTCTGTGCACCCGTCGCGGAGACGTACCTTGAGGGAAACTGTCACTGCTCTGTGCAATTAGACGTAGAGACATGCCTCGAGCCCCGTACGAAGTGCAGCTTTTGACGTAGCAGCGGTTTTGCCTTACTGCGGAGCGCGAAACAGCTCATGTTTGTATGTGTAAACAAGGCAGCGTATTCCTTTGTACGCGAAAGAGCGGTTTACGCTGGGGGGACTTCAGTAGACGACGGCCTGGTGATATTTAACCAAATCCTCTGTATTAAATGCAGAGATCCGCCATCATACTATAGAGCGCGTCCCGAGGGGTCTGCCACCGTTTCCAGCCGTCGTCTGGGTAGCCGTGCAGTACTTTTTGTCAGGAGTCAGAGGCCAGGTTCACCGCGTGACTTGACAAGTTCATTTCGGGGAAGACGAAGCGTTCCTCGTACGCTTTAATGCTGCCTTAAGAGCGGCTGGATTTTACGCCATGGAGGCGATGAAGAACCCTGTTTTACGTTGGATGGCCTCGAAGGCCTCTGCTTACGCTGCTCTGTTTTGAGATGCTGCGTAGATCGTTCCAGTGTATTTTTCATGCTTCTACAAGACCCCCTTCAAAGCTTTTAAATTCCTCGGAATTTGAAACGCTTTGAAAAGAAGCATGGACGGCTCCTCGTAACTTGAGACATTTCTGAATGGAGCGTTGAAACGGTCGGTACTGACTTTATGGCAGATTTATTGGGGACCGCTGTGATCTCTTGCGCCTATTAAAGGCTGGGGGGTGAACCTGTTTTACCGTATTCCCATTGTCATACAGAGATGATCGCCGGAGCTCGTCGGGTCGATCTGAGGAAGAAGGAGATCATGTTCTTCCAGCATGTAAGGAGCCAAAAAAGACGGCGTCTTCGAGCGAGTGTCCACTGCAACGATGGATCATGGAAGGATATCTTAGCCTCCCTTGCTCGGGATAATTAGCAACTTTGTATGGCGTTGCTTCTGGCGAGAAGAACGGTCGTATTAGACCACACTGCTTGCAAGCAGTGCCTTCTCTCGTTGCCTCCGGTGACGAGAGTCAGACAGACTCGTTCTGTCCCGGTTTGAGCAATGCACGGGGCTTGGGACCTGCAAAATATATGCAAGCCCCAACTCTGTCGTCCTCCGCCATCGACCATCTGCTGGAGAAGATGGATGAAGACTTTGTAGAGGGGACTTCCCTCATATGTAATCACAAAAAATAAAGAAAACCCCTGTAGACAGGATTTCTCTCATATGTAATTTGTGATTTTAGCTTTAAATAAAGCCGTCTTTCTTCTTCATATGATCGTCTTTGCCATACGTTGCTTGTGAAGTCTGGATATGTGCAGCTTCGACACGTCTGAATCTTTTCGCCGACTCTGATAGAAAGAGTATTAGGCCCTGAATAGTCCATAGAATGCCGCTGAGCGTCCTTGAACATTTAGAACTGTCCTGTTGCTAGGACTGAGGGACGGCGTAGAATTCTGAACTGTTGCTTCTCTAATGAGCAGGATTTTGTTCAGACTTCGTCTTCAAGAATGATCTCTCGAAACTCCCTTGGAACAGGGTCGAGGTTTTTGGCTGTCGAATTGAGTCGCCACCTTGATAGACGGGATGTTCAGACTGGAGTCTAGATGAACCTCCAATTTTGGACCCGAGAAGAGTAATTTCTCAATGTTTGAACTCTGTATGCTTCGGGTACTTGGGATGCTCTGGGTCAAGAACGAGTATCTTCTGTGTGAACTCTTAGCAATTGACCGCTTTGGGGATTGTTCGGATATGTGGAAAGTCGTGGAGCGTGAAATCATCAGTCTGTAGCCTCTGAGCGTAAAAATACCACCGAGCGCGAAATCGTAGACTTGTGGTTCCTGAGCGTGAAGTCATAGGTTTGTTGCCTCTCGAGCATAAAAGCTACCGAGCATAAAGGCATCTGGGCATAAACCGTAGACTTGTAGCTATCGAACGTGAAGCCGTAGATCTGTTGCCGTCGAGCGTAGAAAAGCTCCTTTAGCGCAGAACTGTAGATCTGTAGCCTGTGAGCGCAAGAACACCATCGAGCGTGAAATCGTGGACTTGTGGTTCCTGAGCGTGAAGTCGTAGGTTTGCTGCCTCTCGAGCATAAAAGCTACCGAGCACAAAGGCATCCGGGCATAAACCGTAGACTTGTAGCTGTCGAACGTGAAGCCGTAGATCTGTTGCCGTCGAGCGTAGAAAAGCTCCTTTAGCGCAGAACTGTAGATATTTAGCTCCTGAAAAGAAAATTTCTTCGAGCGTGAGGTTTTGCGGATCTGTTGCTTCTGAGCGTAAACTGAGCGCCACCGAGCGTGAGATCGTCGATTTGGTATCTGCTGAGCATAAAGTCGTAGGTTTGTGGCCTCTCGAGCATAAAAGCTACCGAGCACAAAGGCATCCGGGCGTAAAACCATAGACTTGCAGCTTGCGAGCATAAAATCGTAGATCTGTTGTTGTCGAGCGTAGAAAAACTCTTTTAGCGTAGAACCCGCTGAACCGTCTTGCACAAAAAAAACCTTTCGAATTCGCTGACTGTCCGTTTTCTGAGGGTAGTGGGCTGACGTAGCATCCAATCATAACCATTTCTTAATTGCGAGATCCGGTTGGGGTTTTGAGGGGTTCGTCCGAGGATTCGAGGAGTCGACTCGGACCGTATATATATACCCCAAGCTTTTGAGAAAAAGCTTTTTATCTGTCTTTTGCGAAAGAGAGCTTTCGACTGTTCGAGTTTTCCTTCGTTTCTTCTCCGAGCACCTCGAGTCCTCAGAAATGGCGTCGAAACAAACTCCCTCCGCTAAGGGAAAGAGCGTAGGTTCTTCTTCTCGGTCTTCGGTGCCGGAGAGAGACCCTTCGGTCGGGCAAGGTGAACCTCCTTCCGAGAGGAGTATTCTGCCGACGAGCAGTGCACCTGGCTTTAGAGGTAGAGCCTTTTGGGATGACACAAACGACGAAAAATCCTTCGCACACGTTGAACGTGACCGTGCTAGGTCGTCTTCTGTGCTGATAGCCTCTTTTGAGGAAGATGATGCACGGAGACGTCTTCATCTTTTACGTCCACATTTCTAATGTGCTAGCGTAAGAACTCCATATTTTCGTAGCTCTGAGCGTAAAAGCTCTGGCTGACGAAAATCGGGGTATGTCGTAAGTTTTGAATTTTACGCTTGCGGAGGAGACTTCTGGCGTATAGAGACCAAATTTGCGCAATCTTGGCGTAAAGCACAGACTGTCGTTTTCTTTTGGTCTGTACTTGTGCAGGATTTGTAATGACCTCTTTTTTTTTCCTTGTACTTTTGCAGTCGATTTGGGTGAGTCACCGCTGGCTGAGGTGATGGGCTCTGCTGGCGGGATGCTGCACTCGAACTACCTGGAGGATCTGTCCCATGTGACTTTTCCCATCTCTGGACCCCAGTACCCTGAGGGTAGGGCGTTTCTGATATCGGCCCAGGGTGAGCGAATGCTGTTGAGCATGATCAATGGCGAACTGCTGACATATGTAGATGGGGCGCAGTACCTAAAGCCGGCTTTCCTCTTTGGGGACATGATCGATAAGCAGTCCCAGACGAAACCCAAGAGGGAACCTTGGGTCTTCCCTGCCGGAGATTTGGTCTTGTATCTGCCGACGATGCCGAGGGATTATCCTATCTCGGCTTTCTCCCATGCGACGCATCCTAGGAAGATGTCATGGAAGCTGACTCCTGATCTTCACGGGAAGCCCGGAAAGATCTTTCATCTGAAAGGAGCTGACCAGGGGTCTTTTGTCAGTCGCCCCTCCGGCGTTGTGACGCTGTTTCGGGGTCTGTGCCCGGGTAATGTCCCGAGTGAAGATAGCTCGGTGATCCAGCCTGTTCAGTTGCCGACTTTCTGCAACGACTTCATGAGTCGATGTGGGGTATATCCCAAGGAGAATCCTCGGTGCAACGGGTGGATCGCCCCGACTAACTCCCGATGGAGATGCCTAGTTGATTGGGCCTTGTCGCACTTCCGAAGAGAGATGGAGGACATCGGACTATACGCCGCTATGAGCGCGACGAGTGTTGGGTTGCCTCCCAATGCTAATTTATTCTTGGCACTGATGGAGCGGTATATTCCGCTCATCGGGACCTTCGCCACTCCGCTGGGGGAGTTGGGATTGGCCCTCCATGAGATGGCAGTTGTCTCGAGACTGTCGATGGGGGATACCCCATATGAAGAGTATGTCCCCACCAACCGGGAGTTGGGGGATTCGGACCCTCGGGTGGCGGAAGTATATCAGGAGCTGATGTGTCAGTACTTCGCGTGCACCACTTTTTATGACGAGCCCTCGAATTTGGCCCATACCACTAGGTGGATGTCTTACCTCTTCTTCCATCGGGCTAGGGCCGCCAAGTCGGAGAAAGCTTCGGGGGGTAAGAATGAGCCCGTAAACTGCTTGAGCGTCCTTAGTGCTCAGGTGGTCAAGGCTCTCATGGAGGATGCCAAGGCTCCCGATCAGATTCTCGTTGAGGGGGTAGGAAAATACCCCAAAGGCACCAAGGCCCACAGTTACTTGAGGCGCTGTCGCAGGCCTCTGTCTAAGGAAGCCCAGCTGGCTGGTTTCCTCTCCATATGGCTGCGTCTAGTGGTAGTGCCCGGTATCGCGTCAGCGGATCGAATTCACCGGAACATCCTGTGGCCCGTAGTGCGTCAGGTGTTTGGGGCAAGACTGGGCCTGCTTCCTGCCATGGTGTGCCGTATTCAGGCTGGCCTGAGGGCCGTAACCGATGGGTTGCTCGTTGATGAAGCTCGGCATGAGAGTTTTCCCAGGGTAGAATTGCCATACCTGTATCTGATGGGTTGGTTAATTCTCCACAACCCTCGGGTGATGTCTCCCGGTTCCGGCAGCAGCTCAGGGGGCACATTCCTGTTGAATTACAGGGATTCTACCTGGAATGTGAACACAGTTTTAGACTGTCGGTTAGTGTTGAACCTCAGCCATGGCTGGAAGATCCTCTGTACTCCCCCTCCGGTACATTGCAACCAATCCGGGGTATGGTTCGAGGATTCAGGTGGAGAGAAGACCGTTCTTTCTCCGGAGGCTTTTAATTGGTTGGTCTGTATCAGACCATCCCATCTGCTGTATAGGAGCGAAGACTGTTGCTTCTTCGAGCCCTACTTACCTAGTCAATTTGCCAGGCAGTTTGGGTACGATCAATTTCACGTGGGTAACGCCGTCACCAGCTTCAGACCCAGGGGCAGACTCATTGATGGAGCTAGAGGGTGGCGATATTTTATCATGGGTTGTACGGGGGCAATTTTTATCGTGTCGGTCGTTATAACCTCCACGGAGCTGCGCATCCTTCACTCTTACGCCCAGTTTTATGTGGCGATTAATACCTTCCATCACGATTTTGACATGCGGGGAAGCTTTAGAGTGCCTTCTGCCAAGCCTGGTGGAAGAGTCGAAGTCCCCTCGGTTTCTTGTGACGAGGGAGAGGAGTCAGGTACTCCGGATGAGCTCCTGGTATCGTTGCCGAGGTGTGCAGTGCCTGTGTCGGCGGGGGCTTTGATAGTCTTCTCTGGGAAGCGACGGGCTTCTACTCCGAAGGAAGCTTCCCTTCGTAAGAGGAGGAAGGAGACGGTGGCTCGTCCTCTCCGCATTCCTTGTATTGAGGCTCCTGCGAGTGAGTCGGCACCTTCCTATGTCAGGGATGAATCTTTGGCTGGAGGTTCCTCGCCTTTTAGAGAGGGATCCTCTACAGTTCCGGCTGGTGGCGCCGGGGAGTCCTCGCTAGAGGTTGCTGTCGCCGTGGCTACTTCAAGTAGTGGAGCGGGATTGCCCACATGGCCGCTGCAGATGGGAGAATCCTTTCCGAGGTCAGCAGTGGAGGAAGTTGCTTCTGGGTCAGCGAGCGCACTCGGCGAGACTCCGGCTGACGAACCTCGACCGCGTCTTGGTGAAGGCTTGACCGAACTTTTGGCGATGTCGGTCGGCCCACCTCCCTCTCCAGGTATGACAGGTCGCATTGCGTCCTTAAGGCGTGGTTTAGCCACACCAGGTGCAGACGCATCGTATATGCCGTTGGCTCCTAGTGAATATGTGGAGGCGCCCAATTCCGAGGCAGAAGTGTCTTCGGGGGCCAGCTCGCCTGGAGAGGTTTCGTCATCCCGGGAGGGGGACGAACCTGTTATCGCGACCTCGCCTTTTGCGAGTATGCCGATGACCTCGATCGTTGCCGTCATACCCTTTTCGGCCGTGCCACCCGTCGAGACGGCGGCGGTGGCTACCTCGTCTGCAATTGTCCCTGGAGAGGGAGTTACTAGCATCGTGGTTACTCCGAACGCTCAGTCGGGTCTAGTCGCATTGACTGAGCAGCATACCAGCCTTGTCTACACCGGTTTACAAATGATGATACCGATGGTGTTGGCGAAGAAACTTGACTTCGAGCTCCTGAAGAAGACTTCTCATCTTTCGATCGAGGTTATCAGGGGGCTTGGCAATCCTGGAGTAGCTGACGCTTTGGAGGCGGTGGTTAACGGTTTAGAGCAACCCGTTAACGAATATTTGCAGCGGGCTGAGGCCAGCCTTGATGCTGATGTCCAGGCTCGATTCGACCTCATGGCTGAGCGGTTCGCTATCAAGCTTGCAAGTCTAGACGACTCTATCCAGAAGCACAAGCTGGAGATGGATAGGAGAAAGGCTGTTGTGGAAGAAGCTCTTGCTGTCGAGACGCAGTGTCGATCCGAGCATGGAGGGAATGCAGCGAGGGTCTCCAAGCTGAGGAAAAAACTTGCTCTGGCCGAGGAGTGGGCTTCCCAGTCGTGGACAGGTTTAGAGGTGGCGACTGGTCGACTGAGTGAAGCGCGACGGGATCTGGACCGTGCGGAAGCTGCCCGTGCGGGCTGTCTTCGGGCAAGGGCTAACCTGACCCTCACGCATACTCCGGAGGCACAGCTGGAGCGGGCTCGCGCCGATGCCTTGGCCCTTAGGAAGTAGGGAATAGCTGCACTGGAGCGGCAGATTCGTGATCTGATTACTCCGCCATCTTGATGTATCTCTCCCTATGTAATTTCGCCTCCTTCTGGGAATGAATAAAAGCGACTCTTTTCTGACTGTGGTGGACCCGTCATTTCGTAATATAAATGACAGTTTTTTTAGGTGAGGGGGATATCAGAGGTAGTATGGACCTGACATACTCTCGATAAACCTCCTTAGCAGGATGTATCTATTCAGAGGTCGTATAGACATGATAGGATATGACCTAACTAGTTTCTCTTCTTGGAGTAATTTCGTCAGAATTGAGATTCTCGCTATGTTCCGCCCGGGCGGGGGGAAATTAAGCGTAGTATCTTTTCAGGAACTTGTCGTTGATGGGAGCCATTAATAGGTCTCCGTTAGGCTGGGCTATCCTGTAGGCACCGTTCGAGAACGTTGTCTCAATCACATAAGGGCCTTCCCACTTGGGCTGGAATTTGCCTTTACTTCTGTGAGTTAAAATCATCGACCTTCTTACTGCTAGAACTAGCTCGCCGACTTTGAATACCCTTTCCTTTACTTTATGGTTAAAAGCCCTAGAAATGCGTGCTTGGTAGAGCGCGATGCGCTGTTGAGCTTGGAGGCATTTCTCGTCTAATCCTTCTAGCTCCTGATGTCTTAAGAGATCATTCTTTTCTTGAGTCAGCTCATTAGCCATGGCTATTCTGAGTGACGGGATCTGAATTTCAATGGGAAGAACTGCTTCGCTCCCGTAGACCAGCGAGAATGGGGTACAATCCGTTGGCGTTCGTACCGTCGTGCGGTATATCCAGAGGCATTCGCCCAGCTTTTCATTCCAGTCTCTCTTGTTTGAAGAGACAAACTTCTTCAAGAGTTTGATAATGGTTTTGTTGAAAGCTTCCGCCAAACCATTAGCAGCTGGATAGTATGCCGTGGAGGCAATATTGTGTATCCGGTTTTTATCGTAAAACCGATGAAACGTCTGGCTAATGAACTGGGGCCCATTGTCGTGAATTATCCTTCGGGGTACCCCAAAGCAATAGATGACGTGATGTTTGATGAAGCTGACCACGTTGGATGCCTTTACCTCAGTGAGAGGGATTGCTTCGGCCCATTTGGAAAAGTAGTCCGTGATGGCCAGTATAAACTGGTGACCCCTGGAAGAAGATGGGTGAATAGGACCGATGATATCCATTCCCCATGCTTCGAAAGGCCAGGATGCGACCATAGGATGTAGATGTTTCGACGGTTGATGTATGAAGTCTGCATGAACCTGACAGGCTCTGCAATGCTTTGCATACTGTATTACATCTGCGATCATGGTCGGCCAGTAATAGCCCATCCTCCTGATGCGATTCTGTAGCTTAGGCCCGGGTTGATGCGCTCCGCATACGTCATCGTGTGCTTCACGAATAATCTGCTGTGCTTCGGCGCCAGAGAGACACCTCAACAGCAGTCCGTCGTAGTTCCGGCGATACAGGCGTTGTGAAGACGCGTCGAAGTAGAAGCGTAGCGATCGTCTCTTGACGGATACTGCTTCCTTGGGGTCCTCCGGTAAGATTATGTATGCCACGAAATCTATGAAAGGACTTGTCCAATCTCTTGTAGGGGGATCGGCGCTTACAGCGTAGCTGCGTTCTATGTGACAGCTGTTGTTCACACAGAACAAATCTCTGTTAAGAAGGATTACCGAATCTTGCCTTCTTATAGGAGTGGCCAAGTCTGCGGCCAGGCTGGCCAGGACATCAGCTTCCAGATTCCGAGATCGAGGTACGTGTTCTAGGAAGAACCCTTTGAACGTCATGGCTATCTCGATCGTCGCCCGGTGATAGGGGATGAGGTCTGGATTACGGACTTCGTATATTCCCCTGACTTGATTGACGATGAGCAGAGAATCACCGAAATCCTCCAAGGATTCTACCCCCAGTTCCATGGCAATTTGGAGCCCAATTAGTAGAGCGTTGTATTCCGCCACGTTGTTGGAGCAGGGCTCGCTAAGAGAGTATGCTCGGTAGATGACGAGTTGATCCGGGGTAATTAGGACGACTCCCACTCCTGAAACGACGTTTCCTTTAGGACCGGTCCTGGAGGCGCCATCAAAGAACAGTTGCCATACGTCGCTTTTCCTTGCGAAGTTACATTTTGCAACTTCATCGGGGATGTCCTCGTATAGTTTGGAGGTCTCCGGGGTCGGATGAGCCGCTAGGAAGTCGGCCAGTGCTTGGCCTTTGACGAATTTCTGTGGGATGTACACCATGTCGTATGGTGTCAGCAGCATCGCCCATGTTGTGAGCCGGGAGTTGAGGACACTTGGCTTGCTCATCAGTACTCGAAGGGGGTTGATCCTGAAGATGATATGAATAGTCTGGCCCATGACGTAGTGCCGCATTTTATGGACAGCGAATATCAGAGCCAAGCATTCCTTCTCCACTGGGTTGTACCGATGTTCGGCCTCGACCATCATTCTGCTAAGATAGTAGATAGCCTGTTCATGACCCGCATCATTTTTTTGTGCGAGGAGAGCTCCTAGCGAATGATCCATCGCCCGTACGTACAGCAAGAATGGTTTTCTCACGACGGGAGGCACCAGGACTGGCGGGCTGGTTAAGTAGCGTTTGATATCCTCGAACGCTTGCTGGCAGGTTTTGTCCCATATGAAAGATACACCTTTCTTCATGAGATGAGAGAAGGGCTGACATCTCCCCGAGAGGTTGGATATGAATCGCCGGATATAAGCCAGATGTCCTTGGAACCCCCTGAGTTTCCTCAGATTACGGGGCGGTCGCATTGCCGTGATCGCCTGGACTTTGTCAGGGTCTACTTCGATGCCTTTGGTGGTAATGACGAATCCCAGGAACTTGCCACTGGATACACCCAGAAAGGATTTTGCGGGGTTCATCTTGAGTTGATGCTGGCGCATTAATTCGAATACTGCCCTCAGGTCTCGGATGTGATCGCCTTTGAGGCCACTTTTGACGGCTATGTCGTCTACGTAACATTCTACTGTTTTGCGTAAATGTCCGCGAAATATGTTACTCATAGCCCGTTGGTACGTAGCCCCAGCGTTCTTTAGCCCGAAGGGCATGACCGTATAGCAATATACCCCCAGTGGTGTCCGGAAGGCGGTGTGCTTCTCGTCTTCAGGATGCATCTTGATCTGATTGTATCCCGAGAACCCGTCCATGAAAGACATACGTTCGAAGTCGCAGGTGTTGTCGATCATGATGTCTGTGATGGAGAGAGGGAATTCATCTTTGGGGCAGGCCGCATTCAGATCTCGGTAGTCGATGCAGATGCATATCTTCTCATTTTTCTTCATGACCGGGACCACATTAGCGACCCAGTCGGGGTGTTGTTCCTCCCGGATGAAACTGCAGGTTATCAACTTCTTGACTTCAGCTTCGATGGCGTCCATCATATCGGGGCAGAACCGTCATTGGTGTTGCTTTACCGGCTTCGAATTGGCTAATATATTGAGCATATGAGTAGCTACCTTCGGGTCTAGGCCTGGCATGTCCTCGTAATCCCACGCGAAGACGTCAATATACTCCTTTATCAGCTGTATAACGTCTTCCCTTTCAGGTGGAGGAAGATTGTTACTGACAAATATTGGCTTTGGTGAGAGCTCACTCCCGACGTTAATTTGGATGACTTCGTCCTTGGTGGGAGGTTCTCTCTGCTCGAAGCAGAATTCCCACTGCGTATCCATTTGTTGAGCCCAGGGGTCATCCTCGAATGGCTCCGTATCCTGCTCCTCGGCTTCAGAGGGATTTGTCATCACCATATTCGCCGATAGTGCTTGTTTGAAAGCATCTGGTGAGTTAGAGGGCGATGAGCTATTCTGGGAAGAGGTAAAGTGGTCCTCTTTTGGCTCGGAAGTCGTGATGGAGGTGGCATACCCTAGTCCGAGACGGGCCTGCTGATTATGGGGGTTGCCGCACGGCGGCGTTCGTCTGCCTCTTTCGTAGTTGAGGCCTGGCCTACGCTTCAAGTCGTAGCCCATGTTTTGCATGATCTTTAGCGCTTGCGGGCTATAACGATGAATCTGTATTTTCCCGGTGTCGTCATTGAAAGGGTCTTCTTGGACAATCGGCTGATTCCTCATGCGACCGAAGACAATTGAGCGCTGAGTGCTGCAGGTAGGCGGGACGATGAAAATAGAATCCTCATAAGGTCCATATGTCATGACAACGTTGGATGGCGATGCTACTTCCCAGACATATGGGTTATAGGAGCCTATAGCCTTCAAGAATTTTCGTGCTATGGGTTCTACCTCGTGATGGGGAGTAGGTCCCTGTACTGGAATTTGAGCATAAATATACTGAAAAAGAGGATGTTTATTATTATCTGGAACTTCACTCCTGGTCGCCTTTACACCAGTTGACTGCCCGCTGCGTCGACGGTTGATGACCAAGGGTGGAGGCTTTCGGTTCAAAGTGATCACTAGAGGATCACCCCCTTCTCCTGTCTTGGTCTTGTCCCAGTGGATAGCCAAAGGTTCTATGGCTTTCGGACGAGTAGTTCGTCCCTTCACTTTAATGGACAGCGGTAGTGTGGCAGAGTGCCCCTCCGGCTCCTGGCGGGATTCCTCTTTTGCCTCGCCCGACCCTTCTTCCACATGGTCCTGGGAGTACAACACGGCATCGAAGTAGTACGACTCTATTCCTTTGAATGGGTTTAGGTCAGCTACCTCCGTTTGTACTGTTCCTTGTGCGTCTACATACTTAAGGCATTGATGTAGGGTTGAAGGAACAATGTTGTGGTCGTGAATCCATGGTCTTCCTAGCAGGATATTGTAAGATACCTCTGAGTCGATGACGTAACATGTGGCCACCGACCTAAGGTTGCCGATCTGGATTCTCAAGCAAATTTTCCCCAGTGGCTTACTTTTTCCAGCGTTGAAACCCACGATTGTAGTGGTAGTGTAAGCCAGTTTGCTGGTAGGGATTCTTAGTGGCCTCAGCAGACTGTGCGGGATGATGCTGATCGATGATCCCGGTTCTATGTGAATCCGGTCGACCTCCATGGAACCGACGTACCCGGTGTAATAGAGGGGCCTGTCATGCCTGTTATGTTTTAACAGCATGTCGTCTTGAGTGAAGGTGATGTTTGGGACCACCTCCATTACGCTGTGGCACTGAGGACATGCCACTGGCTCCTCGTCAGGAGACTTGAGTTGGGTCAAGTACGCCTCTGCCTGCATCAGCGCTTCACTCAGGGCTAGACGAGTGTCCGGGGAGAGCCTGAGTAGCTCGAGGATGGACAACCTGGCTGGCGTATTGGCTAGTTGGGCCAGGATGTCAAATTTGTATGGCTTCTCTAAACCTTTGCTTGGAATGTTTTTCACAGGTTTGTCGAAGCGTATTTCCTTCTGCTTTCCCTTTTCCGCCGAAGTAGGTTTCGCAGGGCTGACGTTTGGCACGACGGGACCTTGCTCTGAAGGTTTGGTAGCTGGAGCGTCAGCTGGCGTGTCTTCCTGGTTTGCTCCGTTGTCGTCGAGGTAGGCCCTCCCTGACCGGGTTGCGATAAGTACCTCGTCTTCGTCTGGTGCAGAAGAAGTTGTGATCATGTGGCATGATCTGTATTTGGGACTCTTCTCGGAGGTAGGCTTGGCTGCCTTGGTCTCCCTCTCGAGCTCTGGCACTAAATCCGGGTGAACCCACATTATCTCACCTTGCCGGGTAGTTAGGGGCACCAGGTTGTGATTTTGACCCCTAGCCGGGGGGAGGTTAACGATGTTCATCGTTGCCCGGGATATAGGTGCAACACCATTAGGGACCCTTTGGGGAGGTAGATTGCCAAACTGCAGAGAGACCATGTTGGCCGCGACCGTCTTCTCGGTGCTGTACAGAGTGATGGCCTTAGCATCAATTAATCCCTGGATCTTCCGTTTTAATACATAGCACGCCTTCGTAGGGTGGTGTACGTATCTGTGGAAGACGCAGTATTTGGGGTCGTCGGTATTGCCAGCTTCCTGGGGCCGCCTTAGCTCCGGGAGGGTGATCTTGCCACTTTTGATGAGACACTCGAAGATACTTGGGATGTCGTCGTCGTCGAAAGAGTAGACTTCGACGGGCCTGGAAGTCCCTGGTTTTGCTTGTGTGGTTGCCGTAATCTTTGGTCTGGCCATGTTGATTGCCAGGGCTTCTTTCCCTTTGGGACCACGAGGATGGTCACTGCTGGGAGATGACCTCTTGCCTCTGTCAGAGGCGAAGATCATGATGCCATTGTCGCGCACCTTACGACTGTTGTCTTCGACGGCTACTGCCGAGATAATGAACGAGGGCCAATCATGGAACTGATATGGTCCTGTGAACACCGAGACCACGGGAAGGAGATTTTTCCTGCAAATGTCCACCAATGCTGAGTCTGGAACTCCTGGGGGCATTTGTAAGGTGGCCTTACGAAAGCGTTCGATGAAGATGCGAACGTCCTCCTTTTCCTTCTGTTTGACTTCGATGAGGGAGGACATAGACATGTCCATTCCTCCTTCGTAGAATCGTGTGAAGAACAGAGCTTTGAAGTCCTTGAAGGAAGTAATGCAGTTGTCCGTCAAGCTTCTGTACCACTGGTAGGCTACTCCCGAGAGACAGCCTTTGAACACCCGAGTGAGGAGGGCATCGTTCCCTTGTAGCAACACCGTCATCATACTGAAATAGTTCATGTACTGACTTGGTGATATTTTTCCCTCGAACAGAGCCATAGTCTGAGGTTTGTATCTTGGAGGGAAAGGGACCTCCTCCCAGATAGCTGGGTAGGGCTGGTTGATTTTCAGTTTCTTGAGCTGATCTTTGTGCTTCAAGGCGTCAAACTGGGCTTTTAACTCTCGTACTGCCTGTATCGGATTCTCAGTTGGAAGCGGGGCTACTAAGCGGTGCGGAGTCAGCTGTATTGTAGCTCCAGCAGGAGGTAGGGCATTTTCCAGGTGAGGCAGCGGAGGAACCGTTGACTCTTGATCCAGCGTAGGCTCTTGGCTTGGGTTGGATGGTGGTGAGTCCACCCCCGCGCTAATCTGAGTTGGTGGGACCGACGCTTGAGCCATGGTAGTTGCGTGCTGAGCGAGCATCATCTGGTGCATGTTTTCCATTATGGATTGCATTTGTTTCAGAGACGTCTCCAGCGTAGTGATGCGTTCCGCGCTTACTGACGGCGAAGCTTCCTCGCATTCATCTTCAATGGCGTAAGCTCCCATTTCCCTGGGGGTCATTGAGGGATTAGTATAGGTCATTATAGAAGTCGACTCCATACTTTCTGCCTCTGATTCGGGAATTTGGCGACCTTCGGCGTCGGAATCAAAAGAGGATGACGCTGGTTGTTGTGATCTTGCGCGAGTATTTTGGAATACCCCGGCTTCAACGTCTCTGAGGGGCTAACTAAACCTTCTTTGGCTCGAAGGTCTGGAAGGCTGTCGCCTCGAGCTCGACCCTCCTCTAGGTATGTGTGAGGCCATGTTCACAGACGCATGCGCGGGTTCCCCTCCCGGAAAAGACAGCGAGTAGCTCAATCGGTCGAAGACCGATTATTTCGCCTTGGAGCAGCAGCAATTAATCACAACTTGATGACTATTACAATAGCATTCGCCAGGAGGTGAGATAGTCATGTCGGAAGGTCCTCTTTCTTTACGTCTCCTGATTAGATATCTGCGTAGGTCAGGAAGGTTTCTTTCCGCCGTCTGAGTTTGTTTTACGTCGAGGGACCGCGCCTGGCGTAACTTGGAGATTCGCTCAGTCTGGCGTGAGGCTGAAGAGGCTCTCAGTTGGCCACTAGCTTCTTGCGTAATCCGGAGAGTAGGCAGATCATTCTTTTGCTGGCGTAAGGGCCCAGTAGTTGAATATTCACCCGCCTGCTTTCCTTTGCGGAGATCGCCGCGCTCGTCTGGTTCACCGTAAAGGTCAGATGTCATTTTGCGCGTAGAGCATGATCTGTACTTCTGATTTGGTGTTGAGGTGCCATCAGAGGTCTTGTCTGTACCGCGCGTAGCGGGAGACTAATTTTTGCGCGTAGAACGCAGTGGATACTCCTGGGTTAGCGCTGAGGCTTTACCAGAAGCTTTGTCTGTACTGCGCGTAGCGGGAGACTGATTTCTGCGCATAGAACGCAGTGGATACTCCTGGCTTAGCGCTGCGGCTTTATCAGAAGCTTTGTCTGTACCGCGCGTAGCGGGAGACTGAATTTTACGTACGGGGCACGGTGGATACTCCTGGGTTAGCGCTGCGGCTTTGCTAGAAGCTTTGTCTGTACCGCGCGTAGCGGGAGACTGAATTTTACGTGCGGGGCACGGTGGATACTCCTGGGTTAGCGCTGCGGCTTTGCCAGAAGCTTTGTCTGTACCGCGCGTAGCGGGAGACTGAATTTTACGTGCGGGGCACAGAGGGAGCGATGCTACCACCTCATTGGTCGGAGAGATCGGAGAGTCCACAGGAACGATGGAGGATGTCTTGGGCGTCCACACTTTGCGCAGCTTCCTGCTGTTTTGGACGGAGAGAGAGTGAGAGCTACCCCCAGTCCGAAGCATGTCTTCGTAGGCAGACTGGTCGAACTGAACGACCAGTGTCTTCTTCACGGTTCCTACAGATACCGCATCATGTTGAGCAATTACTTCCTCGTCAGAAGAGAAAGACGTCCCCAGCAGAGTCGCCATCTTGTTTGTGGTATTAAACGAAAGAATAAAAGTGTATTTCAATGACGGGGTTATAAGAGGCCCGAGCCCTTTGGTTTACAAACAAACTTGTACAATATAATCCTATACGAGGATGTGGGAGTACAATTTATTTAATCTGGGTATAAATTGCTATAGGTGTCTGATCTACGGTTGATCACTTTAGCCCTTGGACTACACGATGTTGAAGAAGTGCCGTGGAAGACAGGATGCAGCTCCGGAGGTTGCAAAGGAGGGTGGATGCACGATGCTGAAGGTCGTCGCTCCCTGTTCCTTGCCCGAGCTCTGGGTTCTCCTCTCTCTCTCTCTATCTCTCCTCCTTGATCTCTGGTTCGATGATCTTGTCCGATCTAATTCTTCGACCTTTGATCTTGTATTGGTTTTCTTGACCAATTTTCTCGACCTTTTTTCCCATTGATAGAGGTCTCTATTTATAGAGTTTTGGTGACAGTGACCACTCCGTCGGTGTAACAACCGAGGAGTGGACAGTACAGCACCCTTTTACACAATAGTTTAAAATAACCAATGCCTGCGTATAAATGACCTTTTGAGTGAGCATGTGACGCGTGTCCAACTAAGGGGACAAAACGTATATATCTGCTGCGAAGATCACGGCGTAGAAGCCACGTAGGTAGGTATCCCTTTATGTAGCAGAGGTTGGCGTAAAAGCCAAGCGACTGTCACCTTGGCGTAGAAGCCAAAATAGGCATAGAAGCCGAGCAGGCATAGAAGCCAAATGGGCATAGAAGCCGAACAGGCATAGAAGCCGAATGTGCATAGAAGCCGAGCAGGCATAGAAGCCGAATGGGCATAGAAGCCGAGTGGTCGTAGAGACCGAGAGGGCGTTGAAAGTCGAGGGAGCACCGATCCTGAGCGGGCGTAGAAGCCACTGCGTACCGAGTCGAAGTGCTGATGCGGACGTCTTAGCCGGAATTGCGGCTTTCAAAGATGTAATCAAATCTTCTACAGAGATTTGTCATCATCTTGTGCATTAAATGCGGAGACATGCTTTTGAGGGTCTGCAGCCCTTTTGTGCACCCGTCGCGGAGACGTGCCTTGAGGGAAACTGTCACTGCTCTGTGCAATTAGACGTAGAGACGTACCTCGAGCCCCGTACGAAGTGCAGCTTTTGACGTGGCAGCGGTTTTGCCTTACTGCGGAGCGCGAAACAGCTCATGTTTGCATGTGTAAACAAGACAGCGTATTCCCTTCTACGCGAAAGAGCGGTTTACTCTGGGGGGACTTCAGTAGACGATGGCCTGGTGATATTTAACAAAATCCTCTGCATTAAATACAGAGATCCGCCATCATACTGTGGAGCGCGTCCCGAGGGGTCTGCCACCATTTCCAGCCATCGTCTGGGTAGCCGTGCAGTACTTTTTGTCAGGAGTCAGAGGCCAGGTTCACCGCGTGACTTGACAGGTTCATTTCGGGAAAGACGAAGCGTTCCTCGTACGCTTTAATGCTGCCTTGAGAGCGGCTGGGTTTTACGCCATGGAGGCGATGAAGAACCCTGTTTTACGTTGGATGGCCTCGAAGGCCTCTGCTTACGCTGCTCTGTTTCGAGATGCTGCGTGGATCGTTCCAGCGTATTTTTCATGCTTCTACAGTCCCCAGGATGCATCTTGATCTGATTGTACCCTGAGAATCCGTCCATGAAAGACATGCGTTCAAAACCGCAAGTGTTATCGATCATGATGTCTGTGATGGGAAGAGGAAACTCATCCTTGGGGCAGGCTGCATTCAGATCTCGGTAATCGATGCAAATGCATATTTTCCTATTTTTCTTCATGACTGGGATAACGTTGGCGACCCAGTCGGGATGTTGTTCTTCCCGGATGAAACCGCAGGCTATCAACTTCTTGACTTCGGCTTCAATGGCGTCCATCATATCCGGGCGGAACCGGCGCTGGTGCTGCTTTACAGGCTTTGAATTGGGCGATATGTTGAGCTTGTGGGTAGCCATCTTTAGATCAAGTCCTGGCATATCCTCGTAATTCCACGCAAAGACGTCGATGTATTCTTTTATCAGTCGAATAACTTCTTCCCTTTCAGCTGGGGAAAGATTGTTACTGATAAATATCGGTCTTGGTGAGAGTGTATCCCCAACGTCGATCTGGATAACTTCATCTTCAGTGGGAGGTTCTCTCTGTTCGAAGTGGAACTCCCATTGTGTATCCATTTGTTGAGCCCAAGAGTCATTTTCAAATGGCTCAGGCTCTGTTCGTTTGCTTCGAAGGGATCTGTCACTACCATATTTACTGATAAAGTTTGTTCGAGAGCATCAGGTGAGTCGGAGGGCGACGAGCCGTCTTGAAAGGAGGAAATAAAATCCTTGCTTGATTTGGAGGAGGTGGCATACCCTAACCCAAAACGGGTTTGTGATAGCGGGGATTGCCGAACAGTGGCGTTCGTCTGCCCTTTCCGTAGTTGAGGCCTGGCTTCCGCTTCAAGTCGTAGCCCATGTTTTGCATGATCCTCAATACCTGTGGGCTGTATTGGTGAACCTGCATTCTCCCAGTATCGTCATTGAAAGAATCTTCTTGGACAGTCGGTTGATTGCGCTCGCGGCCGAAGACTATTGTACGCTGACTGCTGCAGGTGGGCGGGACAAGGAAGATAGAGTCCTCTTGCGGTCCGTATGTCGTGACGACATTGGATGATGATGTCACCTCCCATATGTACGGATGATAGGAATCCATAGCTGCCAAGAATTTTTGTGCTATAGTTTCTATATCGTCATGGGGAGAGGATTCCTGGTTCGGAATCAGAGCGCTGACATACTGGAAAAGGGGATGTTTATTATCATCTGGAACTCCGTTCCTGGTTGCATTTAGATTAGTCGGCTGCCTGTTGCGCCGAAGGTTGATGACCAAAGGAGGAAGCTTCTGGTTCAAAGTGATCACGAGGGGATCACCCTCTTTTTCTGACCTGGACTTGTTCAGGTGGATAGCCATAGGTTCCATGGCTCTTGGATGAGTAGTTCGTCCCTTTACCCTGATTGACAAGGGTAGTGCGGCAGAGTGTTCTTCTGGCTCCCGGTGGGATTCCTTCTCTGCCTCGCCTGACACCTCTTTTGTGTGGTCTTGAGAGTACAACACGGCGTCGGAATAGTAGGATTCTATTCCTTTAAACGGGTTTAGGTCAGCAACCTCCGTTTGTACTGTTCCTTGTGCGTCTACATATTTAAGGCATTGGTGTAGGGTTGAAGGAACGATGTTGTGGTCGTGGATCCACGGTCTTCCCAGCAAAATATTGTAGGATACCTCTGAATCGATGACGTAACATGTGGCTACCAATCTGAGGTTGCCAATTTGGATCTTTAGATGAATTTTCCCCAACGGCTTACTTCTTCCAGCGTTGAAACCCACGATCGTGGTGGTGGTGAAAGCTAATTCGCTGGTAGGGATTCTCAGCGGTCTGAGCAGACTGTGAGGGATGATGCTGATTGACGATCCCGGATCTATGTGAATCTGGTTGACCTCCATGGAACCGATGTACCCGGTGTAATAGAGGGGCCTGTCATGCCTGTTATGTTTCAATAGCATGTCGTCTTGAGTGAAAGTAATATTTGGCACCACCTCCATCACACTGTGGCACTGGGGACACGCTACTGGTTCTTCGTCGGGGGACTTGAGCTGGGTCAAGCATGCCTACGCCTGCATTAGTGCTTCACTCAGGGCTAGACGAGTGTCCTGGGAGAGCCTGAGTAGCTCGAAGATGGATAGCCTGGCTGGTGTATTAGCCAGTTAGGCCAGGATGTCGAAGTTGTATGGCTTCTCTAAACCTTTGTTAGGGATATTTTTCACAGGTTTATCAAAGCAAACTTCTTTCTGCTTCCCCTTGTCCGTTGAAGTCGGCCTTGCAGGATCGGTCTCTGGCATGACGGACTCGGGTCCCGAAGGTTTGGCGGCTGAAGTATCCGCCGGTGCACCTTCCTGATTTGCTTCATAGTCATTGAGGTAAGCTCTCCCTGAACGGGTTGCGGCTAGTACCTCTTCCTCGTCTGACGGTGAAGAAGTCGTAACCATATGGCATGGTTTGCATTTGGAGTTCTTTCTAGACGCAGCTCTAGTAGCATTAGACTCTTTCTCGAGCTCTGACACCAAATCCGGATGAACCCACATGATCTCGCCCCGCCGGGTGGTTAGGGGTACCAGGTCGTGATTTTGACCCCTAGCTGGAAGGAGATTGACGATGTTCATCGTTGTCCGAGAGATAGGCACAACACTATTCGGGACCTCCTGGGGAGGCAGATTGCCAAACTGTAGAGAGATCATGTTGGCTGTGACCGTCTTCTCAGTGTTGTGCAGAGTTATGGCTTTGGCATCGATCAAACCCTGGATCTTCCTTTTCAGTATGTAACACGCCTTTGTCCGGTGGTGCACATATCTGTGGAAGATGCAGTATTTGGGGTCGTTAGTACTGCCGACTTCTTGGGGCCGCTTCAACTCCGGAAGGGTAATTTTGCCACTTTTGACGAGACACTCGAATATACTTGGGATATCCTCGTCGTCAAAGGAGTAGACTTCTACGGGCCTGGACGTCCCTGGTCTCGTCTGCGTGGTTGCCGCCATCTTTTGTCTGGACGTATTGACCGTCAGAGCTTCTTTCCCTTTTGGACCACGAGGATGGTTGCTGCTGGGAGATGACTTCTTGTCTCTGTCAGAGGCGGAGATCATAATGCCATTGTCGCGCGCCTTGCGACTGTTGTCGTCAGCGGCTACGGCCGAGAGGATGAACGAGGGCCAATCACGGAACTGATATGGTCCTGTGAACACCGAGACCACGGGAAGGAGGTTCTTCTTGCAAATGTCTACCAATGCAGAGTCTGGAACTCCTGGAGGCATCTGTAAGGTGGCCTGACGAAAACGCTCGATGAAGGTGCGAACGTCCTCTTTTTCTCTTTGCTTGACTTCGATAAGAGAGGACATGGACATGTCCATTCCTTCCTCGTAGAATCGCGTGAAGAATAAAGCTTTGAAGTCCTCGAAGGAAGTGATGCAGTTGTCCACCAAGCTACGGTACCACTGATAGGCTACTCCCGAGAGACAACCTTTGAACACCCGAGTGAGGAGGGCGTCGTTCCCTTGCAGCAACACCGTCATTATACTGAAATAGTTCATGTATTGACTTGGTGACGTTTTCCCCTCGAACAGGGCCATGGTCTGAGGTTTGTACCTCGGAGGGAAAGGGACCTCTTCCCAGATAGCTGGGTAAGGCTGGTTGATTCCCAGTTTTTTGAGCTGATCTTTGTGCTTCAAGGCGTCAAACTGGGCTTTCAACTCCCGTACTGCCTGCATCAGATTTTCTATTGAAAGTGGGACTACGGAGTGGTGCGGAGTTGGTTGTATTGTGACTCCAACGGGAGGCAATATATTCTCCGAAAGCGGAGGAACCGCCGACTCTTGATCTAGAGCAGGTCCTTGGCTTGGATTGGGTGGCGGCAAGTCCACCCCCACACGTATCTGAGTTGGCGGGATCGATGATTGAGCCATGGCAGTTGCGTGCTGAGTTAGCATCATCTGGTGCATGTTTTCCATCATGGATTGCATTTGTTTCAGAGATGTCTCCAGCGTAGTGATGCGTTGCTCCGCGTTTCCTGATGGTGAAGCCTCCTCGCGTTCATCTTCAACGGCGTAAACTCCCATCTCCCTGGGTGTCATTGAAGGATTAGTATAGGTCGCTGTAGAAGTCGACTCTACACTTTCAGCATCTGATTCGGGGGCTTGGCGGTCCTCGGCATCGGAATCAGAAGAGGACGAAACTGGTTGTCGTGACCTTGCACGAGTGTTTTGGAATACCCCGGCTTCAGCGTTCCTGAGGAGCTCATTGAACCTCCTTCGGCTCGGAGGCCTGGAGGGATGACGTCTTGAGTTCGAACCTCGTCTAGGCATGTGTGAGGCCATGTTTACAAATGCATGCGCAGGCTCCTTTTCCTGGAAAGACAGAGAGTAGCTTAACCGGTCGAAAACCGATCGTCTCATTTTAGAGCAGCAGCAGTCAATCACAACCCTATGACTATTACAACAGTGCTCGCCAGGAGGCATAATAGACACATTGGAAGGTTCCCTCTCTTTATGCTTCTGGATTAGATATTTGCGCAGGTTAGGGGGAATTACAGAAGAAGATGATTGCTTGTTTCTTCTGTTCCCGTCAGCGGGCATACGGAGGTTGGGCACTATGGCTCTTGCTGTGCCACCTGTGTATAACAGGTTGGCCATCTGGGTGGCGGATAACCCTGGGGGAGGGTGCCTCTCCGCATTTTGAGCTTGCTTTACGTCGAGGGATTTCACCTGGCGTAATTTGGAGTTTTGCTCAAACGGGCGTAAAGCTGAAGAGGTCCTCAGCCGGCCATCGGCTTCTCGCGTAATCCGGAGGGTATGCAGATTGTTCCCTCGCTGGCGTAAAGGTCGAGGAGTTGAATACTCTGCCGCTTGCTTCCCTTCGCGGAGACCACAGTGCTCATCTGGTTCCCCGTAGAGGTCAGATATCGTCTTGCGTGTGGGGCGTGACTTGTACTTCCGATTTGGCGCTAAGGCATCATCAGAAGTTTTGTCTGTACCGCGCGTAGCGGGAGACTAGTTTCTGCGCGTAGAGTGCAGTGGATACTCCTGGGTCAGCGCTGAGGCTTTGCCCGAGGTTTTATCTGTACCGCGCGTAGCGGGAGACTGGTTTCTACGCGTAGAGCGCAGTAGATACTTCTGGGTTAGCGCTGAGGCTTTGCCCGAAGTTTTGTCTGTACCGTGCGTAGCGAGAGATTGAATTTTACGTGCGGGGCATGGAGGGAGCAATGCTACAACCTCATTGGTCGGAGAGATCGGAGAGATCAGAGAGTCCACAGGAATGGTAGAGGATGTCTTGGGCATCCAGACCTTGCGCAGCTTCTTGTTGTTTTGGACGGAGAGAGGGTGAGAGCTACCCCCGGTTCGAAGCATGTCTTCGTAGGCAGACTGATCGAATTGGACGACCAGTGTCTTCTTCACGGTTCCTATAGGTACCGCATCGTGTTGAGCAATTACTTCCTCATCAGAAGAGAAAGATGTCCCCAGCAGAGTCGCCATCTTGTTTGTGGTAGAAAACAAAAAGAATAAAAGATGTATTCAAGACAGGGTTTATACAAGACCCGTGTTCTTTTGTTTACAAATAAACTTGTACAATGTAATCCTATACGAGGATGTGGGAGTACAATTTATTTAATCTGGGTATAAATTGCTATAGGTGTCTGATCTGCAGTCGATCACTTTAGCCTTTGGACCACACGATGGTGAAGAAGTGCCGTAGAAGATAGGAGGTAGCTTCGAAGGTTGTAAAAGAGGGTGGATGCACAATGCCAAGGTCGTTGATCCCTACCCCTTGCCTGAGCTCTGGATTCCTCTCTCTCTCTCTCTCTCTCTCGATCTCTTCTCTCTCCTTATTTTTCTTGACCCTGTCCGATCTCCTTTTCAGAAGTCTGATCGTTGATCAATTTCTTCGACCTGTTCCTCTGTAGATAGAGGTCTCTATTTATAGAGTTTTAGTGACAGTGACCACTCAGTTGGTGTAAAAATTGAGGAGTGGAATCACAATACCCTTTTACATGACGGTTAAAATAACCAATACCTGCGTATAGATGATCCTTTGAATGAGCGTATAACGCGGGTCCAACTAAGGGACACAACGCGTATTGTTGCTACGAAGATCACGGCATAAAAGCCACGTAGGTAGGTATCCTCCGTGTAGAAGAGGTGGGCGTAAAAGCCAATGTTTGTCACCATGGCATAGAAGCCAAAATAGGCATAGAAGCCAGGAAGGCATAGAAGCCAGGTAGGCATAGAAGCCTGATGGCATAGAAGCCGAGTGAGCATAGAAGCTGAGGAGGCGTAGAAGCCAAGAGAGCATAGAAGTTGAGGAGGCGTAGAAGCCCTGAGAGCATAACAGCTGAGGAGGCGTAGAAGCCACTGCGCAATGCTGAGTGCTGACGTGGACGTCTTTAGCCGGAATCACGGCTTTTAAAGATATAATCAAATCTCTCGCATTAAATGCAGAGATCTGCCACCATCCTGTGCATTAATCGCGAAGGCGTGTTCTGAAGGCCTGCCCCCGTTCTGAGCATCAGGCGAAGAGACGTGCCTCGAGCCTTGTACAAAGTGCAGCTTTTGACATGGCAGTCTGTTTGTCTTCTACGGTGTGTAGACGGTTCACGTTTGCCTGTGTAGAACAAGGCAGCGTATCCCTTTGTATGCGAAAAAGCAGTTTACGCAAGGGGGTGTCACCACACGATGGTTCGGCAATTCTTAATCAAATCCCCTGCATTAAATGCAGAGATCCGCCATCATTCTGCGCATTAAATGCGGAGGCGTGTTTTTGAAGGTCTGCAGCTCTTCTGTGCATTCGTCGCAGAGACGTGCCTCGAGAAGACTGTCACCGTCTTATGCACCAATCGCAGAGACGTGCCTCGAGCCCTGTACAAAGCGCCGCTTTTGACGTGGCAGGCGGTTTGTCTACTGCGGAGTGTAAACAACTCATGTCTGCCTGTGTAAAATAAGGCAGCATATCCCCTCGTTCATGTAAAAGCAGTTTATGCGAGGGAGATGACGGTAACTGACAGCCTGGGTCGCAGTGCCGTGCTATCATTATAGCCGTCGTCTGGGTAGCCGAGCCGTATCCTTTTGTCAGAAGTTCAGACGTCAGGTTCATTGCAGGGTCTGCCAGGTTCATCTCGGAGAGCACGAAGCGTTCCTCGTACGCTTTAATACCGTATTTGAAAGCGGATGTGTTTTACGCCATATAGGCGACGAAGCCCTCTGCTTTACGCTCTGAGGCGGCCTGGATATACTGCACTTACGCGGATGGTCCTGAGAAGCTCTTGTCTTGCCTGCTTGATGGCTCTGAGGTCATCTCTTTACGCTGCCCCGCACCAATAAGTTGCGTATAGTCATCCGGCGTATTTTTCATGCTTCTACAACCTCAATACATGGAAAAGAATCCATACTAAGGGATAACAAGGGATCTTGTAATACAGAACCAGGCCTGCATAAATGTACACGGACCGACTTCTGCCATGTGGATGATCCGTAGTTAGAAGTTTCAGTTGGGATTTTAATCCCAACAGTGTAATCAATACGGTGGCCATGTTCGGGGAATAACTACAGCCAGATAGGTTGAAAGACGACAAACAGTCTCCTGGGTAATATGTTTATTCATCACGAACAACAGGACGTATGATATCCTTTCATGCTCCATCGAGACCCGAGAAACCTAAGGCGAACCCTGCATGACAAAAAAGAGACACCAAGTCATAATGCATACAATTTTGTACAACGAAACAGATATGTGCACTATGTGCGATCCTCCGAAGTAGTGCTCTAAAAGCTAAAAAAATGAGTCATTCATGTGCACGGGCATGAACAACAGCTTTTTGATCCATGCACATAATCGGCCACAACGCATGTTTTTGATACAGCACCTTAGAAAGACAGCCGCATCCATGCGGGGAGTGGTCGTGCATGACCTTGCAGCACATGTTGTCAATGAATGTCCTGAGATAGTCGCATCCAAACGCATGGAGAAAATGTTCTCGCCATCTACACATCTTCATGTCAGATCCTTTGGATAAATGACCATGTGCGTCGACGAAAGGGTCATCATATGTGCGATAGATTGTGCATATGTGTCTGTGTCCAAGTATAGGCACGAGAAGCATCGCCCTCTTCCCCAGTATTGGGAAAGGAAGACTAAGGTACTTCCCCATACTTTCGATTGAGTCAATGACCATGAGATGGTAGTTCATCAATGGCAGTAAATCTAGAAAGTGCTCAACGAGATGGCCCTTGTCGGGCTTTAGTTGAGGGATGAACAAAGGCATGGGGAGAGAAAGAAAAGAAGAGGGTTTATCACCACCAGAGCCCCTATTTATAGGTTCAGGAGGGGACTCAGGATTGGTGGATTCAACAGTCCGACGGTTAGGTTCCCTATGAATCCGGTGCCAAAATCGAATAATGAACCTAGCGTTTATGAGGATGAACCTGTGTCTCATAACTGATAGTGCCTCAAATTCTGTAACATGCATAATTCTTCCTATTTTGAGATCAAGATTGACCTCATAATGCAGATTTGACAGTCTATCAGAGCGCTGCGACATCAAAGCTATGCAACAGTAAGAATAATGCGGCATCAGGTCCATACGGTCTAAAGTTAATATGCCAACACTCCCTATGCGACATTTTGTCCATGCTTCTGTGTTCAAAGTATTTTAAACTTAGTTAAGTTTAGCATAGAAAATTATGATCCATGTGCCACAAGAAACTAAGGCCATGTGCCACATGCAACTAAGGCTATGCGCTAAATACAACTAAAGCCATGCGCCACATGCAACTAAAGCCATGCGACAAAAGCAGCTCAAAAGCCATTCTCAGCCGCACTGACTGGGTGGCATTTAATGCTCTGAAAAGTTAAGCCACTGACAACTATGTTAGTAGTCAGTACGCTTCGTAGAATGTACAGAGCCTATTCCTATGCGGCAGCGTTCCCAAGCAGTAAAATTTTTATACTACAGCATGCCCATACTCCCATGCGTCAACGTTCCCATACGGTAAAATTATTATGCAGTAGCATTCTCATATCCCCATGCGACGGAGTTATTATGCGGCAGTGTTCCTCTAAAAAAACTCCCCACAGCAAAAACTTTTTGTTGTCAACAACTAAGATCTTCAAGCAGTCAGTGCATGCTACGTATTACACAGACCGAGTCTTGCATACGAAGGGTGCCAACAACTAGAGATCTGAGCAACAGCAAATCCGAACCATTGCTACCTGGCAATTGTAGCGCAACATACACCCACAAGTTACAACCATATTCTGTTTAAGAGGCCATACGGTAACTCAAAACCCGCACGTATGGACTGAAAATGCATGTGCACGCATAGCCCTCCAATGCCTAGAAATAGTCGGTACATGTTCTTTCCTTGTATGTAGAGTGAGTGTATACTCAGACACCTAGAGACTTTGTAATTCTCTTTCATCATCGAGTCATCAACGGAGTAAAGGAGTCTGTTATAGTGATCAATCTCCATCGTCACGCTTTCCCAGATTTCTTAAATTTGTACTCAGAATTCTCAGTGGTAAGGTTCTTTGTACTTCTTTGTTGTATTCAAGATTAATACAAAAGTTAGTAAAACTTTTTTCATATTTTTGTGATGGCAACACTGCCCTACTTATTTTATCATAATTCAAGGTACACCCCACTGAATTATCATAATGCATAAAATATACTACTTTTAACAGAAACTGTCAATGACTAATAGTCAACTCCTTTGACCCTCCATTTATGACCAAAAATACCCTCAAGTAAGTGGGGTGCACCTTGAATTATGACAAAAATATCCTCAAATATGTGGGGTTCACCTTGAATAATGGTAAAATAAGTAGGGTGCAACTCAAAATTTTTTTTTTTTATGTAGGTCAAAGGAGTTAACTATTAGTCATTGACAATTTTCGTTAAAAGTGGAGAATTTTATGCATTATGGTTATTCGATGGAGTGCACCTTGAATTATAGTAAAACAAGTGGGGAAATACTCAAATGTTCTCTTAATATTGTCTCATTGTGCACAAGTTTTGAGTTAATTATTATGCACGAGTATAAGTGAATTGCAACGGTATAGATGGCAACAGCCTTATCCAGAAATGTCTTAGCAATGTCCATTTTTTCTGTGGTAAATTGGTGAGTTGTGGGATTTTTTTTTTTGACATCCACGTGCTTAGAATATGCGGCAGGGGCGAACGCATGAATTTAAGAAAGTGGGTCAACCTCAAATAAAAATAAATAAATTCATTGTTTATTGTGTCTGTATCCTTATTGTGTTCACCCCCCGCCTTAACTAGATCATGAATGTCAAACATGCTCTACTTGAATAGTATGACTAAAATCGAGGCTTAACTACTCGTTGAATACATCGGTAAGATAAAGGCTTGTTTTAAGCTAGGGTAAAGATAATTCCTTTAAGACAACTGTCTCCCCATCAAGTCCATATCTACTACAAATTGCTTAATTGTTCCTATCACAATGAACGCAGTACCTGGTAATACTGATAACTATCTTATTTTGCAATAAAGTTTTATTGGCATTTTATAGAAAGCTGATTTATTTGAGTAAGGTTTGCATCCATAATTCAGAAGCACTATTTTTCATAGATTTTACTCAATTCTTGACATTGGAGTGAGCAACAATAATCTATTCATTCTCCATATGGATCTAGGTGATCCTGGCCAACTTAAATTGAATGAAGAATGAGAATATATCTTAGTAAAAGAGGTTGAAAGAAATGAATATCGATTTCATGTCAGGGGCATGGTTTATTCTCGACCTTCACACTTATAATATATTTTGTTGACCCACCTGTCACATTTCTTTGTCAAGTCAAGAAATAAATGAATATCAATTATATTCTTAGAAGTTCTAGCACCTATCATCGTTGATGTCCTCTGTTATATGATTAAAGATACAAGGCAGTGAAGGCAGTGAAGTGCTGCTAGACCACTGCTAGATGAAGAGACAATTATTTGATCATTTTGATGATTATCTATATATATATATTAGAAAAGTTTCAACCATTTTAAGAATAGATATACTCACCATAATTACGATATCTCATCTTATTAAGATCATTCTATCACTAATCTTGTAGCTCCATAAGACAATTTGTACTTTGGATATTTCGCAGAAGATCTCATAAATTTGACTCTTAAAATTGTCTTTTCTGCAACTTCTTGATTGAAAATTCAATCTCATGGAGGCTAATTCTAATTATGAGTTTCCATAAGGTTCTCAAACTACACTTTTAGGCAATATTTTGCTCATATTCAAACTCATGTAACAATGACCGTACAAAATTATGCAAGAAATTTAGGATGTGATCTATGATAGATGTTATACAATAGACTTAGGCTACTGGCCTTTAAATTGCCACATAGGCCATAGGTGTAGTAGGATATATATCTTAGTATCTTAAATTTATTGAAGCATGTTTATATGTAATTCTCCAAGTTTTGGATGATTGTAAAGCTTTAACTAATTGTAGGGTTTTTTCCTAAGAGCACGAATTTCACAACCTCCCAACTGCAAATCAAAGCAAATGTATTATTGAAAAAATATAGTATCAGCAAAAAAATCAATGGGATAAGTTAACCTAACTTGCCCCTTACTTTATCCATCTTTGGTGTGCGAGACGAGCATATGTTGCCCTATTACCGACTCGAATAGGCTACTGTGGAACGACTCGCTCTTTTGAAAATTGTAGTAGAATTGGGCAATGTCTAAGTGATGCATCCAATCCCATTGGTTGGCACTCAAAAAGTATCACAAATACTCCTCCAATAGGGTATTGATCTGCTTTGTTTGTCTATCTGTTTGTGGATGAAAACTAGTCAAGAAGTGTAGGTTCAACCACATAATCTTAAACACTTCCATCCAGAACTTCTCCGTGATGAAGGGGTCTCATTTAATAATGATTCTCTCTGGTATGCCTTAAATATTACCATATAAGATATTAATAAACGTGCAGTCTCCTCTTCGGTTTAGTCAGTTAGTGCAGTAATGAAGATCCAGTACTTGGAGAATCGGTTTACAACCACGAGAGGATAGAACCTGTCACGCCCCAGTCCCGTAAGGGCCAATCGTCCTCGCTTGGTCCCTACAGAACCCATCATCTTCGCTTGGGCGCGATGTCGTGCAAGCCTAAGTTGCGCTTGCACTAGACATAGTATCTGCACAATACACAAGTTAGACAAAAATATACATATATATATGCACAGGATATAAATACAGAGAACCAAAGTTGAACACATTAGAAAGGAGCATAAAATACTTTCTTTATTGAATACTTGAAGATTGGATTAGAAATTACTTGCTTGGCTGAGTTAGAAAAATATGCCATAGAAGGCTTACAACTCTTTTTATAATCCCAAAACTAGCCACAATGCCCATACATTATATCCTTTTAGAAGGACCAAAAATTAAAACATCTAGCAAAAGAGGAGTTTGCCCATATGAGAGGAAAGTTAAGGAGGCAGCACAAGCACGGTCCCTCTGGAAGGATGCACTAACACCGATTCAAAATGCTCGCCAAGCTCTCACTACCAGAACCTGGATATTTGTCCACAAACGTGGGTTAGTACTACAACATGTACTGGTGAGCGACCATAGCCAAACTTACCTAGAAATCCATACTATGTAAGCATGTGAAGCTAGCATTATTAGGTGATCTTTTTTGTTGTCTATATTCTATTTCTAACAATTCATGCAAGAAAATATAGACGATAGATAGACTATGCCTATGATAAATCTTACCCACGGCCGAGCGGTTATCCCTGCAGTAGACACACAAGTTAGCAATAATTTGCATATATGTATAAAACTCATGTGTCTATCTGTATTGGCAACAAGTGTTAGGTATGCAAGAAGGTAAACCTAGCATGCGACCTAAATATATGATGGTCCATGGAAAAATCCATGAATAGCAGCATCTGGGACTATAAGCCAGGCTAAATATTAGACAGGACACCCCCTAATCGCGAGGACTATAAGCCTCAGGATATTTTGATTATCTCCCCCATGACGAACGATTCCTGGTGCCCCAGGAACCATTCGAGAGATCGGTACCTTGTGCACAAGTTGTCCAAGACCGATGCGATGGATGCGTTCTATCATAATAATAATAATATTTTTATAGCAATAGTTGAAAAAAGACATCAATAGGGACTATCTCTTTGCGATGGAGCCTTAGCTCTTCAATCTGTCATATCAATCATTTCAAACGATAAGGGGTCAAGCATCAGTTCTCTTAATCGAGTTCAAGGCAATTTCTATGATTCAAACAATATAGTTCTTTTAATAAGAAACAAGGAAATAGCAGTTCTATAAATCTAGCATGCAAATTCTATTTCTTTAGCGTATCTTGTTAATGAGTTAACATTTACCATAGGGACAAGCAATACAAGTGAACTAGAGATTACTTTGTTAAGGCGCATGGACTGAAGGTTTCATCGAAGGGCCTAAGCCACTCACTGATTGAATCGAACGAGAGGATGGAGAAGCCTTATACAACAATCACTCCTTGGTTATACATCCTGAAATTGCAATAATACTTTGTTAGCATCCTTCAATCTCTTTCCCTTACGATTCAAAAAGAATGCGCAAGCGAAAAAAGGTGAATCATAAAAACCAAGTCATCGAAAGCAAATTAAAACACACAGTAATACAAAATCAAGTAACAAAACAACCAACGAAAACTCTTGGATTTATTTTAATAGAAGTCGTTCCATCAAATTCAAGGGTTCATTGCATTTTGTCCGTGTTGATTTGGCGATAAAGTTTCTCCGAGACTCGATTCTCAACCGAGTCAAAGTAACAAGTGTTCCATAAGTATCCGCTAGGAGCAGGGTATTACATAATAACCCACTGAGAAGAAGTTTTATCCTCAAAATTTAAGAGATCAAGGAGTCAAAGATCAAGGTATCAAGAGGTTAAATGAATCAGACTCACCAACATCGTGCCCGTTCGTATCGCGCTCAATATTCAACTGATAAACTCTAGGCCTTCTCGTTTGATTAGTTTGTCCATTAGCTGGGGCTAGGATAGGGTTCTGATTCTGTCCACGTTCTGTATTCTCATTGCGGTCAAGTGGCACGGGCCTCTTGGTCGGACAGTTTCTTAGAAGATGGCCCTTTTGGCCGCAGTCGAAGCATTCCCCGTTAGCAACATGACAAGTTTTCACTGTGTGCCCTTGCTTGCCACAATAACTGCACTCAAGCCTAGGGTGCTGATCACCCTCTGACTTTTTCTTTCCATCTTGGTATCTTTTAGTAGGAGGGTTTCGAGCAGCTAGATCCCTCTCTGAAGCACTCCATGGCGCATATTACTCGTTCTGAATTGCTGCCTCAAAAGTTTTTATATAGGAGGTACATTCATAATTCATAACATCTTTCCTGAGGCTGTCATTCAAGCCTTTTATAAATCTGTGTGTACAGGCCTTCTCGTCAGGAATCAATGAGCTAGCGAACTTAGCAAGTTTGGAGAATTCTGACTCATAGTCCTCGACGGACTTGCTCCCTTGCTTAAGTTCGGTAAACTCATCTTCCTTTCTATGTCTGACGGCAGGTGGAAGGTATTTCTCCTGGAATGCTTCCTTGAACATTCCTTAAGTGATTTTGCCGTCCTGGCGCTTTGTGACAAGATCCAGCTTCTTGATCTGCCACCAATCGTGTGCTCGTAACCGCAGCTGCATGACTGTACATGCCACCCTGGTGTTCATAGGTATTCCAGCAAATTCGAATAAGTCCTCCAACTTGGCGATCCAGTCCATCACCTTATCCAGCACGGCCCTGCCTTCGAACTCAGGAGGGGTCAACTTCAAGAACTCAATACCTTTAAAGATAGATTTCCTGACCGCCTACGGAGGCTCATCAACTTCTGCTAGGCCTGCTTATTGAGGCGCGGGTGCGGCTGCCACAGGTGTTGCGGCGGTTCTCGATGCACTGCTATTGGCAACCAAGGTCGTCACTATCTGAGTCAAAGAGTCTAACTGCTTCTGTCATGCTATGGCTCGAGCATCTGCCCGTTGCTGCTGAGCCTCAAATCAATCATGTTGGATATTGAATCGTTCTTGTTAATTTTTGAATATGCCAACCAGCCTATCAATTTGTTCATCGTTCACGTTCGCTACACGCGATGTCCTTTGGTTACCTGTTTTAGTCATCTTGTTGTAAAATAGAGTAGCTTGCATTAGTCTCATAATGTATTATGGACTTATTGCATGGGACGTTGGGTTTTTCATACTCTTAGGGATATTTTATTCTTTTGATTTACTTCTATAGATTCGCAACCATTTTTAAAATTTGGGACTTTTGAAACCATTTGAAAACTTATATCATTTTTTAAAACGATATTTGAAGAGGTCAAGGACGTAAAGCCGTGCTCTGATACCGCATGGCATGCCCCGATCCCGTAAGGGTCGGTCGTTCTCACTTGGTCCCTACGGAACCGATCGTCCTCGCTTGAACGCGATACCGTGCAAGCCTAAATTGCGCTTGCACCAGGCATAGTACCTGCACAAGACACAAGTTAGACAAAAATATACATATATATAGGCACATGATGTATATGCAAAGAACCAAAGTTGAACACATTAGAAAGGAGCATAAAATACATTCTTTATTTAATACTTAATGATTGGATTACAAAGTACTTGCTTGGCTGAGTTACAAAAATATGCCATAGAAGGCTTACAACTCTTTTACAATCCCAAAACTAGCTACAACGTCCATACATTATATCCTTTTAGTAGGACCAAATATTAAAACATCTAGCAGAAGAGGAGTTTGCCCACATGAGAGGAAAGCTAAGGAGGCAGCACGAGCACGGTCCCTCTAGAAGGATGTGCTAACACCGATTCAAAATGCTCTCCAAGCTCTCACTACCAGAACCTAAAGATTTGCCCACAAACATGGGTCAGTACTACAACATGTACTGGTGAGCGACCGTGGACAAACTCACCTAGAAATCCACACTAAGTAAGCATGTGAAGCTAGCATTATTAGGTGATCTTTTTAGTTGTTTAGATTCTCTTTTTAACAATTCATGCTAGAAAAAAAGATGATAGATAGACTATGCATATGATAAATCTTACCCACGGCCGAGCGGTTATCCCTGCAGTAGACACATAAGTTAGCAATAATTTACAAATATGTATAAAACTCATGTGTCTATCTGTATTGGCAACAAGTGTTAGGTATGCAAGAAGGTAAACCTAACATGCGTCCTAACTATATAATGGTTCATAGGAAAACCCATGAATAGCAACATCTGTGACTACAAGCCCAGGCTAACTATTAGACAGGACACCCCCCCTAATCGCTAGGACTACAAGCCTCAGGGTGTTTCGATTATCTCCCCCAGGACGAATAATTTTAGTGCCCCAGGAACCGTTCGAGAGATAGGTACCTTGTGGATAAGTTGTCCAAGACCGATGCAATGGATGCGTTCTATCAGAATAATAATATTTCTATCGCAACAGTTGAACAAAATGCATCAATAGGGAATATGTCATGCTCCAATCCCAAAATACGTAGGACTAGGAATACGTAAGCATGTCAGCTGTATGTATATGGTAACTCCAATATATGGATACCATAATACATACGTATGCTGTAATATGAATATTAACTCACATGTGGTATATATATAGTCACAAGTCACAGAAATACTAATCTCATCCACACAACAAGTCATAGAAAAGAAATAACTAAATAAGAATACTGAGTCTGAATAATCCAAAATAATAGTCGGATGGAGACAAATCCACTACCAATGACTATATCAATACTAAAATGAGAGAGGAGTATAAAATCTTTAATATAAAATAAGATGATGATATAAAAGTATCGGTTAAGAGATCCATCGCTAGAGATAACCAAAGATGCTCCGAAGGTAAGACCTCCTCGGAAGAGATAAGTAGTAAGTTCTAATCCGTGCTCCTACGAATAGTCAAGATCGTCTACACCTGGAAAGGGACCAGGTCCTCAGAGGGACGTAACAAGATATATAGAAGTATGTCAATTTGAATATAGTAAAAATGCATAATAGGTAAAAAATATGTAAGTACGCTGTACAAGACAATCTATATGAATGCATAATGAGGACAATTTTTTGATGTATGGGCATGGGTAGGCTACTCGATCTAATCTCACAACTCACACACACGGCAGGGACATCAAAAATTGACATACCTTGGGGGTAGCGACCAGCGCGACACCAGAAATTGACATACCTCGGGGGTAGCGATCAGCGCGACACACTACCGTAGCACGTGCTAGTTACTATAGTTTACCAGAGTGGTTATAGCCCATACGCCTACTGATTGTCCTCCTCTCTCATGATACTAGGTGTCAAGTGTGTGTCAACATATATAATATATATTAATGACTGAAAGAAAATACACATGCAATAAATATATGGAAATATAATAAGCATGCAAGTACTGTAAGCAATTTGGCAAGGTATCTTGCCTGCTGATTGTCCAACTTGACGCTCAAGTCTTGATCCAATGCCTAGTCCAGAACACATAGATACAACCACAAAATTAATATCCTAACACATAGATACAACCACAAAATTAATATATATGTGTTCATTTATTTATTATACTATATTACTAATTCTAATTATTTGACTTTTAGTACTTAAGTAATTAATTTAATCTAAACTAACTTTAATCTAATAGTCCAACTAATTTAATCCCATTAGTTTATTTTCATTATTATGGATTTGACTAAACTATGGGTTATATCAAATAATAATAAAACATGGAGACTAAAGTGAATAATTGTTCCATTAGGTTCAAAAGAAACAAAAATTGCCTAAACCGAGATATGCATATACATATTATTAAAATATTAAGTCACATGTGGATAGTTGACTCATTAGGAACTAAAGTGAAGTGCAACTAAGATCTAAAGCCATGTAAGAGACAAGATTTCCTCTCAGACCATGCATCTAGAAAACCCATGTTGTACATACGCCCAACCCGGGCTCATGGTATACTTTTTATTGATCATTATTATTATTATTATTGATCACTATTTACTTAGTTATTGGGTGAAGGTGCTTGCATAATTAAAACAAAGTGGATGGACACGTGAATAGTACGATTTCGTGCACAGTGTTTAAAGTACTTCAATAATGCTCCTATTACTCAACTCCTTCGATAAGATTCATTACGTGGATAGGCTATTACAGCCTAAATGCTATATAACCCAAAACAAAACCAAGGGGAAAGGTTACCAGGAGGTGACGATCGAGTCATCAAATGCACGGCTTCGCCTGCCGATAGGTTGATACTGTATTGTCCCATCGTCTTTGGTCGTTCAGTGTCGAGGTCGGCTATCGGCATGCACGGATTAAGGGCGGTGATACCCGAGCGCGACGGCGGGGTCGATGCACGTGGGAAGGTCGTTGGTGGACTTTTATTATGGAGTGGTTTATTCAAGACAACGAAGGGTCGACGCGGTCCCGTCAAGCAACGTAGCTCGGGAAGACAGGTTGGTGGTTCTCCGGCAGATTGGTGCTGCGAGGAAGGGGTTCGGAAGCATGGGCGGCTCGGTGTTCGGTGGAGGACTGGCCGGAGATGATGGATTGCAGTCATGGCAGGGGCTCAGGCGGAGGGAAGTGTGGTGTTAATGGTGGTGGACGGTGGAGATCCAGAGGGGATGGCTGTGGTCGGGCTCGGCTTCAGGCGAGGAGTGGTGGTCGGGTTGTGCTTCGGCAAGGGGGTGAACGGCTGCTGTCGAGGGGATCAGGCGGGTGGAGAGAAGGAGAAGGAGTCAGGGACGACTGGGCTCCGGTCGGCGGGAGAGAGGAGGAAGGAGATGAACAGGGAGAGAAGGGGGAGGTCGGCTGGATTAGTTAGGTTTAGGTATTGAATGAAAATAAAAAGAAAAAAAAGTTGTATATATACATGTAGAATTTGGATTTGGCTGTTGACCTAGGAAGGTGGGCTTGGTCAACATCCTCTTAGGATTGGGCCTTGGCTTCACATGGGGATGTTTGGAGGGCTAGGATTGCATGGTTTGAAATGCATGGCTAGGAATTGATGAGGGAGGTGATGTTGAGTGCTACACACTCCAAAATTATAGGGAAAATTCTCATAAAGGAAATTGGGTTTTTTTATGTGTTTGGTCCAAGGGTGTGGACACCTTAATGCACTTTTGCATAAAAGCGCCAAACAATTAAAAAATTGCACAAAGATAAAAATTAGATTAAATTAATTAAAATTAATGCAAATGGTGTTCTAAAATTAATTAGAAGTACATAGGTCTAAAATTAGGTGGGACACAAGCGTCATGGGCATAGAAGACTCAGAATAGAATATCATCATAATTAGGGTTGCACAAAATGGGTCAAGATTGTGTCTCTAATTTTGATTGGAACGCACAAGGATACAAAGTTAAATTTTATTTAGAATTAAAATAAACGTCTGCGATGAATATTGTGCGATTAAAATAAGCACAAAAGAACATATTTATGAGTCACACAAAGGTCAGAATAGATGACTGGCTCGTCTAGGACAAGGGTGTAAAATTTGTAGGAAGGCAGTGGCTAGTGTAGTGCTCCAATTATCGAAGCAACGGTAAGGTGCACTAAGTGATATAAATATTTTAAAATCATCTAAAATAAAATGTTCTACTTCTAATTGGATTCAAACTAGCCCTAATCTCACTATCTAAACCAAGTAGGCCTAATTTTGGGTGAGGGGGTTTACAGACTATCTTTTTTCGATGGAACCTTAGCTCTTCAATCTATCATATCAATTATTTCAAATGATAAGGGGTCAAGCATCAGTTCTCTTAATCGAGTTTAAGGCAATTTCTATGATTCAAACAATATAGTTCTTTTAACAAAAAATAAGGAAGTAACAATTCTATAAATCTAGCTTGCAAATTTTATTTATTTAGCATATCTTGTTAATGAGTTAACATTTACCATAGGGACAAGCAATACAAGTGAACTAGAGATCATTTTGGTAAGGCGCATGGACTGAAGGATTCATCGAAGGGCCTAAGCCACTCACCGATTGAATCGAACGAGAGGATGGAGAAGCCTTATGCAACGATCACTCCTTGGTTATGCGTCCTGAAATTGCAACAATACTTGGTTACCATCCTTCGATCTCTTTCTCTTACGATTCAAAAAGAATGTGCAAGCAAGAAAATACGAATCATGAAAACTAAGTCATCGAAAATAAAACAAAACACAAAGCAACACAAAATCAAGCAGCAAAACAACCAACGAAAACTCTTAGATTTATTTCAATAGAAGTCGTTCCATCAAATTGAAGGGTTCATTATATTTCGTCCATGTTGATTTGGCGGTAAGGTTTTCCCGAGACCCAATTCTCAACCGAGTCAAAGTAACAAGTGTTCCATAAGTATCCGCTAGGAGCGGGGTTACAGAACCAAGTGTCCCTACCTTAGGCAAGATGGAGATGAAGTCCATTGAGATGCTCTCCTACGGTCGACTCAACACACGAAGAGGCTCGTGAAGGTCATCGGTGTCACGCTTCAATCCAAAAATACATAGGACAAGGATATATGACAATGGCCAACTACGCATCAAGTAGACTCCAGCCTAACTTAAATATGTGTCCCCCTTTTAGCGGTGACATTATGTTGATATAAATATCATTTTTTTGGCCTATGAAAAGAAGACTTCTATAAGAGCTCTTTTATTAGGATAGAAAGACATTTCATCATAGGTAAGCGAGCAAGACTATACTTTCACGATTAATAATGAACCCATAAAGATTGGATCTATGCTATGCTACTATGAATATAGTTTGTAAATAGTAAGTACATAAAATTTGTATGCTCGTAGTAAGAGAATGGTATTGCTTAAGTAATAGTATGAATACAATTGAAAGAACTATTGTTATGCTTGTTAAAGAAAGATAGAATAATTGTACGTTTAAGTTAGACTGTGAATACAATTAAAAGATTTGTCGTTATACTTGTTAAAGAAGATAGAATAATTTTATAGACTCCTTATTGTTTGTTGTTAAACTGTTGCTATGTATGTTAAAGATAGAAAGAATGATTGTATGTCCCTCGTCGTATGATTTTAAATAGAAGGATTGCATTGCTTTATTGAATTGAAAGAATTATATATATTGTTACATAGAAAGAATGGAAATGGTTTACTTGAAATATATGCTTTATGAGACATAATTTATAAATAAAAATATTGTGCCAATATGATATATTTGTTTAAGAAAGAAAAGAAGAACATGGTATGGCCGTATGAAATAAAGAAAGGCAGAATGGAGCTATGGCTCTATGGTTTGAAAGAAAGCTAAAAAAAAATATTTCACTTGGCATTTAGATATTGCTTTACAGTTTTTTATATGATGAAAAGTTGCATTAATGCATTGGTCTTGGACAACTTGCATGTGCACAAAATTTAGTCTCATAAACTATTGTCGAGGCAACTGGATCGTATCTTCCTAGGAGAGATGGGACACCATGAGGCTTGTAAGTCCTCGCAATATAGGGTGTGTCATGTTTATTAGAGAGATGGTTAGTTTGTATGTTCTAACTTCTAATTATGGGGAGTCCCCCATGGACTGTCGCATGCTAAGGATTATATTCTTGATGTCCAAATAGTTTGATACAAAGACGAATATGATAATTATAGAAATAATATATGCAAATTAACTGCAGGGATGGATATCGACCGTGTAAGAATCGTTGTATAAGTGATGTTTGTTGCTATTATTTTATGTTTCTTGTTGTAAAATTGTTAATAAGAAATAATTGGTTTAAGTATCATGCCCTTAAGAATGAATATAGTTTAAGAATAATGTTGTGTTTGTTAAAGATAGAAAGGAATGGATAGTGTTCATGAATAGTTTCTAATGATTGATTATATGAAAGAGGAAAGTATGGTTTTCGATTAAGTATCAAAATATAGTTTGCTTTTTCTATGAGTATTGACATAAAAAAAGAATATTTTCTCATATGACTACATAGTGACTACTTTCAGTTGAGTGTAGTTTCTGTCACTCACCAGTATATTTCTCAGTGTACTGACCCACCTCCAAAGGTGCTAAATGTTCTGCTTGAATTTTCGAGGCGGTAGAAGACCCCCTCATCCTTTGGAAGATGTATATATGAGAGTGCGTCATTTTTTATATAGTAATATAATATATAGAATGAAGTCCTTGTATTTTTTTGTAGTTTCAAAATTTATAAGCTAAGTTGGCATATTTCGTTGGCTATTTAAAGACCTAGTAATCACTGTAAGTTATGAATAAAAGAGATTGTGTTCTTGCATTAATGTTGTTATTTGGTTTTCTACATTCATTATTCGCTGTTTCTATCTTATTTTACTCTATTTTGTTATTGTACAAGTTTGTACCGTGTACAAGTACAACTTAAGCTTGTACAAAATCATGTTTAGAAATAAATTTGGCCCTTGATTGGAGCATGACATAATGGTATCATACCGCTAGTTTTATTTCCTTTGTCCCTCCCTTGATTCATTTTAATCCAAAGATGTCTCTTTGATCAGAAATTTCTGGGCCTGTTTGATATTTTTGACAAGATGGAAGTTCCATACAATAAGCCTATAAATATTTTCTATGATGATGACGTGTGTTTTATTGATTATGTGTTTTATTGATTGGTGATGGCACTAGGAAGATGACCATCGATTCTTGGATATTGGTAAGTTGTTTCTTTAAGTTTCAAGGACGAAATTTTTTCTCAGTGTTGTATTATATAATTTTTTGCTCCTAACAGTGGCATTAAGTTGTTATAGATATCGGTTTATTGGCTCAAGTAATAAGAAGCCTTCAGTAAAATCTCTCTTATTGGGACAAGAAGACGTTTCACTATAGGTGAGTGGGCAGGACTTTGCTTTTATGATTTTTTTCATTATTAATAATGAACGCATGAAGAATGAATGTATGCTTGTTGCTAAGAATATAGTTTGTAATCACTAAAATGATATGTATATAAAATTTGTATGCTCGGAGTAAGAGAATGGTATTGCTTGAGTTATAGATATTGAATACAATTGAAAGAACTATTGTTATACTTATTAAAGAAAGACACAATGATTGTATGTTCAAGTTAGACTGTGAATTTAATTGAAAGATTTGCTACTATACATGTTAAAGAAGATAGAATAATTTTATAGATTCCTTATCGTGTGTCGTTAAACTGTTGATATATGAGTTAAAGATAGAAAGAATGATTGTATATCCCTTTTCGTATGTTGTTAAATGAGAAAAATTGCATTGCTTAAGTTATAGGCTATTGAAATAGTTTATATATATATATATATATATATATATATATATATATATATATATATATATATATATATATATATAAATAAATAAGTTTACAAATCAGCTAGCCAATTTACACGTGTTATTCTTTTTGGCTAGTAGCACACCAACATCATATTCAATGTCATGTAAAATCCCTAGCGTAGACGTCTCCAATCTCTCAAAAATCCATCAATTTCTTTCCTTCCATATATGTCAGACCGCTGTTGATAGCCTGATTCTCGCCGACCTGAACCACTTTGTACCTCTGCCTCTCACTAGGTGGACTTCATTAATCACTTTTTCGATGTCCCATTCGCCAGCAAACTGCAAGTTCAGACGTCGCCCATGCTCAAATAAAACCTTCGATGTGATGTCACAGTGGAAGAAGAGGTGACTCGCAGTCTCATTTGCATTCTTGCATAATACGCACCCCTGTCCTTCAACTTGAATCCCGGATCTCGGCAATCGATCCAATGTGAGTAGTCGACCCATTTTTAATTTATACAAACACAGCTACATTTTTCTTGATGCTCCCCGAACCCAAATAAAGTTAACATCTCCCATGATCGCTTGTGGCCCCTAATAGCATTATAAACTCTACCCAGGTCGAATTGTCCGCTAGGAGAGTTGTTCCAAACCCACACATCTGTCAGCATGTTCGAATCTATATAAAGCTCTCTAATTTGAGGCGCTAGCGGACTTGTCCGTTTGTGACGCTCTGGCAGCCACCCTCCATTAACCAGGATGCAACTAACTCTTTGTTGGTTTACTACCGGTGGTGCAATCATAGGTCCCCACCTATCCGCTCAGCTAGACTGTTGAAGCCATGGGTCGAACCACAGGCTTTTGGCCATCCTATCTTTAAACTTCCTACTGACGTCACTCTTTACAGCAGTTCAATACTGTAAAATCGTCTTAAAGCTCACCGAATCATTGTTGTTCTCTCTATGGATCCAAAAGTTGGCCCCCTTCAAATACCGTCTCTCCATCCAATCATCCCATAACAACTTCTGAGATAAAAAAATTCAAGTCAGTTTCATCCCTGCAATTTCTTGTAGGACACTACCAAAAAAAGTCAAATTAACGACGCCCAAAAACGTCGCCAAAAGACCAAAAAACGTCGCTAAATACGTTTAGCGACGTTTTAACGCAGTCGAAAGAAACCAAGTCGCTGAACGGAAAAACGTCGCTAAACGTCGCTATGCCGATGTTTTTTAGCGACTTTATTGAGTCGCTAAATGTAGCGACGTTTAGCGACGCGGCGTCACGAAATAGCGACGTTTATTAAAGTCGCTAAACGTCGCTCATTAGCGACTTATATAGCGACGTAACAGCGACGTCTTTAATGACCTGGCAGTACTGTCATGTCAGCAATTTGTGACGTACAGCGACATATTTAGCGACGTTTAGCGACATCGTTAGCGACGGCTACTGACACGTCGCTAATTAGCGACTTGTTTAGCGACTTATAAAAACGTCGCTAGACGTCGCTAGACGTCGCTAAATACGTCGCTAAATTTATAAAAAAAACAAAAAAAAAATGAAATGTTCCAAACTATTATTCCTGCAATTTATAAATTTCTAATTAAAAATAGACCCGGAGCAACCCTCCGTTGAATTCTATGGGTTCGCCGACCCCTTCGGTGGAACACTCAACACCGGATTAACAATATTTAATATGAATAAAAGTATCACAGTCATACAATTAATACACACAAATATTATAGACAGACAATAAAAGTATCACAGTCATAAAAGTATCACAGTATCACAGTCACACAAAATGGGCATAAACAGCATCACAAAATACATAATATATAAGTATCAGAGTATCACAGTAACACAAAATGCATAATATATAAGTATATAAAATATTATAGTATCAATCTCGAGGATTTCCAAAACGGGGCAGATATCAATCCCTCAAATACTGCGCATAAACAGCGTTTATGTTATCAAGCTCCGCTATGGGTGCTGGGTGACTGGAACTCCCCGTCTGAGATACAGCCGCGATAGGTGCTGGGTGACTGGAACTCCCCGCAGGTGGTATCTTTTCCTCCTTAACAGTAGGAGGCATCACTTCCTCCTTAACAGTAGGAGGCATCACTTCCTCCTTAACAGTAGGAGGTGTCGCTCTCTTGGGTGCCATCTGGTAAGATAGATAAAAACAAAGAATTAGCAAAGAATTAGCTATTGGACCGGAATGGAAGAATTAGATGACTCACAAAGAATTAGCTGTTTGTTGCAGTATAATAATGATACCATAATATCTTATTTATATCCTACGTGTCACAAAATAAAATGACCGATTTATTGAACTAGTTTGAAAATATGATCCAATATTAAATTATATGATTGTAATTGAAATTAAAATTGAATTATGAGCCATGTGTGTTGTGTTGAGACAGACATTTTTAGTTCCAACTTGTAGTTTTACAGTGTTGAGACAGACATTTTTAGTAGAGCATGAGCTCAGTTTTGCTTTAGTAAACAGTGAGCCTGAAGTTAACAAGTACTTGAAGGTACTATGTTTTTATTTTGAATGCAAGGAGCCTTATTTACCAATTGCATATACATTTTAAATTTTGATATATGTTACTGAGTTGAGAAACAACAGAAGTTACAGAACCTATTAAGGACGGGTTCGAAGAAATTGAGTGTCCTTGCTATTAATGTAAGCTAACTAATCAGGTATTCAATTCTCTCTCAGTTGCCTGTACATTATTCTTCGCGTGCATGTCTTGTGAATTTTTACTATATATGTGACTATGTCTAGCATCAATGAAAGATGGACTTGCCCTATGTTGGATGAATGAATGTTTCTCCAATGAAAGATGGACTTGCCCTATGGACTTGCCCTAGGTTGCTATTAATGTAACCTATTAAGCTACGCTGCTTCAAAGTATATATTGTCTACTGACTTTAGAGCACGGTGAACGTTTCTCCAAAGCTTTATCAGTCCATGAGGTTTGATAATCTCAAACATGTATGCAAAAACTGAAACATGAAATTTGGATGAATGAACAATAATAGTATAATATGATAAAATTAAAATAAGAAATGCATGACTGCATTCACAGGAAGTGGTAGGTTCAACTAACCCTAACCCTAAACCTAACCCTAAACCTAACCCTATGTTGGATGAATGAACGTTTTCTGGTACTTTGTATACTATGTTGCAAATCATATCAAATTATCTATATATATGGAAGACATGAAATCACATAATGGAATGTACTAACCCTAACCCTAACCCTAACCCTAAACCTAACCCTAATCTGCGTCTGTGTGTGTGTGTGTGTCTGCGTCTGTGTGTGTGTGTCGTGTGTGTGTGTCGTGTGTGTGTCTGCGTCTGTGTGTGTGTCGTGTGTGTCGTGTGTGTCTGTGTGCGTGTGTCGTGTCTGTGTGCGTGTGTCGTGCCTGTCAAGTGTGTCTTGTGTCAGTGTCACATGAGAGAGAGAGAGAGAGAGAGATTACCTAGAGCTCGAGGAGGAGGAGGGGGATGCCGTGGAGACCCGGTCGCCGGAGAGGGGGGGCGCAGCCGTGGAGACCCGGTCGCCGGAGGTGGGGGGGGAATCGAAACGATTTCGAAATTTTCGACAGATGGAGAAAAGAAAACTGAGCCCTAATTAACCAAAATTTAGCGACGTTTAGCGACGTCAAATAATAACGTCGCTAAAATAAAAATTAGCGACGCCAAAGACGTCGCTAAATACGTTGCTAAATATTTTTGATAGATACGTCGCTAATTACGACGCTAAACGTCGCAAAATCAGATATATTAGCGACGTTTAGCGACCTTAATTGAACTTATAGCGACTATTCTTTTAAAATCTTAATAAAAGTCGCTAAACGTCGCTAAATGTCGCCATTTAGCGACGCCTAGCGACGATTTTTACCGAGTCGCTAATTTAGCGACGTTTTTACTAGGAGTCGCTAAAATACGTCGCTAATCCCGCTTATTCTAGTAGTGGGACACGTAGGGACCTGAGCCCAACTCCTCCTTCCTGTCTTGGCCTACACATGTCTTCCCACCTGATATAAATTTAGCTTGCCCAAAAATTCACTACTCCATGAGTACGATAGAATAAATTCGTCCTACAGAAATAGAAATGTCGAATCCGTATAAATAAAGAGAAAAAGTCAAATTTTTTTGTCCTATCTATATGTTTCTCTTTTGTTCTGTTATGATCTTTCTAACGATCCATATTCACGATCCTAAGTAAAGTATTAAGAAAAAGATTTTTTTTTTCTTATTAAAAGATTGACTATTTCTTTTTTTTTACAATAAAAGAACCACATGTTACTAATAATTTATATAGTATATGATATGAGTATTGACTTACTATTTAGGGCTTTCTGGTAGCGAATGCTATAGTTTACTGTCGTTAGTAAACTTTAGTCTGAAATGTAGCATGCCAAGACTTCTATGGATAGTATGACTTCATCCCCTCCTGCTGTGCATCATATCCATGTTGTAAAGGCTATGTTGCCCCTGCATCCCCTTCAATCTTGGCTGAACCTACCGTATAACAGAGCTATTTGCAAGGTTCCTCGATTCGCTTTCATCGAATTTATTAGTCATTTGTAGGCTCTGCCACCACCAAAGCAATAGTAGTTATATATATTTGTACTCGTTATATCTTGACGAATTATGTGGACTTTGGGTGTATTTGTTCTTATCTTATTATTTGGATGAAAATTTTAGGATGGTTTGTTATAATGTATAATAGTATGTTTTTTTATTTTTTTAGTTTTCAATCGTTGAAGGTCTGATTAGACGAAAATATTATGACAAATTGCATAAAGTGTATAATTTTTATTTTTTTCTATCTCTGGATTTTCAGCGACCATTTTCTACTGCTGGAGTTTCGATTGGACAAAAGATTCCACAAAGGATTGCGTCGGATGTGAAATAGTATGTTTTGTATATATTTTGTATACATGATTTTCAATATATATATATATATATATATATATATATAACAAGAAAGGGATGGACGGACGCGAACGACAATGCAACCACGAAGGATAGGATAAGCACATCGGAGGTCCTTTGTTAAATAAATTATTTGAACTGAAAATCGTCTCAGAAACCAAAAGTCATCGATAGCTCCGTTGCCAGGAAGTCACTATTTTCGTCACAAGGGCATTGTAAAAATTATTGCTTAGAGTGGTCGAATATTTTATGAAGCTAGATCCAGCATATGTATGTTTACTGTTATAAAAAGGCTTTAAAATGGTTTAAAAATTGTCCGTCTAAATCATATCCATATTCTTATGTGTTAGAATTATTTTTTTTAATTAATTATTTAACTATTTGATATTATCTAATTACATGTGCTTATATTCATAATAAATTCTAATAAAAATATATATCATTAATTTTAATTCAGATATATTTAAATTATGTTAATAATAATTTATAATTTAAACTATTTTTCAATAATATAAGAGAAAAAAATTATTTTACATCACGTGACTAGTACATAATAATGTTGATATTTTGTGTGTAAGATATTTTCTAATTGTGATAGGATGAGATACAAGTAAATCTTTTATAAATAATCGAATGCCTGTCATGACAAGGTATGCTAATTTTTGTTTGACTTAATTACAACTTGATATTTTCAACTATCCAAAATGTTCAAATTGACATCCTTAACTTTGATAGGTGATAATTTAGTACACTAAAAAAAAAGAGACCATATTGCCCCTCTCTCTCTCTCCCCCCTACCCCTCATTCTCTGGCGAACTCCTCTCCCACCCCCCTCCCTCTCCAGCGACCGGAGAGGAGGGAGGGGGGGGGGGGGGGGGGGGGGGGGGCATAGTAGCAGCTGCAACAGCAAGCGGCGGCCGCCGTCGTCGGAGGCCACCGGGGTGGCGTGCGGCGTGGGCAGGCGCGCGCGTAGGAGAGGTCGTCGGGGCCAGGTATGGGGGATGGTCGCCGGGATAGAGAGAGGGGGGGGTTGTTGTCGTGGGGGGTGGTGAGGGGAGTGGCTGTCGGAGCAGCAGCCGACGGTGGGGTACGGGGTGAGAGGTTGGAAAAGGTTAGTTTAGGAATAAAAAAAATTTAGACGTCGAATTAAAAATATTAGATGAAATAGAATATTAAGTTAGTACCTATCAGAGTTGAGGATGTCAATTTAAAATTTAAATAATTGAGGGTATGAAATTGTAATTAAGCCTTTTTGTTTTGAACGGATTCTCCATAAAGAAACTTTGGAAGCCAGTGGAGGCATCTGCCCCCACATTCCCACGGGTTGATCCACTCCTGACAATGATGATGATAATGTAAGAAAACAACAATCAAAGTGGAATGTTCAAGTTAGATCGCTACAAGCCGACCCATGAGCTTCACTCGGAAAGGATTTTACATAATATTGGCTATGAATCTATATTTCCTTTGTCATGATCAAGTTTTTAATTTGTGCACGGAATTAAGTCCTGAATATGTGACAATAACCGGTGACATCAATGGAGTTACAAATCAATTTAATGATGATATACTTTGAAAATTGAAAAAAAATTGAAAAGATAATAAAATAGATTTAAATTATAAGTAAGATAATAAGTTAGTCAAATTTTAAATAAGATAACGTGTCGCCATAAGCATTGATGACATGCGTGCACGTAATCATGTTGCTATTGTCGACATGAATGCAAGTTTTTTTTTCTTCCCTTTTTTGGAGGACAGTGTCTCCGAGAACATGAATACTTGTAAAAATAAATTCGTCACTAAAAGTCCAATTTCGTCAATAAAAAATTAATTTTTTTACTAAAATTCAAATCAGATAACATGTCGTCAGAATCATGGACAACGTCGGCAATAGCATTGACAACATGAATGTAATTTTTAAAAAAATAATTCGTCACGAAAAGCCCTATTTTGTCACTATAATTCGTCACTAAATTTTGTGTTACTAAAAGTCTAGTTTCTACACTAAAAATTTGTCACTAAAACGTTTCGTCACAACACGTCCAAGTCACAAAAAAAAATTCAAAAATAAATAAATTACATGCATGTTGCCAATGCTAGTGGCGACCCGATTCTTCTAACCACATATTATCTTATTTAAAATTTGCTTAACTTATTATCTTAGTTATAATTTAAATATATTTTCTTATCGTTTTCAAAATTTTCTGTTGAAAATTAAACAAATAATGTTATGAGAAACAATAGGCTAAAAATCAATACGAGTCTCTATAAATTGGCAACCAATAAAAAATTCCAAAAACTGTACGAAAACTATAAGTACGTGCAATTATAAGTTCATAAATAACAAAAGTGACTTACAAATTTATAAAATATTACGCATTTGTCCATGGAGATTTGGATTTCACCGACAATTTTTTTAGCTTTTAGCTTCAATTTAGGAATTATTTATATAAGAAGGAGAGTAGAGTCATATTAGAAAAACAATATAAATAAGGTAAAAGAAGAGAAAATGATGTCTTTTTCTACTCACATGAGAAACAACATATAAGTGTATAAAGGACGACGGCGAGAGGAAGAAGGAGACGAATAAGAGAAAAAATAATAATAAATGATGGTTGTAGAACAAAAGTTCTTAGAAATTCTGATAGAAAAAAGAAAAAGATAAAATTTACGATTGTATTACCTACTTAATGCTTCAAAGAATCTTCTCTTTGCAATATATATTCACAAAAGTTTAGGTTGTTACAAGAAAATTTGTTAAGATCTTTAAGAGATAATGATAAACCCTGTTTAGTTATAGTTGTCACAATCAATTAATTAGTTACAAACTAATTAAAATATTTCTCTTTGAGTGTGCACAATTTAACAAATAGTTTGTATAGGTTTCCAGAAATGATCAGTATCAATATTTACGGATGATAAACTGATGATAGATATGAGTCTTCTCAACATATATATATATATATATATATATATAGACTTCACCAAAAATTTAATTCGAAAACCTGGTGATATATATATATATATATATATATATATATATATATATATATATATATACATATATATATATAGACTTTACCAAAAATTTAATTCGAAAACCTGGTGAAAAAATCATAATATTTGAAAAAAATTGAGTCGATATGTGTACGCCTTCATGACATAAAATTATCTAGAGTTATAACCAACCCAATATGATACTTTACTAAAATCTTATTTGGGTGTAAAGAAACTCAGTGAAAAATTGACGCTAAGTTAAAAATAAATAAATAATTTAATGTCAAATTAGCATTCTTCTTAATATATACTTTCTATGATTTTGACATTATTCCAAACTACGAACGATTACTTTCTTTTTAGAATTTCCATATAATTATCAAATTACAACAATAAACATTTTTTTTCTGAGATCATAATACTTACAGTACGATTAGTAAATTCACGTGTGTTACACGTAAAATAAAAATTTTCTTCTGATATTAATATAAAATTATTTTAATATTTAAATATATTTAAATAAAGATTTATTATATATATGTTTATATTTTTTTTTTAGAATTTAGTATGTATTTGATTTTTTTTTTTTTTTACTTTAATAAAGAGTGTTGAAAACGGTTAGCTACGTACTATTATCTAATTATAAACAAATATTTCTTCTAACTCATGTGGTTAAGGTAGAAGATATTAGTCCTAGTTAGCTGAGTTCGAATTCTTGTAATGTTATTTATAAAAAATTAAAAAAAATTCAATAATTTTTTACGTAATAATTTTTTTAATTAATTAATGATATACATACGATTTAAACGACTCACTTTTGAGCCATTTTGAAGTCTCATTATATAATGGAAGATGTACGAACAATTTGTGAGGAATTAATGTTTTTTATAGACAGTTTGGTAACAATGTAAACATCTATAAATTATTATTTTTTATTTATTTTATTATCATTTATTTAGAATAAATAAATAAATATATATATATATATATATATATATATATATATATATATATATATATATATAATTCAAAAATTTGTATGTACTAAATTAAATCTATACCTCCTATATATGCATTTTCATAGAAATTATTTAAATAATTACCTAGAATTTACTTTGTTATTTTTTTTATAGAAACTAGAATTAGAAAAAAAAATAACAAACAAAGCAAAATAAAAGGCTCTTGTGGTCAAACTGCGAAAAAGATGTAAAACACTAAATTTAAATGACATGCAACACAGTGCGTACAAAATTTCATTTGCATCGTCGGACATCGCCAAAAAGAAAAAAAGAAAAAACAAAAACAAAAACCTAAGCTAAACCCTCCCCCTGTGAAACCCGCCCCGCACCCCTGGGAACGCGACCCCCTCTTAATGATATCTCATTTAATCTCCATGAATTATGCTTTTAATTCTTTTCATATTCCTAACATACAAATACAAGTTCTTTATCTTCCGAAAATTGAAACCCATCAGATCATTGGAGATTTCTTAAACCTTTTTAAATCCAACTCCTAAACCTTCACTCCAGCACCTTCACATACCTTCAGGCGACCCACCCGCCTGCCTTCGACCACCCACGTCGTCGGAGTAGCCGCCCATGGCCACTGGAGCAACCCAATGCACAGTAGTTCAAAATCTCGAACACCTCTATTTCAAGTAATATTTTTTTCCTCCTCGTTCAATCGACTTTCGAACCGATTCATTGAATGCGTTCACAACATAACCCTCAACAAATTCGTTTAAATATAAAATATTTTTAAAACAGTAAAAAATTATCAAAAACACACATTTTGGGAGGCCCGTAACTTCTCCCATAGTTGACCAAATGATGAACCAATTTCACCAGCTTGTAGACAACCTAACCCCATTCAAAACTCTGTAATTACTTTATTTTATTTTGTATTAAAATTGTAGTTAAATCAGGTAGAAATCTTAGAAAAATTATGTTTTTAAAAACTGTAAATCATCGATACGGAGTCCGTTCCGACAAACCAGACAATTCCGTTGCGTACTTTTTTCATCGAAATGTGCGTACAGTAATCGTGAATGTGTAGAATTCGACGAAATTCAATTTGATCGCATGTTCACGACGAAATCAACCTATATCAGTCGAAAATTTTCGTATTGGCCATTTTCAAAATTTCTCTATATATTTGTGCACACTCGTCGTGTTCTAACTAAACTTGCACCAATGGACTCGCAGAATTACGTTGGTCATGTGACCCAAGTTTGGTTCGATGCTGAGAACGTTGACCAGAACGTCTTTTTGTGGGCCCACGGTTCGACTTAACAGACGATTTTGTGATTGACTCATCGCAATCCAGTTTTGGATGCACCGTTGATTATGTATTGTCGTTTTGGTCTCGTTAAACATTAAATTTGACGAATTTGGAGAGCCTTAGCTCTGACATATTTTTTGATGCAAAGTGGTCACCTGTGGACCCTACTTTGACCCGAAAACTACTATTTTTGTTTCTGTGTCCAAATTGGACTTATGCATATATTTTTATAACCCACTCACTCATTTTGAGAACGTTGGTAATGTTTATTTTAGCATTCGAAGATGTTCGTACATCTTTCCTTTCTCGTGCTACCGTTGGTCTGCTAGAGAATCATCCCGACCCCTTCAGATTTCAGACAAGTATATCTTGCTATGAATGCTCTTCGTTCCTACAAATTTTAGTATATTTATTTATATTTTATCTATTTTGTGCTTTAAAACTGTACGTTCCGGCCTCGACAACCCGGGTGTCCAGACTGTAACTATTCTTCCGATACAATTCACTTTCCAGTTCCTGTGTTCGACACGACAGGGTACTTTCCAAAAATACACAGAACAATACCATCCTCGTGTCCCCGGGTCTGACCCCGAGAACACGGTTACAGCAGACACGGGGAACAAATCCTAATCCAACCTCTGTTTTTCCTCGCAGTCGAGTGACTCGGCGTCTTTTCCACCGCCTCCGGTTGCTGGACGCCGCTTCCACCGCGTCGAGCTCTATCGATCTCGGCCCGACCTCCTCGCAGCCGTCTAGAGCACCGCCGTGTCCAGATCCGGCCCTTCGCCACCGCACTCTCGTGTCGTCTGGTGTCAGATCCAACTCAGATCCGTAGTGTCAGGTTCCGTCCGACGAAGTACTCCGGTAGACGAGGCCTAGAGCCTCCCCGACTGAACCGCGGGCCGGTCGTGAGCCTAGCCACCGGTACAAGCGTCGATCTCGCCGTCCTCGACCGCGTCCGCACCTCGCCGGCTTCCGATCACACGGTCTGCTTCGGCGCAGCTCGGCCGAGCTACTCGACAGCGTCGCATTTCTGTTCCCCTCCAGACTGCTCGATGGGACCGCGCCGCTCTGACCTGTGCTAGCAGCCACTCCTGGATGTCGCGTCTCCAATCGATCTCTGGCACAACCTGCTCTCGACCGTCGGTTCTCGGTGAGTGCTCCTCGTTCTTGATTTTTCTTCTTGCTTTCTACAACATAGAAATTGTTAGCCTACCTAATTATAGTTAAATAGTTATCATAGATTGATTGTGAATATCTCTTAGCATAATTATTGTTAGCAAAGTTTAACCAAAGTCTTGTATATATATCTCTGTTGTTAATATGAAGAGCACGGGTTTTAAATCTCCTTTATGGTATCAAAGCTTCTCGACTCCTAGCCTTCTCAAACGCTTCCGTCGTCCTCTTCTCATTCTGCTGCTCCTTTCTTTCATGGCGTCTCCAACAACTAATTCTGCTGCTATGATGGAATCCACCAACAACAAATTTTACCCAGCACTTGTCGTCTCCAACATCAAGAACTCCATCCCAATTCATCTTGAATCAGAGAAAGGACACTACGCCTCTTGGGCTGAATTATTCCAAATTCATTGCCGTGCCTATAACGTCTACGAGCACATTATCCCGTCACAACCATTATCGAAGAAAGAAAAAGATCCTGCCTTTGATAAGGATCTCTGGACCAGTCTCGATGCCATCGTCCTAACTTGGATGTACGACACGATCTTCTCTGAATTACTCATCACCATCTTGAAGCCTAATTCCACCGCCAAGGCACAGTGGGATCGACTTGCGAGCATTTTTTTGGATCACAAATACGTGCGTGCATCGACTCTCGAAACCAGGTTTGCCAACACCTTTCTTGATGATTTTCCTGACGTCTCCTCTTACTGTCAGGAACTCAAAGACTTATCGGATCAACTTACAAAGGTTGATGCTCCGGTTGACAACCATCGGTTAGTTCTTTGCCTTATCAATGGATTAAATGAAAATTATGACACAGTAGCTTCTACTATTTCTTAAATGGATCCTTTGCCGGAATTTTATGCCGCTCGATCTCGTTTGCTCTTGGAAGAGACGTGCAAATCCCGCCAGGTGGAGGTTACCGCCCGCGTACTATCACAGCAGGCTCTTGTCGCCAAGCCCTCCAATGACGCAACCCTCCCTCCAACTTCTGGGCCCGGATCGAACTCAAACCGATATCAACAAAACAAAGGTTCGGCCAACTCCTCAACCCGAAATCAGACCTCATATCATGGCAAATGGAAAGGTCGAGGTCGTGGAGGATCGAATCATAATGGAGGATCGACTAACGGGAGCGGGTCGCGCTATTGTTTGATAATATAAATGAAAAGATATAATATGTGGAAACGAGGTCTTATACTAAAACCCGCCCTTCTTCTGTGTTTACAAACAAGATTGTACAATTTAATCCTATACGAGGATGTCTAAGTACAATTTATTTAATCTGGGTAAATATTGCTATAGGTGTCTGATCTGTAGTCGATCACTTTGGCCCTTGGACCACACGATGTTGAAGAAGTGCCGTAGAAGACAGGAAGCAGCTTCGAAGGTTGCTAAAGAGGGTGGATGCCCGATGCCAAAGTCGTCGATCCCTTCTCTTTGCCTGAGCTCTGGATTCTTCTCTCTCTCTCTCTCGACTGTTTTCTCTCCCGATTGTCGACCTTGGATCTGATACTGGGTTCCTTGACCAATCTCCGATCGTTCGACCTTCAATCTTGCGACCTCCTTTCTCCTTTTCGACCTTCGACCTCTGTTGATAGAGGTCTCTATTTATAGAGTTTTTAGGGACAGTGATCACTCAGTCGGTGTAGAAACCGAGTAGTGGAAAGTACAACACCCTTTTACACGACGGTTTAAAATAACCAATGCCTGCGTACAGATGACCTTTTGAGTGAGCATGTGACGCGTGTCCAACTAAGGGACAAACGCGTATATCTGCTGCGAAGATCACGGCGTAGAAGCCACGTAGGTAGTTATCCCTTGTGTAGAAGAGGTTGGCGTAGAAGCCAATGACTGTCACCATGGCGTAGAAGCCAAGTAGGCATAGAAGCCGAGTAGGCGTAGAAGCCGAGTAGGCGTAGAAGCCAAGTAGGCATAGAAGCCGAGTAGGCGTAGAAGCCGAGTGGTCATAGAGGCCGAGTGGGCGTAGAAGCCGAGCGGGCATAGAGGCAGAGTGGGCGTAGAAGCCGAGCGATGTGGACGTTTTAGCCGGAATTACGGCTCTTGGAGATATAATCAAATCTTTTGCATTAAATGCAGAGATCTGCCCCCATCCTGCGCATTAAATGCAGAAGCTTGTCTTTAAGATTTGCCATTATTCTGCATATTAAATGCGGATACGCACCTCGAATTCTGTACGAAGAGTAACTGTTGATGTGGCGGTGTGTCTGCCTTCTGCGGAGCGTAAGAAGCTCACGTCTGCCAGTGTAAAACTGGGCAGCGTATCCCCTTTATTTGCATAAGAGCAGTTGGTGCAAAGGGAATGTCACTAGACGACGGTTCGGTGATATTTAATCAAATCTCCTGCATTAAATGCAGAGATCTGTCATTATCCTGTGCATTAAATGCAAATGCGTATTTTGAAGGTCTGCCACCCTACTGCGCATAAAATGAAGAGACGTGCCTCGGGCATCTGTCAGTATTCGGCGCATTAAATGCAGAGACGTGCCTTGAGAACCTGTCACCGCTCTACGCATTAAATGCAGAGACGTGACTCGAGCCCTGTACGAAGAGCAGCTTTTGATGTGGCAGGCTGTTTGTCTTCTGCGGAGCGTAAACAGCTCACATCTGCCTGTGTAAAACTAGGCGGCGTATTCCTTTATATGCGTGAAAGCGGTCTACGCCAAGGAAATGGCAGTAAATGACAGCCTGGGTTGCAGTACCGCGCCATCATTATAGCCGTCGCTTGGGTTATCGTGCAGTACTCTTTGTCAGGAGCCCAGATGTCAGGTTCATTGCATGATCTGAGAGGTTCATTTTGAAGAATACGAAGCGTTCCTCGTACACTTCAATGCTGCATTGAAAGCGGGTAAGTTTTATGCCATAAAGGCGATGTAGCACCCTTTTTACGCTGAAGCAGCCTGGACATACTGCATTACGCGGATGGTCCTTGAGCCTATATTTTATGCTGTGCTCAGCGGAAAAGCTCTGTTGCACGTTTGATGGCTCTGAGGTCCTCTATTTACGCTGTCTTGCATCAACATGCTGCGTAGAGCTATCCGGCGTATTTTTTATGCTTCTACAAGACCCCCTTCAAAGCTTTTAAATTTCTCGTAATTTGAAACGCTTTGAATGAAGCATGAACCGTTCCTCGGAATTTGAAACGCTCTGAATGGAGCCTGAAACGGTCAAGTCTGACACGTTCTTTCAAGGCTGACTTTATGGCGGAGTTATTGGGGATCGGTGTGATCTCTTTCGCCTATAAAAAGGCTGAGGAGTTAACCTGTTCTTCCCATATTTCCTTCACCACACAGAAATGATGGCCGAAGTTCGTTGGGTCGACTTAAGGAAGAAGGAGACCATGTTCTTCCAGCATGTAAGGAGCCAAAAAAGATGACGTCTTCGAGCAAATGTCCTCTGCAACGATGGATCATGGAAGGATATCATAGCCTCCTTTGCTCGGGATAATCAGCAACTTTGTATGGCGATTCTTCGAGAGAGAGGAAGGGTTGCAAGCGGTACCTTCTTCCGTTACCTACGGACGAGAGCGGGCAAACTAGCTGCTGTCCGAGATTGAGTTGGATAAAATATCTCAACTCAATCTGTCACGGCGCTGGACGCAAGAAAACAGATTTACCCTGCTTCTTCGTATTGGAGGATGGGTCTGCATAATTTAAGCAGGCCCAGTTTTGTATCCTCCCGCCGTTGATCATATGTCAGTCGGTTTGCGGTCACCGACTGACTGCTGGAGAAGATGGATGAAGAATTTCGCCTATGCGAGAACTTGGCAGAACAAATTCTGGGCGCGATCTTCAGACGACGATGAGGAAGTCCTTTATAGATGGAATTTCCTTCATATGTAATCATGAAAATAAAGAAAAACCCTTGTAGACTGGATTTTCCTCATATGTAATCATGCTTTTAATTTTAATAAAATCGTCTTTCTTCTGTGTATATGATCATCTTGACATATGTTACTGTAAAGTCTGAATATGTGTAGCTTCGACACGTCTGATACTTTATACCGACTCTGTTTAGAAAGAGTGTTAGGTTCTGTCCTGTCCTGTCTTTTACGCATAACTAAGGATGCGCAGAAAGCCGCTTTAACAGTCGAATGTTCGAACTGTCCTGCTGTTAGGAATGAGGAACCGCGTAGAATTCTGAACTGTTTTTACTTTTGATAAACAGAATTTTTGTTCAGACCGTCGTCTTCAAGAATGATTTCTCGAAATTCCCTTGGAACAAGGCGAGAAATGGCTGTCAAAAACTGAGTCGCCATCTTGAACTGTTAGACGAAATATTCAGACTAAATTCTGGATGAACTTCGAATCGACCCATGAAGAAGAGTAGCTTTCAATGTTTGAACTCTGTATGCCTTGGGTACTTGGGATATTTTGAGGTCAAGGAGGAGTATCTTCTGTGTGAATTCCTGCAATTGACCACTTTAAGAATTGTTCAGATGTACTGTACTGGCCTGCGCATTTTTCAGATATACGGAAAGTCGTGGAGCATGAAATCATAAGTTTGTTGCCTCTGAGCGTAAAAAGCCACCGAGTGTGAGATCATAGATTCGTAGCTGCTGAGTGTGAAGTCGTAGGTTCATAGCCTCTCGATCGTAAAAGCTATCGAGCATGAGAGCATCCGGACGTAAAACCATAGACTTGTAGCCTGTGAGCGTAAAACTGTAGATCCGTAGCTGTCGAGCGTAGAAAGCTCCTTAGCAAAAAAACTGTAGATTTGTAGCTTCTGAAAGAAAATCTTCCGAGCGTGAAGTCGTGGATCTGTTGCCTCTGAGCTTAAAAAGCCACCGAGCATGAGATCATAGATTCGTAGCTGCTGAGCGTGAAGTCGTAGGTTCGTAGCCTTTTGAGCGTAAAAGCTACCGAGCATGAGAGCATCCGGGCGTAAAACCATAGACTTGTAGCCTGTGAGCGTAAAACCGTAGATCCGTAGCTGTCGAGCGTAGAAAGCTCCTTAGCGTAAAAACCGCGAATCTTCTTCACACGAAAATTTTTGAATTCGCTGACTGTCCGCCTTCTCTGAGTAAATAGGCTGACGTAGTCCCCAATCATAACCAAATATTAAATGTGAGATTTGGTTCGGGATTCGAGGAGTCCATCCGAACTCTATATATATCCCATGTTTCTGAGAGAAAAACTTTTCATCCGTCTTCTGCGAAAGAAAGCTTTTGTCTGTTCGAGTTCTTCTTCGTTTCTTCTCCGAGTCTTCAAAGTCTCCAGTAATGGCCTCGAAACAAGTCTCCTTCTCTAATGGGAAAGAAGGATGCTTCTTCTTATCGTTCTTCTGCTCAAGCGGGGGCGACTTTCGTCGGTCACGGCGAGCTTCATTCTGAATGAAGTATCCCGCCGACTAGCAGTGCACCTGGCCTTAAAGGTAGAGCTTTTGGGACGAAAAGGAACGACTGAAAATCCTTCGCACACGTTGTACGTGAACGCGCTAGGTTGTCTTCTGTGCTGATAGCCTCTTCGAGGAAGATGATGCACAGAGATGTTTCATCTTTTACGCCCACATTTCTAATGTGTCAGCGCAAAAACTCTATATTTTTGCAGTCTGGCGTAAAGGCTTTGACTGTCGAAAGTTGGTGTATACTATATAATTTGAGTGTCACGCAGGGATGAAAATTCCGGCGTAATAACTCAAATTTTGGCGTATACTGCCAGTCTTGAATTTTACGCCTTGGAATGGAATTCCAGCGTAATGATCAAGTTTTTACAGTCTTGGCGTAAATCATAGACTGTTGATTTTTTTGCATATGCTGCAAGATTATAGAAACTGACTTGTGTTTCTTGCATTTTACAGTTAATTTGTACGCGTCTCCGCTAGCCGATGTGATGGGTTCTGCCGCCGGGATGCTGCACTCCAACTATCTGGAGGATCTGTCGCACGTGACATTTCTTCTCTCCGGGCCCCAGTATCCTGAAGGAAGGGAAATTTTGATATCGGCTCAGGGCGAGCGAACGCTGCTGAACATGATCAACGGAGAGCCCCTGACGTACATAGATGGGGACCAATACATGAAGCCAGCTTTCCTCTTCGGGGACATAATTGACAAGCAGTCCTAGACGAAGCCCAAGAAAGATCTCTAGGTCTTCCCTACCGGAAGCTTGGTTTTGTATCTGCCCAAGATGCCGAGAGACTATCCCATCTCGGCATTCTTCCATGCTACACATCCCAGGAGGATGTCGTGGACGCTGACTCCTGATCTTCACGGCAGGACGGGGAAGATATTTTATCTGAAAGAAGCGGACCAAGGATCGTTTGTCAGTCGCCCTACCGATAATGTGACGATGTTCAGGGAACTGTACCCGGGCAGTGTCCCGAGTGAAGACAGTTTAGTGATCCAGCCGGTCCTACTACCGACTTTCTGCAATGATTTTATGGGGCGCGGGGGAGTATACCCTAAGGTGAACCCTCAGACAGGCGGGTAGATCACCCCCACAAATCTTCGATGGGCTCGCTTAGCTGATTGGGCCCTGAAGTATTTTCAGATCGAGCTGGAGAGCATTGGTCTGTTTGTAGCTGTGAGTGCCACCAGTGTTGGGTTACCTCTCAACCCCAACCTGTTTCTGGCACTGATGGAGCAATATATCTCGCTCACCAGGACTTTTGCCACTCCACTGGGGAGTTGGGATTGGCCCTCCACGAGATGGCATAGATCTCGAGACTGCCGATGGGGGATACTCCATATGAAGAGTATGTTCCCATGAACCGGGAGCTGGGGGATTCGGACCCTCGGGTAGTGGAAGTGTATCTGGAGCTGATGTGCCACTACCTCGCTTGGACCACTTTTTATGACGAGCCTTCAGATTTGGCTCACATCAGTAAATGGACGTCCTACCTCTTCTTTCACCGGTCCAGGACCGCTAAGCCGGAGAAGGTATTGGAAGGCAAGGATCAGCCTTTGAATCCTCTGAGCGTGCTTAATGCTCAGGTAGTTGACGATCTCATGGAAGACGCTGGGGCTCCGGACTTGCTCCTCGACGAAGGGATAGGGAAGTATCCCGTAGGCACCAAGACCTATAGTTATTTGAGGCGCTGCCGCAGGCCTCTGTTCAGGGAAGCTCAACTGGCTAGCTTCCTCTCCATATGGCTGCGCCGAATGGTGGTACCCGGAATTGCATCTGCGGACCGCATTCACTGCAACATGCTATGGCCTGCAGTGCGTCTGGTGTTTGGGGCAAGACTGGGCTTGCTCCCTGCCATGGTGTGCCGCATTCAAGCTGGCCTGAGGGCCATGACTGACGGGCTACTCGCCGATGAAACTCGGCGTGATAGCTTTCCCAGGGTAGAATTACCATACTTGTATCTGATGGGATGGTTAATTCTTCATAACCCCAGGGTTATGTCTCCCGGCTCTGGCAGTAGTTCGGGGGCTAGTTTCTTGTTGAACTATCAGAAATCCTCCTGGAATGTGACCACAGTTATAGACTGTCGGCGGGCACTGAATCTTAGTCACAGCTGGAAGCTCTTCTGCACTGTTCCCCCTGTACATCTCAATCAGCAGGGGATCAGACTTCAGGACGTAGGCGACGGGAAGACCATTTTTTCTCCCGAGTCTTTTAATTGGTTGGTCTGCATTTAGACCTTCCCACCTACTTTACAGGAGTGAAGACCATTGCTTCTTCGAGCCCTACTTGCCTAGTCGGTTCGCCAGGAAATTCGGGTATGACCAGTTGCACGTAGGCAATGCCGTCACCAGCTTCAGGTCCAGGGGCGGACTCATTGATGGAGCCAGAGGATAGCAATATTTTATCATGGGTTGCACTGAGACAACTTTTACCGTGCCCGTCATTTCACTCTCCACGGAGCTGCGCATTCTCCACTCGTATGCCCAGTTCTATGTGGTAACCAACACCTTCCATCGCGATTTTGATATGCATGGAAGTTTTAGGGTGCCTTCTGTCACTACCACATTTTCTAGGAAAGGGTATTTTAGTCATTTTCTATTTAATTAAATATTGTGCATGGTAAATAATTATTTGTTGTATTATTTAATTGTTGTTAGTTGTTATTTAATTATTTTGGACTTATATTAGTGGACTCAACTAGTTTAGTTTGGACCCATGGACCAACATGAATTAATTAGTTTGACTAGGCCCATTTAGAAAGCCCATTGTTAAGGAGATGGATTAAATTAATTAAATCATTAGACTAGAAGCTTCCTTCCTTAATTATTTCTTCATGAGAGGCCCCAAGGGGTATATTGGACATTTTATAATTGCTTGGGGAAGGGGTAAGGGTGGGGGGGGGGGAATTCTCTCTCCCCTCATTTTCATTCCAAATCTAGATCTAGAATTTTCTACTACCAAATTTCCTTCATTTTTATTCCAATTCCCCACCAAATTAATTCCAAATTCTTCCCAAATCACCATTAGAAAGTTGAGAAGCAAGGATCTAGAAGAGGAAGCAAGGATCTACAAAGAGGAGCAAGGATCTATAATTTGAAAGCAATTTCATCTCAATTGGAGGTTTCATTGGGAATCCATCTCCCAATAGGTATAATTCAGTTTTTGCCCTTAAAATTGCTTCTAAATCTGAGATTTAATCATGTAAAATCAACCCATATGTATGTACTAGCCATAGGACTTGGTTTTGTGTTCATAGGAGACCCATGGAGAAAGTTATGGTACTTTTTGTGTCAATTTTGGGAGAATTCCGAATTTACATTTTGTTGTGTGTGTCAATTGATCCTGTAGATTAATTGGGCATGTGCTTATGTGGTTGGGGCTAGTGTCGTGTCCACAATTGGATACGTGTAGGGCGTATCCCAATAATTTGGTGATACGTGTTGTTTTGGGAGTTTTTCCTCCGACACGGGACTTTGTACATGTCGTATTTTAACACGGACACATAGATCTACATTTGACAATTTGATTTATTCATAAATAATATATATGACTTGCTTGTGTCCTTCGGGGTGTAATTTGTTGTGTGTTGGACTCGTGTCGCATGCGTATCCTAGATTTAGTGGGATACGGTGTGATACTCTCTATTTGTGGTATGTTTATGTGTAGATCTAATTATTTGTGCTTTAATTCTTGAATTATAAATTAGTAAGTATATATAGATGTTATATATTTATTATAGTGTATTTATTATGTTATTTATGGTAGCATAGATCTATATATTATATGAGTACTAATATAATGTATAAATATATATGTAGCTTTCTTTTACATGCATTTATATATGTTACAAATTATGTTAGTAATATAAATTATATAAAATATTTTATAAAATATATATATGTGTTTAAATAAGTAATTATATTAATTATAAGTATTATATGATTATTTATATATATATGAATGGATGTATTTATGTATGTGTACTTTTAACCATGTTGTAATATGTACATTAGTACATAGGATGTGTATTATAGCTATTAGTATATATATATATATATATATATATATATATATATATATATATATATATATGTGTGTGTGTGTGTGTGTGTAGGATTATATATATATAAGTATATATTTATTCATTTAATTGATTTATATATATATATATATATATATATATATTAATATATATATAAGTTATATATATTATTATTCTTTTGGCGACAGCGGCTATTAATGACAGCTTCTGTCATTAATTTCCAAACAGCAGCAGCAGCCGATGTAGCATTAATGGAGAATTTAATGACAGTTTCTGTCATTAAATGCACAGCAGCGGCGTGCGGGAATTTAAGCAGCAGCGGCGACAGTTGGTTCAGTGACAGTTGAGAACTGTCACCAATATGGTGGCAGCAGTGCATTTACACAGCAGAATTGGCGACGGCGTTTTTAGTGACAGTTTGAACTGTCGCTGAAAGTCTGTTTACTGAAAATTCAGTGTTTTTCCACACTGTTTTCAGTACAGTTAGGCAGTTTTAGCATATAGATTATATATTATATTTATATATATATATATATGTATATATATATATATGTATTTATTGTGAGATATAATACTAGTATTGTTATAATTTTAATTGTATAATATTAGTTTATATATATTATATTGTATAAGGGTAAATACTATATCTATGTATCTTGAGCATTACCTTGTGGAAACCAAGGTAAGTGGGATACTCAAGATACGGGGTTTGGGTATCGAGTTTGTGACTTTGTGTGGATACCAAGTTGGTTCAAAACCATGCTTCCTATTTGTTATAATTAATATTCTATATACTTTATATATAGGTATTGTGAGGTTTACCTTGGATTCACGTATCCGAATATACGGTATCCTAAAATTTAAGGATGTAGTTTTATGACTTAGATTTTAGTATTTTGATCCAAGATTTTGTGTTAGACTTGTGCAACCTAGGAATAGATAGTTGACATTTGTTTGACCATAGTTGACTTTAGTTGACTTTAGAGTTGACCATAGTTGACTTTAGACTTAGAATTGACTTATTGACCTAGAAGTTGACTAGTTCAACTTGTTCTCTTTTTGGAACCTTGTATTGATGCTGTATTCCATATCTAGGTCTTCGAGGCACCGAGTCAGACATCTGTGAGACTGTTCATTGGACTTCAGGCGAGTACATTCTCTGATAGTTTCTTATTTATGATATCCTCTATGTTCACTGTATCTAGTGTAGATATCCATGTTCTCTTGACACTATGGTTACACGGATTGGCATATTCGGATCTCGTCATGAGATGTTATTTCTTGGTATATGGTGTATATGGTACAAGTATTGTTTTATTGGTTATCTTGTACATGTACAGACACCGATTCTCGGGAAGAGTCGCTATCTTCTTGGGGAATCCCGTGCCATAACATACCGTGGTTGGATCTATTATACCAGTCGGGGGTGGAGAGTATTAGTATAGATACGTGATCAATATCCCTATTGAATAAAGTACAGATTATAGAATATTGTTGATCATACACCGCACGTATGATTAGCCAGGCCGCATTGCATCTTGCCCAAGCCGATCACATGTTAAGCTAGTACTCACACACTTAGTCATTAGTATTATTGTTTCATTGGCATATTATTCATTATTGTATTTATTTCCAGTATTTCCTTATTGTATATATATCTCTTGTATCTATTGTGCATCTTGTTTATCCACAGCTATTTACTGTTACATAGTTTTTATCATTAATAAGAACTGCTGTTAGAGATATACTCTGCTCCTTTCCTGACTGGATATATTTTTTCAGATGACACTGAGGAGTGGTACCCTACCTTTTATGGACCCCAGGATGTTGTGGGTTTAGATTCTGAGACCCTGGCTCAAGAGGGACTTATCCCAACTGAGACAGTTGACCCTGGAGTTGTAGCCTCATAGTATTCTTTTGTACTGGATTTGTCTCCAGCTTATTTTGTTATTTTTTCAGACTCATTGATGTATTATTTTAGACTCATAAGTTATATTGTGACTATTCTATTCTTTATCTGATTCGTGCTCATTTCTATCTTAGTTCTGTGATTGAGTATACTGTCATTATTGGTGGTTCATTATATTGTTAGATAGATTATCTAGACAGCGTTCTACCGTCGATTCTGCGGCGTAGGCTGGGCATTATTTCCGACTAGTACCCTTACACCGGGTGCGGGTCGTGACATATTTTTGGTGGTGGCCCATGTTGGTCTAGCTTCACAAAGTATGTGATGTCGTGGTAGTGCGATAAGTTAGTTGTACTACTATGAGCCTGCAATAGGATATAGGAAGTAGGCTGAGATACTCAATCACATCTAGGAAATTTCTTTTTATTCAACTATTCTTCTTTGATATTGATACTTGATCTCTTAACTTGTCCTTTCCTTGAAAGTCTTATATCATGTGCTATATTGATTATATTCTTCTTGATTCCATTCCAGCTTTAGCTTTGTTTGATAGTGGTGCTTCCCATAGTTTTCTATCTATTTTTTTTGCTCTGAAGCATGGTTTGGTAGCTGAGTCTTTGCTTAGGACTTGCAAGATCATGACCGGGGGAGGCATTATCCTGGTTAATGATATTTGCAAGGATCGAAGAGTTACTTTGGGAGGCCGGGAGTTGAGTGCGTGTCTACTTATAATGTCACTTCCGAGCTACGACATTGTACTCAGGATGGATTGGTTGAGTAGGCACCGTGCTAGCATAGATTGTAGAGGAGGTAGAGTTTTGTTTGGTCCGCCAGGAGAGCTAGAGTTTGAGTTTGCTAGAGGAGTTGCAGAGCAAGGCGAAGGCATTATTTGTGGAGCTATGGTGGAAGACAAGAAGTTGTCGCATCCGTTGATAGCAGAGTTCTTGGATGTGTTTCTTGAGGAATTGCCAGGATTGCCGCCAGATCGAGATGTTGAATTTTTTATAGACTTGGTGCCAGGTGCAGAACCAATTTCGCAGCATGTCTATAGAGTAAACAATAGCGAGCTGGTCGAGTTGAAGAAGCAGGTGGACGAATTACAGGATAAAGGGTTTATCAGATCGAGTTCTTCTCCATGGGGAGCCCCGGTATTGTTTGTGCCGAAGAAGGATGGATCGGTGCGCATGTGCATTGATTACAGGGCTTTGAATAATCTTACTATCAAGAATAAGTATCCTTTACCACAGATTAATGATCTGTTTGATCAGTTGAGTGGTGCCAAGGTATTTTTTAAGATAGATTTGAGATCAGGCTACCATCAGGTGAAGGTGAAGCCGGAGGACATACCGAAGACTACTTTTAGAACTCGGTATGGTCAGTGCGAGTTTATGGTGATGTCGTTTGGTTTGACTAATGCACCGGCGGTATTTATGAACTTGATGAACAAGGTGTTCCACCAGTACCTTGACAAGTTCGTGGTGGTGTTCATCGACGACATACTCATATACTCGAGGACACCGGAGGAGCATGAGGGGCATTTGAGGATTGTATTGGATGTGCTGAGGAAGAAGTTGTATGGAAAGTTGTCCAAGTGTGAGTTTTTCTTGGACAAGGTGGAGTTCTTGGGGCATATTCTGACTGGTGATGGTATTTCAGTGGATCTGAAGAAGATTTCAACAGTGGAATCTTGGAAGACTCCGAGTTCAGTATCAGAGATCAGGAGTTTCTTGGGATTGGCAGGCTATTATAGGAAGTTTGTGCAAGATTTTTCGAGGATTGCCGAGCCGATGACCAGAATCACAAGTAAGGATGTGGAGTTTGTTTGGACGGAGGATTGCCAGGTTGCTTTTGAGGAGTTGAAGAAGAGGTTGACGTCTGCTCCTATTTTGACGTTGCCATCAGAGTCCGAAGGTTTCACTGTTTATAGTGATGCATCGGGGAAGGGTTTATGTTGTGTTCTTCAGCAGCATGGGAAAGTGATTGCCTATGCATCCAGGCAATTGCGTCCTTATGAAAAGAACTATCCTACCCATGATTTGGAGTTGGCAGCCGTCATATTCGCCCTGAAGTTGTGGAAACATTATTTGTACGGAGAGCGTGTGGAGATCTTCACAGACCACAAAAGCTTGGTATGTTTTCACGCAGAAGGAGGTGAATATGAGGCAGCGTCGGTGGTTGGAACTGATGAAGAATTTTGATATCTCTTTGCAATATCATCCTGGGAAAGCCAATGTAGTTGCCGATGCTTTTAGCAGGTATCCGGTAGCTATGTTCTTGACACAGGATCGATATTTGTTGGAGGACTTGGAGAGCTTGGGCATTGAGGTGATTGTTCCTGGGTGTGCTATGCAGATGTGGAGATTGCAGATACACTCAGATTTGATGGACAGGATCAAGGCAGCACAGTATGATGATGTATCTCTGAGGAGTATCAGAGCTCAGGTGAGAGCAGGATTGGAGGATGATTTTATTATTGCAGAGGATGGATCTTTGAGGCATGGAGTTAGATTGTGTGTGCCTAGTGGGGAGTTGCGAGAGAAGGTGTTACAGAAAGCGCATCGCTCTTAGTATTCCATGCATCCAGGTGCTAACAAGATGTATCAGGATATGCGAGAGAGTGTGTGGTGGTATGTCATGAAGAGGGAAGTGGCACAGTTTGTATCCAGATGCTTAGTGTGCCAGCAGGTGAAAGCCGACAGGCAGAGGCCAGGAGGTTTACTTCAGCCATTACCCATTCCAGAGTGGAAGTGGGAACACATTACTATGGATTTTGTGTCCGGACTTCCACGATCTCTAGGAGGGAAAGACGCAATTTGGGTCATTGTTGATAGGTTGACCAAGTCGGCCCACTTTTTGCCTTTCATGGTGAGTTTGTCTACGGAGAAGCTGGCAGAGATGTATGTGAAGCAGATCATTAGGATATATGGAGTTCCCGTCAACATAGTCTCAGATCGAGATAGTCGTTTTACTTCTCATTTCTGGAGGAGTTTGCAGGAGAGTTTGGGCACTCAGCTCAAGTTCAGTACTGCATATCATCCCCAGACAGATGGGCAGTCAGAAAGGACTATCCAGACTCTCGAGGATATGTTGCGCACTTGTGTACTAGATTTCGAGGGTTCTTGGGAGGACCATCTCCATTTGGTAGAGTTTGCTTATAACAACAATTACCAGGCCAGTATAGAGATGTCACCTTTTGAAGCTCTATATGGTCGAAGGTGTCGTACTCCTTTGTCTTGGGATGATGTTGGAGAGAGAGTTTTGCTTGGGCCAGAGATGGTTGTGGATGACGCAGAGAAGGTTCAGTTGATCAGAGACAGACTTCGAGTGGCGCAGGACAGACAGCGACATTGGGCTGATAGCCATCGGAGACCTTTGGAGTTGAGGTATAGTTTAGATTTTGTTTGTGCTTGTTCTTGTTTGTTATAGATTAAGTTCTTAAGGTGGTGTTTTGTTCTAGGTGGGTAGTTTGGTGTTTCTGAGGATTTTTCCGACACGAGGCACGATTCGCTTCGGTGGAGGCGGAAAGCTTAGTCCGCGATTCATCGAACCTTTCACTATTCTAGAGAGGGTCGGTGCAGTTGCTTATAGACTATACTTGCCACCTGCATTGGAGGGAGTGCACAATGTGTTTCACGTGTCACAGTTGAGACAATACGTGGCAGATCCTAGTCATGTATTGGATCACTCGAAGATAGAGGTGGGCCCTACTCTTAGCTATCCAGAGCAGCCAGTTGAGATTTTGGATCAAAGAGAGAAGGTGCTGAGGAACCAGACTATTCCTTTGGTGCATGTCGCATGGAGGCATCACTCTCTGGGGGAGTCTACCTGAGAGAGAGAGGATGACATGCGACAGCGCTATCCATATTTGTTTGTACCTTGAGGTATGTTATTTTCTAGTTATGTTCTGTTCATTGTTATGTTCTTTTATAGTTAGTTGTGATTCTTTAGTTCTGTTTGTGATTTTCTGGGGGTAGTTTTTGTCTTTGAATTTCGAGGACAAAATTATTTTAAGGAGGGTAGACTTGTCACTACCACATTTTCTAGGAAAGGGTATTTTAGTCATTTTCTATTTAATTAAATATTGTGCATGATAAATAATTATTTGTTGTATTATTTAATTATTATTAGTTGTTATTTAATTATTTTGAACTTATATTAGTGGACTCAACTAGTTTAGTTTGGACCCATGGACCAACATGAATTAATTAGTTAGACTAGGCCCATTTAGAAAGCCCATTGTTAAGGAGATGGATTAAATTAATTAAATCATTAGACTAGAAGCTTTCTTCCTTAATTATTTCTTTCTGAGAGGCCCCAAGGGGTATATTGGACATTTTATAATTGCTTGGGGAAGGGGTAAGGGCCGGCCTATAATAGAGGGGGGAAATTCTCTCTCCTCTCATTTTTATTCCAAATCTAGATCTAGAATTTCCCACTACCAAATTCTCTTTATTCCCATTCCAATTCTTCACTAAATTTATTCTAAATTCTTTCTAAATCATCATTAGAAAGTTGAGAAACAAGGATCTAGAAGGAGGAAGCAAGGATCTACAAAGAGGAGCAAGGATCTACAATTTGGAAGCAATTTTATCTCAATTGGAGGTTTCATTGGGAATCCATCTCCCAATAGGTATAATTCAGTTTTTCCCTTTAAAATAGCTTCTAAATCTGAGATTTAATCATGTAAAATTAACCCATATGTATGTATTACCCATAGGACTTGGTTTTGTGTTCATAGGAGACCAATGGACAAAGTTATGGTGCTTTTTGTGTCAATTTTGGGGCAATTCCGAATTTATATTTTGTTGTGTGTGTCAATTGATCCTATAGATCAATTGGGCATGTGCTTATGTGTTTGGGGCTAGTGTCGTATCCATAATTGGGTACGTGTAGGTCGTATCCCAACAATTTGGTGATACGTGTTGTTTTGGAGGTTTTCCCTCCGACACGGGACTTTGTACATGTCGTATTTTGATACGGACATATAGATCTATATTTGACACTTTGATTTGTTCATAAATAATATATGTGACTTGCTTGTGTCCTTCGGGGTGCAATTGGTTGTGTGTTGAACTCGTGTCGCATGCGTATCCTAGATCTAGTGGGATACGGTGTGATACTCTCCATTTGTGGTGTGTTTATGTGTAGATCTAATTATTTGTGCTTTAATTCTTGAATTATAAATTAGTAAGTATATATAGATGTTATATATTTATTATAGTGTATTTATTATGGTATTTATGGTAGAATAGATCTATGTATTATATGAGTACAAATATAATGTATAAATATATGTGTAGCTTTCTTTTACATACATTTATATATGTCACAAATTATGTTAGTAATATAAATTATATAAAAATATTTTATAAAATATATATATGTGTTTAAATAAGTAATTATATTAATTATAAATATTATATGATTATTTATATATATATGAATGGATGTATTTATGTATGTGTACTTTTAACCATGTTGTAATATGTACATTAGTACATAGGATGTGTATTATAGCTATTAGTATTTATATATATATGTGTGTAGGATTATATAAATATAGAAGTATATATTTATTCATTTAATTAATATATATATATTAATATATATATAAGTTATATATATTATTATTCTTTTGGCGATAGCGGCTATTAATGACAGCTTCTGTCATTAATTTCCAAACAGCAACAGCAGCCGCTGTAGCATTAATGGAGGATTTAATGACAGTTTCTGTCATTAAATGCACAGCAGCGGTGGGCGGGAATTTAAGCAGCAGCGGCGACAGTTGGTTCAGTGACAGTTAAGAACTGTCACTAATAGGGTGGCAGCAGTGCATTTACACAGCAGAATTGGCGACGGCGTTTTCAGTGACAGTTTGAACTGTCGCTGAAAGTCTATTTACTGAAAAATCAGTGTTTTTCTACACTGTTTTCAGTGACAGTTAGGCAGTTTTAGCATATAGTTTATATATTATATTTATATATATATATATGTATATATATGTATTTATTGTGAGATATAATACTAGTATTGTTATAATTTTAATTGTATAATATTAGTTTATATATATTATATTGTATAAGGGTAAATACTATATCTATGTATCTTGAGCATTACCTTATGGAAACCAAGGTAAGTGGGATACTCAAGATACGGGGTTTGGGTATCGAGTTTGTGACTTTGTGTGGATACCAAGTTGGTTCAAAACCATGGTTCATATTTGTTGTAATTAATATTCTATATACTTTATATATAGGTATTGTGAGGTTTACCTTGGATTCACGTATCCGAAGATACGGTATCCTAATATTTAAGGATGTAGTTTTATGACTTAGATTTTAGTATTTTGATCCAAGATTTTGTGTTAGACTTGTGCAACCTAGGAATAGATAGTTGACCTTTGTTTGACCATGGTTGACTTTAGTTGACTTTAGAGTTGAGCATAGTTGACTTTTGACTTATAATTGACTTATTGACCTAGAAGTTGACTAGTTTAACTTGTTCTCTTTTCGGGACCTTGTATTGATGCTGTATTCCATATCTAGGTCTTTGAGGCACCGAGTCAAACATCTGTGAGACTGTTCATTGGACTTCAAGCGAGTACATTCTCTGATAGTTTCTCATTTATGATATCCTCTATGTTCACTATATTTAGTGTAGATATCCATGTTCTCTTGACACTATGGTTACACGGATTGGCATATCCGGATCTCGTCATGAGATGTTATTCCTTGGTATATGGTGTATATGGTACAAGTATTGTTTTATTGGTTATCTTGTACATGTACAGACACCGATTCTCGGGAAGAGTCACTATCTTCTTGGGGAATCTCGTGCCATAACATATCGTGGTTGGATCTATTATACCAGTCGGGGGTGGGTAGTATTAGTATAGATATATGATCAATATCCCTATTGAATAAAGTACAGATTACAGAATAGTGTTGATCATACACCGCACGTATGATTAGCCAGGCCGTATTGCATCTTGCCCAAGCCGATCACATGTTAAGCTAGTACTCACACACTTAGTCATTAGTATTATTGTTTCATTGGCATATTGTTCATTATTGTATTTATTTCCAGTATTTCCTTATTGTATATATATCTCTTGTATCTATTGTGCATCTTGTTTATCTACAGCTATTTACTGTTACATAGTTTTTATCATTAATAAGAACTGCTGTTAGAGATGTACTCTGCTCCTTTCCTGACTGGATATATTTTTCCAGATGACACTGAGGAGTGGTACCCTACCTTTTATGGACCCCAGGATGTTGTGGGTTTAGATTCTGAGACCCTGGCTCAAGAGGGACTTATCCCAACTGAGATAGTTGACCCTAGAGTTATAGCCTCGTAGTATTCTTTTGTACTGGATTTGTCTCCAGCTTATTTTGTTATTTCTTCAGACTCATTGATGTATTATTTTAGACTCATGAGTTATATTGTGACTATTCTATTCTTTATCTGATTCGTGCTCATTTCTATCTTAGTTCTGTGATTGAGTATACTATCATTATTGGTGGTTCATTATATTATTAGATAGATTATCTAGACAGCGTTCTACCGCCGATTCTGCGGCGTAGGCTGGGCGTTGTTTCCGACTAGTACCCTTACACCGGGTGCGGGTCGTGACACCTTCTTCCAAGTCTGGGGAAAGAGTCAAAGTCCCCTCGTTTTCTTCTGATGAGCGTGAGGAGTCCGTCAATCCAGATGAGCCTCTGTTGGCGGTATCGAGGGGTGAAGTACCTCTGCCTGCAGGGCCTTTGGTGATCTCTGGGAAGCGAAGCACTCCTACTCCGAAGGAGACTTCCCCTCGCAAGAGGAAGAAGAAGACGGTTACTCGTCCTCTCCGAATTCCTGGTATTGAGGCTCCTAGAAATGAGCCTGCATCTCCCCATGTCGGGGATAATTCTTTGATTGGAGGTTCCTCGCCTTTTAGAGAGGGAACCTCGACAGTCCCGGCTGGCGATGCCAGAGAATTCCTGCTAGAGGCTGCTGTCGCTGCTACCGCTTCAGGTAGTGGAGCGAGATCACCTTCGGGGCCGAGCCGAATGAGGATATCTTTACCCGGATCAGCATCGGGAGAGACCCCTGCCGTGTCTGTAGGTGCATCCAGCGAGATTCCAACCGATGAACCTCGGTTGGAATTTGATGAGGACCTGGAAGAGCATTCGCTAGTGTTCGTTAGAGCACCCCCTTCTCCAGGTATGACAGCTCACCTAGCATCACTAAGAAATGATTTAGCTGTACTGGTCGCGGACGCGTCATATACACCATTGGCCATGGGTAAATATCGTCTTTTATGCCTCTTCTTTTAAAAAATTAACATTATGCTGATATTAACTTCCTTTTGTCTTCTTTTCAGGGGAAGACATCTTCGGGGAGGGCAGTGTAGATGCGCCCTTTGGCTCCGTGTCAGGTCCTGGCGGCGACACGGAGGTGCCTGATTTTGAAGAGGAGATATCTTCGGGTGCCGGCTCGCCTGTCGAAGAGATTTCGATATCTCAAGAGGAGGACGAGCCTGTCGTTGCGACAATGCCTCCTTTGAGTACGCCGGTTACTTCGTCCGGTGTTGGCGCTTCTTCTTTTATCGCACCTCCTGTTGAGGCGACGACCGTGGCAACATCGTCTGCGGTTGTTGTTGGAGGGGTCTCGCCACTATCGCGGCCACTCCCTGCGTCCATTCGGATCTAGCTGTGCTGACCGCACAGTACACTGGTATCTTCTATGCTACCTTGAAAATGTTAATATCAATGGTGTTGGAGAAGAATTTGGGCTTTGCGTCGCTGAGGAGGGCCTCCCGGGCCTCTATAGTGCCGATCCGAGAATTCAACGACACTGGGGTAGCTGACGCGCTGGAGGAGATAGTTAATGGTTTGGAGCAACCCATTAACGAATACTTGCAGCTAGCTTGAGGCAACATTGACGGTCTCGTTCAAGCTAGGTACGACTCCCTGACTGCGCAGCTTGCTGAACAGATGGCATCTCTGAACAAGTCCATCGAGGCTCAGCAGCGGGAGATGGACGAAGAACGTGTCCAATTGGCGTATGTTGTTCCCGAATTGATCCGGTGTGAAGCCTAATATGAGGAAGCGGCAGCGCAGGCCCATATTTTGAAGGATAAGTTCGTTCGAGTAGAGGCAAAGGCTGTCTCTTTGTCGGCAGCCCGAGATGTGCTGAAGGAGCGACGAATGACTGTTTAGAAGAATCTGGTGCGCGTGGGTGCTTTCCACTCAGGTTTTGTGCGGGCTCGGTCTGAGCTAGCTGCTTTGAACAATGATGCGGCAAGGTTGGAACCGGCTCGCACCGACATCTTGAACTCCCGGGATGAGAGAATGGTTGCTCTGGCGCAGCAGATTCGCGACCTAACCGCTTCCCTTAAATGATGTACTTTTTTGCTTTTTAATGTACTTTTGCTCTTTTTTGGGAATAATAAAGAGGCTTTCATCTGACTTTGTGGACCCATCATTTTGGAATATAAATAACAGGTTTGGGTGAAAGTGATATCAGAGGTAATATGGACGTGATATACTCTCGGTAAGTTTTAGTAGGACGCATCTATTCAGAGGTAATATGAACATGATAGAATACGATCCAACTAGTTTCATTTTGGAAGTAGTTTTTTCAGAATGAGGTTTTCGCCATATTTTACTTGAGCAAAGTAGGTTAAGCATAGTACCTTTTCAGGAATTTGCCATTGATAGGAGCCATTAACAGGTCTCCATTAGGCTTGGCTAACCTGTAAGCGCCGTTTGAGAACGTCGTCTCGATCACATAAGGGCCTTCCCATTTGGGCTGGAATTTGCCCTAACTCCTGTGAGTAAGAATCATTAGCCTTCTCACAGCTAAGACTAGCTCGCCAACTTTGAACACTCTTTCCTTTACTTTTTGATTAAAAGCTCTGGAAATGCGTGCTTGGTAGAACGCGATGCGCTGTTGAGCTTAGAGGCGTTTCTCGTCTAATCCTTCTAGCTTTTGAAGCCTTAAAAGGTCGTTCTTTTCTTGAGTCAGCTCATTAGCCACGGCTATCCTGAGTGACAGAATCTGGATCTCGATGGGGAGAACTGTCTCGCTCCCATAAACTAGTGAGAATATGGTACAACCGGTCGGTGCTCGTACCGTTGTGCGGTATGCCCAGAGATATTCTCTCAGCTTCTCATTCCAATCCCTCTTGTTCGAAGAGACAAACTTTTTTAAGAGCTTGATAATGATTTTGTTGAAAGCTTCCGCCAAACCATTAGCAGCAGGATTATATGCCGTAGAGGCCATATTTTGTATCCGATTTTTATCGCAAAATCGATGAAACGCTTGGCTGATGAATTGAGGCCCATTGTCATGAATTATTCTCCGGGGTATCCCGAAGCGATAAATGACGTGATGCTTGATGAAGCTGATCACATTAGATGCCTTTACCTCAGCAAGAGGGATCGCCTCTGCCCATTTGGAGAAATAATCCGTGATGGCCAGTATGAACCGATGACCTCTGAAAGAAGACGGGTGAATAGGACCAATGATATCCATATCCCATGCTTCGAAAGGTCAGGATGCAACAGTAGGATGTAGATGTTCAGGAGGTTGATGGATAAAGTCTGCATGGACCTGACAGGCTCTGTACTATCTTGCGTACTTTATTGCATCTGTTATCATAGTAGGCCAGTAATAGCCCATTCTCCTGATGCGATCCTGTAGCTTAGGCCCGGGTTGATGTGCTCCGCATACGCCATCGTGAGCTTCACGGTTGATCCGCTGTGCCTCATTATCTGAGAGACATCTCAATAGCAGTCCGTCGTAGTTGGTCTCGAAGGACTGGCCCCTGGTACGGCGGGCTCTGGTTCTGACGGCTTGGTAGCTGAAGCGTCTGCCGGTGCATCTTCCTGGCTGGCTTCATGGTCCTTGAGGTAAGCCCTCCCTGAACGGGTTCGAGTGGCCAAGACCTCGTCTTCTGATGCCGAGTCTGCCACAACCATGTGACATGGTTTGCGCTTCGAGTTCTTCTTAGACTTAGCTTTAGCAGCTTGAGTCTCTTTCTCGATCCCGGGTACCAAATCTGGATGAACCCACATAATCTCTTCTCGCTGGATAGTTAGTGGTACCAGGTCATGATTTTGACCTCTAGTTGGAGGGAGATTAACGATGTTCATCGTCGTCCGGGAAATAGGTGTAACACAGTCCGGGATTTCTTGGGGAGGCAGATCGCCAAATTACAGAGAGATCATGTTGGCTGTGACCTTCTCCTCGCTGTTGTGCAGAGTGATGGCCTTATCATCGATCAGCTCTTGGATCTTTCTTTTCAATATATAACACGCCTTTGTGGGGTGGTGTATATACCTATGGAAGATGTAGTACTTGGGGTTGTTGGTACTGCCGGCCTCATTGGGCCGTCTCACCTCAAGAAGGGTAATCTTGCCGCTTTTGACGAGACATTCAAATATGCTCAAAATATCATCGTCGTCGAAAGAGTACACTTCATGGGCCTGGAAGTCCCAAATTTCGTCTGCGTGGTAGCCACCGTCTTTTGCCTGGACGTGTTGATCACCAAAGCTTCTTTACCCTTGGTACCACGAGGATGGTCGATGTTGGAGGATGACCTTTTGCCTTTATCAGAGGCCGAGATCATGATGCAATTATCGCACGCCTTCTGACTATTGTCCTCCGCGGCTACCGCTGAGATGATGAACGAGGGCCAATCATGGAACTGATATGGTCCTGTGAACACCGAGATCACGGGAAGAAGGTTCTTCCTGCAGATGTCCACCAATGCCGAGTCTGAAACTCCTGGAGGCATTTGCAAAGTGGCTTGACGAAAATGTTCGACGAAAGTGCGAACATTCTCTTTTTCCTTCTGCTTGACTTCGATGAGAGAGGACATAGACATGTCCATCCCTCCTTTGTAGAATTGCGTGAAGAATAACGCCTTGAAGTCTTCAAAGGAAGTAATGTAGTTGTCCGTCAGACTTCGGTACCACTGATAAGCTACCCCTGAGAGACAGCCTTTGAACACCCGAGTGAGGAGGGCATCGTTCCCTTGTAATCATACTAAAGTAGTTCATGTACTGACTCGGTGATATTTTTTCCTTCGAACAAAGCCATAGTCTGTGGTTTGTATCTAGGAGGGAAAGGGACCTCTTCGCAGATAGCTGGGTAAGGTTGGTTGATTCCCAATTTCTTAAGCTGATCTTTGTGCTTCAGGGCATCAAATTGGGCTTTTAACTCCCGTACTGCCTGTATCAGATCTTCAGCCGGTAGCGGGACCACGGAGTGATGAGGAATCGATTGTATCGCGACTCCGACGGGAGGTAATACATTCTCCGAGTGAGGAAGCGGAGAAACTGCTGACTCCTGATCTAGAGCAGGCTCTTTGTCACGCCCCGGTTCCATGGATAAGGTACCGAGACACGTGGTAATGGCCAGCAGTGTACTTCGACGGGCTTTCTAATCTAATGGGCCCGTCGGAGTACACTTAAGCTGTGAAGTACAATAAATAACCCATCACATAACACAAGTATACTCAATCTAAATCTCATCCACAGGCAGCAATATAAGAGCACAATAGAAGTAAATACAATAACTAATGTGCAGGAAGGAAATATCCAGACAAGTATCAAATACAAATACTAGAGTAGTCATACGGGACAAACCCGGTAGCACAAATAGACTGGAATGAAAGTAAGTAAAAAGATAACTTGGGACGGCAGCAGATAACTAGGTAATGATACCGTCCCAAGGAAAGAGTCACTACCAGCGATGAGGCGAAGTCCTCAGGAATGACCTCATCCTCGGCAGTGAGTACAGCTGCTGGATAGATGCCTGGTCCGTACTCCTCCGGGTAATCCTCGTGACCTACACCTGGAAGGGAACCAGGTCCTCAGAGGGACGTAACAAGGTACAGAAATATAACAATGCCAAGTAAACAGAAAGTACAAGTGCACGACAGGGTACTCTAACATAACCAAACAAGTGTGACACAGTTTAAAGACAACGTTCGACGCGTGGGCCATCCAAAGTAAAACCGTAGCTCCGAACACAGAGACACACGGGTCGTACCGTAGCTCCGAGCACAGAGATACACGGGTGTTACCACTACACTCTAATACAGGATCACTATATATATATATATAAGCGCGTGCAGAGTAGCCCAAACGTCTAGTAACTGTCTTTCCCTTCCCAATGGTCAACGATTGTGCGTTGAACCTGAACCTCTAACTACAGTCTTGACACAAGAATTAACTCAACAGATGCGACCCTAAGGTCATCCCAGTCTCTGGTCATGATGTCAGTATCAGGATACAGGAATCTGGCACAATCACAGTGTATGAGTGTGTCCTGGGGTATCGACGTACTCAGGTACGTGCATCGAGGTATTGTGAAGCATCTAGTAATTATTCTAAGTCGTTAAGTCGAATGTCAATACCCGGTTGTGAACCGGATACGGAATATCGAACATCAACATAAATATGCGCATGGGTACATAAAGAACAACAATATCTGTAAACTGAAATACAGGATGGCAAGGTACACTTGCCTGCGTGCGGTTGCTGGTGACGGGGATCTGGTACCACGTCCAAGTCCTTGGGTCCCGCAATACCTAGAGAGGAGATACAAACCAACAATCAATAATCTATTTTACGACAGACAGGGTTGTAACACGCATCTATAGCTAAACTCAAACTCAGCTACGACTCACAAGGACAAGCCACTAGGGGGTTGACTACAGTTGACTATTGGTACGATAGTCCATCAACTAGTCCTCTGTACACTTTCCTCGACAAATCCTCATTCTGACCATATCCATCACGTGGTTCAGTATCAGGTATGCTCACTCCCTGACTTTATTTACTTATTAAATATTAGGTCTTCCTCAACCCTCAGGATCATCTTACCACAATCACTGCTCAACCCTACAGATCATCATGCTCGTAGATAAATACGTTGAACCCTAAGCTCATTGTCTCTCATTCCAATCTAATTAATATATTGATGACGATTAAACCTTCAAGTTCACCATTAGACTTTGACCTCAAGTCATCATAATTATCATTCATCTTAAATCACATTGTTCAAGTACAATACTAGGCTAACCATATTTATGCCAACAATATATAAATCAAACCCTAACAACTATATCTTCATATAATCCTCGAAATATCACAACCTATGTAATCATCATACTTAACCCTAACTAGCATATCACTTAACCACAAGATACATGGGCTACACTACAACTCCATATACACCAACATTTATTTCACCTAAACCTAGCTAAATCCACACATCCATATATAAATCATACTAAATAACATGCTAATATACATTCTGAAATTTAAACAAAAGGGGGAGAAGATCGTATACCCTGTCGTGGGCTTCGTCGGCCGGAGGGGGTAGACCGTGCTGGTAGTGGTTGTGATGGGTGGTTGGAAACTGGTCAGGGAGAAGCGGTGAAGTGAGTCTCAGTCGGTCGGGGAAGGAAGCTCCAAGTTGGTCGGGGAAATGGACCTGCTGTCCGGCGGGGAAATGCCCCCAGTTGGTCGGGGAACTGCTCCTAGTCGGTCGGGGTGGCTGGCTGCTCCGGTCTGGAGGAGACCGGATGGCGGGGGACGCACGCGCGAGCTGCAGCGGAGGGGTGGCTGCTCCTGTCTGGAGGAGACCGGATGGCGGAGGCGCTCGACGGAGTTGGCTGGAGTGGGGTCGGGCCGGAGTAGTTGGTCGGCCGGCCGGTCTTCTTTAGGGAGAAGAAGAGAGGAGAAGTAAAGGAAGAAGAAGAATAAGAATGGGAATGGAGGGAGAAGAGTGGGTTCTCTTTTGCATGAGGAAATTAAATGGAGGAGGAGGAGAGAGATTTTTGGGATTAGGGCTGGTAGGTGTTATGTGTTGAGGGTGAGGGAAAGGTTACTTTATAGGGGAGTGTGTGGAGTAGATGGAGGGTTGGGATCCATCCATTCAAAATGGATGGTTGAGATTTAATATGAAGGGAATGAGGTTTCTTCATGAGGGGAATGGGTGGGTGAGAATAGGACCCAATTTTGGGACCCTCTCACTTGTTCATGGCCAATAGGATGTTGCCACACAATTTAATAATTGCAACTTAGCCCCGTAAATTCGGGAAATTGCATGGACACATGAAATGACGTGATAATTGTGGCAAGAATTGCGTCTAATAATTTGTATGGCGAGGGGGTAGTGTGGGTGAGGCACGGGTTTAATTAAATGGGCATTAGGATTAACTTGGAGATTAAAATAGGATTAAGAAAAAATGGTATCCTCGATTTAAATAGAAATAAAGTGTCCCGCGAATTTTAATTTAATTGGGGCACTTGGGATCAAAATCCGGAAATAACGCACAGGCCAAAAATGGTGGGGGCTTCGAGTCAGTCTTGGACCCTTTAGTTGGTCCGGCTCAACGGGTTAAGTTGGTACTTCAAAATTTAGGATAACGACACAGGTGTCCGACACGGAATTAAATATGGGTTACGATTTTCGGAATGTTGCGCAATTAATTTAGAGCACACAAAAAATTGATTTTAAAAGACGGAAAAGTCCAATGCCTAATTTGGCGGGTTAGGTCAGAAGTACAATAATTGAACGAAATTTATGGGCTGATATTGGGCTCCGAAAAATTAGAAAATGATGGGGCGCGCCAAGGGTTTAAATAAATTGAATTAAATTCCAGATAAATTATCTCTACGCTAAACCTCAATATTTACTATCAAAATTTTCCAAAATCACTCTAACTATCTACAGAATAAATCGAGGGGGTTTACATTCTTCCCAACTTAGAAAAATTTCGTCCCCGAAATTAAAAGTAAAGCACGATAATATCTAACAGAATTTTAAAACAACTAGTAATTAAATGTCGTACGTAAATTGGTACCTTGCTCCCCAAATAAGTACGGGAAACGCTGTCGAATAGAATCCTCGTGCTCCCAAGTAGACTCGCCTGGCGAATGGTGCTTCCATGCCACTCTGACCAGTCGAATCGTCTGCCCTCTCAAAGTCTTCTCGCTGCGATCGAGGATCTCAACTGGCTGCTCTACGTAAGACAGACTAGGCCCAACTGTAATCTCTGAATGATCAAGCACGTGGCTAGGGTCTGCGACATATCTCCTCAACTGCGATACGTGAAATACGTCATGTACTCCCTCTAATGATGGAGGTAATGCAAGACGGTAAGCCACTTCGCCAACTCGTTCCAAAATGTCAAAAGGTCCGATGTACCTCGGACTCAGCTTGCCTCTGCCTCCGAATCTGATTGTATCGCGGGTAGGCGATATCCTCAAAAATATCTGGTCACCCTCCTTGAACTCCAATGGTCTATGGTTCGCATCTGTCCAGTATTTCTGTCTGTCCTGTGCTACGCACAGGTGGCTCTGAATCTGCTTGACCTTCTCTACTGTCTGTGTTACCAACTCTGGACCCAGTATCTGACGCTCTCCTACGTCACTCCAACAAACTGGCGACCTGCATTTCCTACCGTACAGTGCCTCATAAGGTGCCATCTGTATGCTGGCCTGGTAACTGTTATTGTAGGAGAATTCCACCAAATGGAGATGGTCCTCCCAAGATCCTCCAAAATCAATCATGCACGCCCTCAACATATCCTCTAATATATGTATCGTGCGCTCCGACTGTCCATCAGTCTGTGGATGATACGCAGTGCTGAACTTGAGTCGAGTTCCTAAGCTCTCCTGCATACTCCGCCAAAAATGTGACGTGAATCTGGAATTACGATCCGATAAGATGCTGACAGGCACTCCATGTAATCGTACTATCTGCCTCATATACATGTCAGCTAGTATCTCTGTGGATTGCCTAACTCGGAAGGGCAAGAAATATGCAGACTTGGTGAATCTGTCTACGACAACCCAAACTGCATCCTTTCCGCTAGGGCTCCGCGGGAATCCTGTGACGAAGTCCATGGTAATATGTTCCCACTTCCACTCGGGAATGGGGAGTGGCTGCAATAATCCTACAGTCCTCTGATGTTCAGCCTTGACTTGCTGACAAACTAAATACTTCGCCACAAATCTTGCAATTTCCCTCTTCATCCCATGCCACCAGAAATGCTGTCTCAAGTCTCGGTACATCTTCGTACCCCCGGGATGAATGGAATAAATCGAGCTATGAGCCTCGGTCATCAACTCTTGGCGTAGCTCGCCACTCGAAACATATAGGCGATCTCCTCACCTCAACATTCCGTCTTTATGTATCCTGAGTCCCGTCTGCATGCTGGCTTCTGTTCTCTCTCGCAGACGTCGAAATCTCGCATCGGTAGTCAATGTTGCCTTGATCCTCTCAATCAAAGTAGACTGAACCTCAAGACTGGCCATCTGTCCATCCATGCCTGGCAATACGATCTCTAATCCAAGTTCCTGGAGATCCTCTAGCAACTGTCGCTGCGTCGTCAAAAAGTATGCCATGGGCTTCCTGCTTAAGGCATCTGCTACGACGTTCGCCTTGCCAGGGTGGTACTGCAACTCAATGTCATAATCTGTCATCAACTCTAGCCAACGTCTCTGCCTCATGTTGAGTTCCTTCTGCGTGTAGACGTACTTCAGGCTTTTATAATCTGTATAAATCTCAACACGCTCACCATAAAGGTAAAATCTCTATAGCTTTAGTGCAAATATCACCGCAGCTAGCTCCAAGTCGTGCGTCGGATAGTTCTTCTCATGAACTCTCAGCTGTCTCGATGCGTAGGCTATCACCTTGCCATGTTGCATCAATACACATCCCAATCCGCTCCCTGACGCATCACTATACACCACAAATCCTCCCGATCCGGAAGGCAGTGTCAAAATCGGTGCTGACGTCAGACGCTTCTTCAGCTCATCGAAAGCCGCCTGACACTCATCGGTCCAGATAAACTCTTCGCCTTTACGCGTCAGTCGCGTCATAGGCGCAGCTATCCTCGTAAAGTTTTCCACGAACCTCTGATAATATCCGACAAGCCCGAGGAAACTCCTAACCTCTGTAACTGATGTAGGGGTAGGCCAGGTCTCTACTGCAGCTATCTTCTCTGGGTCAACTGATAGTCCACCTCCGGTGATTATGTGTCCCAAAAATGGTACTCTATCCAAGCAGAACTCACATTTGCTGAATTTGGCATACAGCCTCTCATGTCTCAGCGTCTCCAACACGATCCTGAGATGTCTCTCATGCTCCTCCTGGCTCTTGGAATATATCAAGATATCGTCTATAAATACCACCACGAACTTATCTAAGTACTGGTGGAAGACATTGTTCATCAAATACATAAATACTGCTGGCGCGTTGGTTAAACCAAACGGCATGACTAAAAACTCATAGTGGCCATACTTCGTTCGAAAGGCCGTCTTCTGGATGTCCTCTTTTCGTACCTTGATCTGATGATATCCGGATCTGAGATCGATCTTCGAGAATACACATGCACCGCTAAGTTGATTAAATAAATCATCGATGCGCGGCAGTGGATACTTGTTCTTTATCGTTACAGCATTTAGCGCCTTATAATCGATACACAAGCGTACCGTCCCGTCCTTCTTTGGTACAAACAGAATCGGTGCTCCCCATGGAGATACACTAGCCCGTATGAAATCCTTTTCTAAGAGATCATCTACTTAAACCTTCAGCTCAACCAACTCCTTCGGTGCTAGTCTATAAACGGGGGAAGTAACTAGCTCGGCTCTTGGAGTCAACTCCATGGTGAACTCAATCTCTCTGTCCGATGGCAGTCCTGGGAGATCCTCCGAAAACATATCCTCAAACTCTGCTATAAAGTGAGGGTACATCGGTTCACCTTCTGCAATGTGTGTCGCTAGGGTAGGTTGGACACCATGCTCTCGGGCTCCCCGAAGAAACTCGAACTCTAGGTGATCTGGGGGCCTAAAGATGACACAACCACGATGGCAATCTAGCGTTGCGTGGTATTGGCTCAACCAATCCATGCCTAGGACAATGTCATAGTCTGGCATGGAGAAAACCAAAAATCGAGCACGCATCTCTCGCCCGCAGACAACTACTTAACATGATCTACAAGTGTCGCTAACAGGTACTATTCCACCTCCCGTAAGAATTTTCTTGACCTTCGGAAGGGGTGCGATGGCTATCCTATGGGTAGCCACGAAACTTGCAGCTATAAAAGAGTATGTGGCACCAGAATCAAATAGGACTAATGCTCGTAATGAAGCTACTAAGATTGTACCTGCGATCACTTCTCTAGCTGTCTCAGCCTCCTCTATGGTCATAGCATAGGCCTGTCCCTGTCTCGGTGCCGGTGCCCTCTGCTACTGCTGTTGAACCTGCTGGTATCGATCTCCCTGTGGGGCCAAAGGTGGCCTCGTCTGGTTTCCCTCTGGTGCTGGTGGTCGCTATGCTCTAGCTCCTGCGTAAGGTGGCCTCGGTCCAGGAGGCTGCTGATACGGCCTCGGTGCTGGCAGGGCTGGCCGATGAACCATCTGCACTGGATCTCTCTGCTCAGGGCAATCTCTGATGGCATGCTGGGCCGATCCATATCTCAAATATACGCCCAACCTCCGTCTACAGTCCCTCATCAAATGTCCCCTCTTGCCGCAGAAATGGCATATGGGAATGACAGCTCCCTGCTGTGGTGCTGCCCTCTGTTGCTGCTGTTGTACGAGAGGGCACTTCACAGGTCCTCCCTGCGAAGCTCGGACTGCTGATGACGATGCATAGGAGCGCTTCTAGCTAGCCTCTATCTTGTTGATACGATCCTGGCGTCGTGCTGCAAGTAGTACCTCGGAGTAAGAGGTGGGGCTGTGGACCCGATAAGCCTCTGGGTCTCATAACTCAGGCCCTCATAAAACTTCTCGGCCTTTGCTTCTTCAGTGGGGATCAGGTATGGTGTAAATCTGCTCAGGCGGAGGAACTCAGAATTGTATTCCTCCACAGTCATACTCCCCTGCCTAAGGTTCTGGAATCTGTCCCGAAGCTCTGCTCGGACGTTAGAGGGTATGTACATCTCCTGGAAGAGTCTGGAGAACTCTTCCCAGGTGGCGCGATCCGGTCCCAAATGATGCTCCTCGGAAAGCCAACAGTGATGCGCGTTGCCGGTGAGTTGCATCTTGACAGCCGTCATCCATCGGTGTCGGGGGAGGTCAGTGGCCGCCAGCTGGTGCTGTATGCCGGTGAGCCAAGCGTGGACCTCTGTCGGCTCCTCCGTGCCAGCAAAAGGTTGCGGCATCAAACGACAAAAGTCTATGACAGATCCTCGCATCGGCTCGTATGCGGGTGGTGACGCCTGCCCCAAGGCCGTCACGATGCTCTCTCAGAGAGTCTCAGCCTGGTGCTGCTGGGCCTGCTGCTGAGCTTGCTGCTGTGCCTGCTGTTGGGCTTGCATCATCACAAATATTATCTGGAACATCTGGGTTCCGTCCATCGGTTTCCCTGTGGGGAATGGCATAAAGGGCATCTGGGGCGGGAATGGTGGAGAAGGTGGTAGCTGCTGCTCCTCCTGACTCGGGATCCTCTGATCCTCAGGTCCTGCCTGATGTGGAGTCTGGTTCCGTCTGATGGCACCTCGGGATGTCCTGATGACTGTCCCATGGGAGCTGGAGTCAGTAGAAGGACCTGCTCCAGATTCGGTTCTCCGGATGATCAAGCGTCTCGGGGAACGTCGCCAGGCTGTGCGATACGTCCACTACGGAGATTCATACCTCTGAAAAGAAGTCATGACTGCGATCAACGTTTGAGGAAAATAAAAAAGATATAATTTGGTAAACAATATCGAGATAGAGGTGTCATGTGAAGGTTTCAAACTTTGCAGATGAGATTTCTAACTCTATTCCTAATTTGCAGGCTCGCTTGGCACAGTCAGGTGACCAAGACGATTTTAAATCGAACCTGCATGGGCCACAACAAAAACCTTGTCATGCCCCGGTTCCATGGATAAGGAACCGAGACACGTGGCAATGGCCAGCAGTGTACTTCGGCGGGCTTTCAATCTAATGGGCCCGTCGGAGTACACTTAAGCTGTGAAGTACAATGAATAACCCATCACATAACTCAAGTATACTCAATCTAAATCTCATCTACAGGCAGCAATATAAGAGCACAATAGAAGTAAATACAACAACTAATGTGCAGGAAGGAAATATCCAGACAAGTATCAAATACAAATACTAGAGTAGTCATACGGGGACAAACCCGCTAGCACAAATAGACTGGAATGAAAGTAAGCAAAAAGATAACTTGGGACGGCAGTAGGTAACTAGGTAATGATACCATCCCAAGGAAAGAGTCACTACCAGCGATCAGGCAAAGTCCTCAGGAATGACCTCGTCCTCGGCAGTGAGTACAGCTGCTGGATAGATGCCCGGTCCGTACTCCTCCGGGTAATCCTCGTGACCTACACCTGGAAGGGACCAGGTCCTCAGAGGGACGTAACAAGGTACAGAAATATAACAATGCCAAGTAAACAGAAAGTACAAGTGCACGACAGGGTACTCTAACATAACCAAACAAGTGTGACACAGTTAAAAGACAACGTTCGACGCGTGGGCCGTCCAAAGTAAAACCGTAGCTTCGAACACAGACACACGGGTCGTACCGTAGCTCCGAGCACAGAGACACATGGGTGTTACCACTACACTCTAATACAGGATCACTACATATACATATATAAGCGCGTGCAGAGTAGCCCAAACGTCTAGTAACTGTCTTCTCCTTCCCAACGGTCAACGATTGTGCGTTGAACCTGAACCTCTAACTACAGTCTCGACACAAGAATTAACTCAACAGACACGACCCTAAGGTCGTCCCAGTCTCGGGTCATGATGTCAGTATCAGGATACAGGAATCTGACACGATCACAGTGTATGAGTGTGTCCTGGGGTATCGATATACTCAGGTACGTGCATCGAGGTGTTGTGAAGCATCTAGTAATTATTCTAAGTCGTTAAGTCGAATGTCAACACCCGGTTGTGAACTGGACACGGAATATCGAACATCAACATAAATACGCGCACGAGTACATAAAGAACAACAATATCTGTAAACTAAAATACAGGATGGCAAGGTACACTTGCCTGCGTACGGCTGCTGGTGACGGGGATCTGGTACCACGTCCAAGTCCTCGGGTCCCGTAATACCTAGAGAGGAGATACAAACCAACAATCAATAATCTATTTTACGACTGACAGGGTTGCAACACGTATCTACAACTAAACTCAAACTCAGCTACGACTCACAGGGACAAGCCACTAGGGGGTTGACCACAATTGACTATTGGTATGATAGTCCATCAACTAGTCCTCTGTACACTTTCCTCGACAAATCCTTATTCTGACCATATTAATCATGTGGTTCAGTATCAGGTATGCTCACTCCCTGACTTTATTTACTTATTAAATATTAGGTCTTCCTCAACCCTCAGGATCATCTTACCACAATCACTGCTCAACCCTACAGATCATCATACTCGTAGATAAATACGTTGAACCCTAAGCTCATTGTCTCTCATTCCAATCTAATTAATATATTGATGACGATTAAACCTCCAAGTTCACTATTAGACTTTGACCTCAAGTCATCATAATTATCATACATCTTAAATCACATTGTTCAAGTACTATACTAGGCTAACCATATTTACGCCAACAATATATAAATCAAACCCTAACAACTATATCTTCATATAATCCTCGAAATATCACAACCTATATAATCATCATACTTAACCCTAACTAGCATATCACTTAACCATAAGATACATGGGCTACACTATAACTCCATATACACCAACATTTATTTCACATAACCCTAGCTAAATCCACACATCCATATATAAATCATACTAAATAACATGCTAATATACATTCTGAAATTTAAACAAAAGGGGGAGAAGATCGTATACCCTGTCGTGGGCTTCGTCGGCCGGAGGGGGTAGACCGTGCTGGTGGTGGTGGTGATGGGTGGTTGGAAACTGGTCAGGGAGACGCAGGGAAGTGAGTCTCAGTCGGTCGGGGAAGGAAGCTCCATGTCGGTCGGGGAAATGGACCTGCTGTTCGGCGGGGAAATGCTCCCAGTTGGTCGGGGAACTGCTCCCAGTCGGTCGGGGTGGCTGGCTGCTCCGGTCTGGAGGAGACCGGATGGCGGGGGACGCACGCGCGAGCTGCAGCGGAGGGGTGGCTGCTCCGGTCTGGAGGAGACCGGATGGCGGAGGCGCTCGACGGAGTTGGCTGGAGTGGGGTCGGGCCAGAGTAGTTGGTCGGCCGGCCGGTCTTCTTCAGGGAGAAGAAGAGAGGAGAAGTAAAGGAAAAAGAAGAATAAGAATGGGAATGGAGGGATAATCGTGGGTTCTCTTTTGTATGAGGAAATTAAATGGAGGAGGAGAGAGAGAGATTTTTGGGATTAGGGCCGGTAGGTGTTATGTGTTGAGGGTGGGGGAAAGGTTACTTTATAGGGGAGTGTGTGGAGTAGATGGAGGGTTGGGATCCATCCATTCAAAATGGATGGTTGGGATTTAATATGAAGGGAATGAGGTTTCTTCATGAGGGGAATGGGTGGGTGAGAATGGGACCCTATTTTGGGACCCTCTCACTTGTTCATGGCCAATAGGATGTTGCCCTACAATTTAATAATTGCAACTTAGCCCCGTAAATTAAAAAATTTGCATGGACACATGAAATGACGTGATAATTGTGGCAAGAATTGCGTCTAATAATTTGTATGGCGAGGGGGTAGTGTGGGTGAGGCACGGGTTTAATTAAATGGGCATTGGGATTAACTTGGAGATTAAAATAGGATTAAGAAAAAATGGTATCCTCGATTTAAATAGAAATAAAATGTCCCACGAATTTTAATTTAATTGGGGCACTTGGGATCAAAATCCGGAAATGACGCAAAGGCCAAAAATGGTGGGGGCTTCGAGTCAGTCTTGGACCCTTTAGTTGGTCCGGCTCAACGGGTTAAGTTGGTACTTCAAAATTTAGGGTAACGACACAGGTGTCCGACACAGAATTAAATATGGGTTACAATTTTCAGAATATTGCGCAATTAATTTAGAGTACAAAAAAAATTGATTTTAAAAGACGGAAAAATTCAGTGCCTAATTTGACGGGTCAGGTCAGAAGTACAATAATTGAACGGAATTTATGGGCTGATATTGGGCTCCGAAAAATCAGAAAATGATGGGGCACGCCAAGGGTTTAAATAAATTAAATTAAATTCCAGATAAATTATCTCTACGCTAAACCTCAACATCTGCTATCAAAATTTTCCAAAACCACTCTAACTATCTACAGAATAAATCGAGGGGGTTTACGCTCTTGGATTGCGTTAGATGGTGGTAAGTCCACCCCCACACGTATCTGAGTTGGAGGGACCGACGCTTGAGCCATAGCAGCTGTGTGTTGAGTCAGCATCATCTGGTGCATGTTCTCCATCATGGATTGCATTTCTTTCAGAGATGTCTCCAGTATAGTAATGCGCTGCTCAGCGCTCCCTGATGTGGAAGCTTCCTCGCGTTCATCTCCAATGGCATAAACTCCCATCTCCCTGGGTGTCATTGAAAGATTAGTATAGGTCTCTGTAGAAGTTGACTCTATACTTTCAGTATCTGATTCGGGAGACTGGCGACACCCAGCTTCGGAATCAGAAGAGTACGAAGTCGGTTGTCACGACCTCGAACGGGTGTTTCGGAACACCCCGGCTTCGGTGTTCCTAAGGAGCTGGTTGAATCTCCTTCGGCTCGGAGCTCTAGAGGGATGACGTCTTGAGCCCGATCTTCCTCTAGGTATGCGTGAAGCCATGTTCACCGATGCATGTGTGGACTCTTCTTCCTGGAAAGATGGAAAGTAGCTCAACTGGTCAAAAATCGACCGTTTTGCCTCGAAACAGCAACAATTAATTATAATCCTATGACTATTACAAGAGTGCTCGTTAGGAGGCGTAATAGACATGCTGGAAGATCCCCTATCCTTGCATTTCTGGATTAGGTACTTGCACAGGTCAGGAGGAGTTACAGAAGAAGAAGATGACTTGTTCCTTCTGTTTACAATCGTGGGCATGCGGATGTTGGGAGTCCCTGTGCCTCCTATATACAACAGGTTGGCCATCTGGGTGGCGGATAATCCCCGAGGAGGGTGCCTCTCCGCAAATTGAGCCTTCTTTACGCTGAGGGGCTTCTCCTGGCGTAATTTGGAGCTCTGCTCTGGTTGGCGTAAAGCTGAGGATGTCCTCAGTCGGCCGTCAGCCTCTGGCGTAATCTGGAGGGCTGGCAGATTCTTCCCTTGCTGGCGTAAAGGCCGAGAAGTTAAGTAGTCCGCCGCTTGCTTTCCCTTGCGTAGATTACAGAGGTCATCTGCTTTTCCGCGGAAGGCAGATGCATTTTTATGCGCGGAGCGCGTTTGGAACTTCTGATTTGGCGCTAAGGCCTTGTCAGAAATTTTGTCTGTTCTGCCAGGGACGGAAGACTGGTTTCTACGCGCAGAGCGCGGTGTAAGCTTCTGGACTAGCACTGAGGCATTGTCCGAAGTTTCGTCTTTTCAGCCAGGGACGGGAGACTGAATTTTATGCGCAGAGTTCGGAGTATACTTCTGGGTTAGCGCTGAGGCATTGCCAGAAGTTTTGTCTGCCCTGCAAGAGACATGAGACTGAATTTTATGCGCAAGGCGCGGAGGGAGCAATGCTACAACCTCGTTGGTCGGAGAAATCGGAGAGGTCGGAGAGTCCACAGGAATGGTAGAGGATGTTTTGGGCATCCAGACCTTACGCAGCTTCCTGTTGTCTTGGACTGAGAGAGAGTGAGAGCTACCCCCTGTTTGAAGCATGTCTTCGTAGGCAGATTGGTCGAACTGGACGACCAGTGTCTTCTTCACGGATCCCACGGATACCGCATCGTGTTGAGCAATTGCTTTCTCGTCAGAAGAGAAAGATGTCCCCAGCAGAGTCGCCATCTTGTTGTTTGATAAAATAAACGGAAAGATATAATATGTGAAAACGAGGTCTTATACGAAAATCCGCCCTTCTTTTGTGTTTACAAACAAGATTGTACAATTTAATCCTATACGAGGATGTCTAAGTATAATTTATTTAATCTGGGTAAATACTACTATAGGTGTCTGATCTGCAGTCGATCACTTCGACCCTTGGACCACACGATGTTGAAGAAGTGCCGTAGAAGACAGGAAGCAGCTTCGAAGGTTGCTAAAGAGGGTGGATGCCCGATGCCAAAGTCGTCGATCCCTTCTCTTTGCCTGAGCTCTGGATTCTTCTCTCTCTCTCTCTCTCTCTCTCGACCGTTTTCTCTCCCGATTGTCGACCTTGGATCTGATACTGGGTTCCTTGACCAATCTCCGATCGTTCGACCTTCAATCTTGCGACCTCCTTTATCCTTTTTGACCTTCGACCTCTATTGATAGAGGTCTCTATTTATAGAGTTTTTAGTGACAGTGACCACTCAATCGGTGTAGAAATCGAGTAGTGGAAAGTACATCACCCTTTTATATGACGGTTTAAAATAACCAATGCCTGCGTATAGATGACCTTTTGAGTGGGCATGTGACGCGTGTCCAACTAAGGGACAAACACGTATATCTGCTGCGAAGATCACGGCGTAGAAGCCACGTAGGTAGTTATCCCTTGTGTAGAAGAGGTTGGCGTAGAAGCCAAAAACTGTCACCATGGCGTAGAAGCCAAGTAGGCATAGAAGCCGAGTAGGCGTAGAAGCCAAGTAGGCATAGAAGCCGAGTAGGCGTAGAAGCCGAGTGGTCATAGAGGCCGAGTGGGCGTAGAAGCCGAGCGGGCATAGAGGCCGAGTGGGCATAGAAGCCGAGCGATGTGGAGGTTTTAGCCGGAATTACGGCTCTTGGAGATATAATCAAATCTCTTGCATTAAATGCGAAGATCTGCCCCCATCCTGCGCATTAAATGCAGAGGCTTGTCTTTAAGATTTGCCATCATTCTGCACATTAAATGCAGATACGCGCCTCGAATTCTGTATGAAGAGTAACTGCTGATGTGGCGGTCTGTCTGCCTTCTGTGGAGCGTAAGAAGCTCACGTCTGCCAGTGTAAAACTGGGCAGCGTATCCCTTTTGTATGCGTAAGAGCAGTTGGCGCAAAGGGAATGTCACTAGACAACGGTTCGGTGACATTTAATCAAATCTCCTGCATTAAATGCAGAGATCCGCCATTATCCTACGTATTAAATACAGTGGCATGTTTTGAAGGTCTGCCACCCTACTGCGCATAAAATAAAGAGACGTGCCTCGGGCATCTGTCAGTATTCGGCGCATTAAATGCAGAGACGTGCCTTGAGAACCTGTCACCGCTCTGCACATTAAATGCAGAGACGTGCCTCGAGCCCTGTACGAAGAGCAACTTTTGACATGGCAGGCTGTTTGTCTTCTGCGGAGCATAAACAGCTCACATCTGCCTGTGTAAAACTAGGCGGCGTATTCCTTTGTATGCGTGAAAGTGGTCTACGCCAAGAAAATGGCAGTAAATGACAGCCTGGGTTGCAGTACCGCGCCATCATTATAGCCGTCGCTTGTGTTGTCGTGCAGTACTCTTTGTCAAGAGCCCAGACGTCAGGTTCATTACATGATCTGACAGGTTCATTACGAAGAATACGAAGTGTTCCTCGTACTCTTCAATGCTGCATTGAAAGCGGGTGAGTTTTACGCCATAAAGGCGATGTAGCACCCATTTTACGCTGAAGCAGCTTGGACATACTACATTACGCGGATGGTCCTTGAGCCTATATTTTACGCTGTGCTCAGTGAAAAAGCTCTGTTGCACGTTTGATGGCTCTGAGGTCCTCTATTTACGCTGCCCTGCATCAACATGCTGCGTAGAGCTATCCGGCGTATTTTTCATGCTTCTACACGCGCAACCATCCGCCACCTCCTTTTTGGCCGCCAAATCAGCATCAATGCCAGCAGTACTACCCACCTTGGGCTGCTCCGTGGAATCAAACTTGGACTCCACCTCCACCGTGTCCTTATCCCACTAGCGGGTCCTTTAGAAATTAAAAAAAATGATCCATGGAACATTGAAAGATTCAATTTTACAAATAAAGTATTAAAACGTTCTTAAAAATAATATTTATTAGCCGAATGTCAAAAACATCCTTAATAAAAATGTTTTTAGTACAATTTATTTTTTACTGTCATTTTAACAAGAGAATTAAAAGAAAAAAAACATGTTAAAGAAAAAAATATGTTAGCAAGGAGATATTAATTAACCGACACACGTGGTTAAACCAAAATTTGCACAAATATGTTATTTTTAAGTATGTTTTTGTTCAATTGCTCAAAAACGTCCTTAAAAAGAATATTTTAGTACTTTATTTGCAATTTAGAAATTTTGATACTTCAATTTTTGTAAATTTTTATGCTGTATACGTAATTTTTTGATTTAAGAATGAAGTCTCTCCTCTCCCTCAGTTTTGGTGAAGAGTCTTTCCATCAATTCTTTTTGGGTATTGGAGACAAAAGTGTTGTTGGTGTTTATTAAGGGCTCTTGATAAAGTACTACAAAAAATATTCCTGACAGTCCAAATTTTTATCATTGATAATTAAAATTTTGTCACTCACAAAAATTATTTACCGTGCTGTCCACTTCCAATTAATTTTTTTTATAATCAGAACTATCAACAATTAGAAGGAATATCAAAATTTTGACAGTCCTAACAATTGGAATAACTGATAAAATTTTGACAGTCCTAAAAAAATATGTTCATTTTTTAAGAGTGTCAAAATTTTGACAGTCCTACCAATTTTGACAGTCCTTCCAATTGGTAGGACAATCAAAATTTTGACAGTCCGGAGGGGAGGACTACGCTAGGTGACACGAGGACGGGACTATGTGGAGGCCGGAAGGGGAGGGGGAACGAGGTGGAGGAGTGGGAGGAGGCGGCGGCGGCTGGAGGCGGGGAAGGAGGCGGAGGTGCGCACGCGAGGGCAGCGACGAGACGCACACGCTCGCCTCCGCTGCTGATGTTGCTGCTGCCGCTTCTATTGTTGTTGTCGCCGTCGTCGGCGCGAGGTGTAGCCGCAACCTGCCACGAGCGCATGCCTCCGCCGTCCGCAGTTTTCCGCACGCTGCTTATTATTCTTCATCGCCTTCGTGACGGAGCCGACGGTAAGGTGCTTGAGGTGCGGCTCGGCGGCGGCGACGCGGTTGATGGCTAGGTCAACGACGCGGAAAGACGAAAAACCACTAAATGAGGGATGAGGAGAGGCAGGAGAAGGATCGGGCTAGGAGTGGAGCAGGAGGAGGGAGATGAAGAGGGTGGACAGTCCTACTAAAATTTGGACTAGTCTGAGTAATTTTTTTTTAACTTAACTAACACCAATACTGGACTAGTCCCGAATTATTTTTGTAGTGCCTTTATCAAAAGCCTTATTAAGTGAGAAGAAACTTAAGGCGTAAGAAGAGATTTTAAAGTCAAAAGAATCATTGTGTTATAATGGCTGTGTAGGAAGATCTTTAAAGTTGATTTAGGTTACTCCTCGAGCTTTGAGACAGGAATAGACTGGAAGGTGTTTGAGGTGCAGCTCGACGGCGGCAACGCGATCGATGGCGAGGTCAACGATGCGGTGAGATGAAAAATCACAAAAGGAGGGAGGAGGAGACACAGGAAGAGGGTCAGGCTTGAGGAGGAGCAAGAGGAGGAAGATGAAGAGGATGGTCAGTCCTACTAAAATTTGAACTAGTCTGAATAAAATTTTTTTTTAACTGAACTAACATGAATTATTTTTGTAGCGCCTTTATCAAAAATTTTATTAAGTGGGAAGAAACTTAAGGCTTAAGAAAAGATTTTATTGTCAAAAGAATCTTTGTGTTGTAATGGCTGTGTAGGAAGATCTTTAAAGTTGATTTAGGTTACTCCTCGAGCTTTGAGCTAGGAGTCATGAGTCAAACTTTCAGGAATCTTTCGCAAGAGTTCTCCTGTGTATCTTTTCTTTTCTTAAATATTTTCCTTTTAAACTGAATAAGAACGTTGATCAGGAAATGATAGAAGGAGCCATTAAGGACTCAGGATTATTACTTTTGGACGTTGAGTTAGTTTATAAATAAACCGTGGACTGAGTGCATTGGGAACCATAATAATTTGGGTTATGTAAGAAACTAAGTTTATAGGGTAAAACTATATTATTAAGTTATATTTCTAGTAATGGGCTTTAACTAATTCGGGCCAGTGGATGTGAAGGGAATTTAATTGGACTATGCTATGATTACAACCAAATATCAATAACTCTCTTACAATCGCTACGTGGCGTCCACATGACGGCAGTTCATTGGAGGAGGGAGGAGAGGTGAGACCCCGTGGCTGTTCGGATAGTTATCACGTGGCCGGAATGCCATGTGGTGATCGTTCATTGGGATGAGAGATGGGATCGGGGTGGCCCACATAATAGAAGGGGTGAGAGGGTTGTAAGTATTTGGTAGTAAACTTGGCATTATTGAATTTAATTAGGAAGTGAGGAATATGGAATAGGTCAAGCCAGAATATTAAATAAGGCTTAACGGTTTATAAAGATCCCTAACAAATTCAATCAGTGACCTATAGATTAAGTTTGGTTAGTCTTGAAGTAATAAGATGGTGGGTTTTATTGAGTGTAGACTCTTATTATGAATATTAGAATTTAAGAGGAAACCTAATGATAGAAATTTGCATTAGTTTCTAGATTGGACTAGGAGCAATCCTACAAACTGGATCTGAAGCAAGTACATTTTTCTCTCTCCATTTACGATTTTGCATTTGACTGCTAGCACAATTGTTGTGCCTTATGTCCAATTATAAATTGATTGCTAGCATTAATTAGTGTCTTACTCATATTGATTGACTGATAGCACTAATTAATGTCTTATTCACATTGATTGACTGCTAGTACTTATCAATGCCTTACTCGCATTAGTCCACACATGTTGTGTTCAGTGTCAGATTGCATGTTATTCACGTAGTGTAGTGTATGACTGTTCAGGTACGTTTTGGTCACTTGTCTATTTTCTGATTATCACATATTATTTATTTAATTTATTCTATTGTGAGTGGTTTGGGTTATGTGTTACTTTAATCCAATGCTAACGGGATGTTGACATATTTGACATGAAGGTTAGCACATGGCTCGGAGGAGAATCCAGAAGACTTAGAATATGATTTATTCAAATGTACAGATGTATTATTTATTTTGGATGACTGTACATATGTTGTTGCCTTAGTTTCACCCGGTTTGTTTTCGGACATCACTTGTAAAAGACATGTAATAAAAGTAATAGTGGATTGTGGTGATTTTTGATGATGAGAAATGCGTATAGATAGTTGTGATGAGTTGATCATATATTTGCACATTGGAGATTATTGAGGTCTAGACAGCTGACTATCGCTGTTAACGACAATGTAGGCTTGGTGTTCACAACCCCTACCCGATATCGCGGGCGCAGGATGCGACAGACACATGTATGCCACGAGTTGTGAGTTCCATATAGGACACTGACGTGTATTTGACTGGCTATCGGTACGTGTGGGACGTGCGACGGTTATGATCTAACTGCTATTAATGTATTGTGTTAGAGACCCTAGAAGTTACAAGCTGGACGAGTGGTGGACACGACTTAGACATTCTCATTGGGTGGGGAGGACAGCTATTAGCGTAGGGGGCTACTCTTTATTTACTTTCATCTAGTTGGCCACTGGTGTCTTGGACGAGCACTACGTGTGTTGTGCATCATTTTTACTTTCCTCTAGTTGGTCGGTAGTGACTCGGAAGAGCACTACGTGTGTCATGCACTATTGTTTGTTAGAGGAGCTCTTGCTTAGGAATGTTGTTCTCAATTGCATTCACATAGATAGTTATGAGACCCCCATTGCATCTTGGTTTGCAGTAGTTGTAGCATATATTATTTGTATCTTGTTACGTCCCTCTGAGGACCTGGTACCCTTCCAGGTATAGATGAACAGTATCCTGAGTAGTACGGGCCTGGACCAGACACTGTTCTTGGTGACGAGGAGGTTGCACCATCTGAGTTCATCTGATAGTTTTTAGTGGGGACTACCGTAGTTGCTTATCCTTGTTTCGTTTCATGAGACTATTATTTTCATGCTTTTCTTTATCATGAGACTGGACTATTCTATGCTTCATTTTATTATAGTCGTTATAGTAGATTTGTCTTCACTCGGCCATCTAAACTTTTGCTGGATGGTTATTCTGGACTTTATTTCATTGCAGTTTTTGCTTAGTTTATGATCCTTATTTTTGTGGATGAGATTAGCTTGATTGGTGACCCTTATATTGTGAACTTGAGTTCAATTACAGCATAAGCGTATATTCGTAGGTTTCATATATTGGAGTCGCTTTCTTACGCAAGCTAGCTGGCATGGTCATGTGCTGGTCCTACGTAGTTTGAGACTAGGATGTGACAAACAACTTATTAATTTTTTTGATAAATTAGTTTAATTTTGGGAGTGCTTTTAACAATAATATTCTCACCAAACAAATATATATAATTCTCCCTATTTTTATGAAGGAGGAAAAAATTATAAAATTTATAAATAGGAGGATGGAGCATCATTGCAAATGGCATCTAGAAGCTGAAAGTGTGGGACGCCACTACCAATGGTGTCACCCTATGGAAAACTGGATGGGGGTGGACAGTGGATGGGGAGCCAATTTTAATGATGGCCCTACTTTATAATATTTTTTAATTTTTTGAACTTAATATAAAATTAACATTTAAAAAATCAAGATCTTTTTAAATGTACAATTTTCAAAATATAAAATAAAACCCAAGATATCAATATTTTTCCAAATTTAACATTTTTAATCTTTATAAATACAAAATACTCACCTACGGCAATTACGATCACACATAAACCATCCAAAGTAGTTCCTGTGTCTAGTTGCCTCAAGACCTAGTAGATTTATCCGTCTTTCCGTATTCTTTGGAGGTAGGCCTGAATCTGAACTATTAAGCCACTAAGTGTCCATCTGCTCTTGAGTTGGCATTGGAGGTGTTTGAGTCGACATCCACTGGGTATCTTGAGTTGTTATTGGAGCTGATGGCGAGTCGAAAACAACTGCATATACTAATCCAAATCTTTGAACCAATCTCTAGGACCAACTTGGGAGCTACTCTCGTCAACATGATAGGAAGTACCCTCTCTAGCCTGTTAAGCAATGGACCTATGGCTCCGACTCTAACTAACCTGCCCGGTTGGATAATCCGGTAAGGTATATATCAAAGGCATATGGGATGTTGGGCCATGCATAATATCTCGGTCAATAACACCCGCAAGCTGTTGCAAAAGATATCATCCCTGGGACCACATGTTACTCTCCCTACTATTGATTGCTTATTACATTTTTGGACACTAGAATTTATATAATTTTTTAATAAATATAAAAAAAAATACTAAAATGATAAATAAAGACGTATCAATTCGACAAGACTGTCTAATGATCCTCACATGCTACAATTATCTACAGCCCTGTTAGGGAACCACAACTCCTCAAATATATAGGCTCGGTTGCATACACTCGGTGCTCCCTGCCAACGTTTGTAAGCAAGGCCATCTAACACCAAATATTCGTATAATACAAGGAAAAATTTAATAAAATGTTATAAAATGGTAAACTTACAATTATTAGGAGATTCCACTAAGCTAGAAATATTTTTCACACTATGGCTCTCGTATCTCTAATCCCAGCCAGGAAGCAAACCAAGGATTCTAGATATCACGTGAGCTTTGTCATAACTCATAGCCAGTGGAGCATCATGAATTATTTGCACCATCTCGAATTATCGAAGAACACGATCCGCTGGATGGTACATGGTCCGGTAGTAGTAAAAGATATAAAATATATGTAGACTGTATGCATATATACGACATAGTTTGAATATCGGGAGTATCGAAACGTATATTATATTGTTTGCCATAAACAAAAGGTTGAATGAACTTTTGTGTTACAAACTATTAAAGAAAGAAAGGTACAATAAATCCTATACAAGAATCTAAAGTACAATGATTCTGGAAAAGTATAGCTATGGAGATATGATCTGCGGTCGATCATTTTACTCCTTGGACAACTCGACACAAAGAAAGAAATGCAAGAGCTTGAACTTGGACACTTAGAGAACCTGGCAACAAGAAAGCTTTGGCAATCCTTGTCTCTGTCTGTGAAGGATGCACTGACCCTATATTTATAACCTTCATGAATGGTTATATGGGTGTGCGCGCACTATTTGGCAATATACAATGTGTTTGCCATTGTGCACGCATATTTAAGCAAATAATTTCCCATGTTCTGATTAATGGGCACACAATTTACTGCCTGCTTGACATATGTCTTCCCTATATAAGGAAAGCCTAGATCGTGGGGACAGTTATTTGTATACGTTTTACGAGAAATATGGTATGAAAGACCCATAATCATAACCGCCCACTGTCAGTTAGAATCATAGGTGCATTATTGAAGAAATTTGGCACACTGGCATACTTTATTAGAGGTAGCTGCACCGACATACTTTGTTAACGATAGCTATATGAGCTTACTCTATTAGAGATAGCTATACGAGCGTACTCTATTAGAGATAGCTATATGAGCGTACTATGTTAAAGATAGCTATACGAGCGTACTCTAACTAAAGTAGCAATATTGGCGTATTCAATGAGAGATAACATCACTGGCGTACTTTGATAGGGATAGCACACTGACGTACTCTGATAGGGATAGCATACTGGCGTACCTTGGAGTAATGCGGCAACGTTGGCCACAAAACGATAACCTGGATCTCTATGCCAGAGATCTTCTGCAATAATGACTTGATCTCTTTGAATGCTTCGAATGTTGCATCTGTCAGCTGTCAGATTAATTGTATTAAATGTAGGGGGAAGACAAGAAGATTGTACACCCGCCTTCATTAAGTTGGATAAATGTCTTGAGAGTGCACCTTTGCCTTAATCTTTAAAGAAGTACGCCACTCTTTTGCTGGGCTTGGAAGTGCATGTTTTATAAAGAAATACGCCACTCTTCACTTGTATTTGGAGGCGTATTTTTTATGCTTCTACAAGACTCCCTTCAAAGTTTTCAAATTTTCAAGAATAAATTCGAAATACTTTGAACTAGAAGCATAAAATTTGGTTATGATATTGTGAGCACATTTTAGGCTGAATCTCAACAGACTGCTGATGTGGCTTCACATATTTTGTCTATCTATTACACATTAAATCAGTCTTTGATTTGATGCTGTCTTCAAGGCACTGCATGCAAATTTATGGGAACAATTTTCGAGGATCATTTTAGAAGTTGTAATGCCACCTTCTATAAATAGGGGAAAAATCCCCTCATAACTCTTCAACTCTATCTTTTCCCTGCTACAAAAACTATATATGGCTATCTTTCGGTGCAAGTCTAAGAGAATGACCATGACGGCATGGCACGATTGGTTCTGCAGGCTTCCAAGAGATTGTAAGAGGAGACACTTCACAATGATGGCTGAGGTACTCTTGTGGAGACTATTGCTGCCGTCTTCTCCTTTTCTTTTTCCTCTTTTATGTATACTTATAGAAGAACATACAAAGGAAAAGAATATAGGTAATTTCACAAGCACGAACACGATGTACACGCATATTTTCCTCTTTCAGAGTGAAATTTATTTCACAGTACACTTTCCTCTTTCAGAGTGAAATAGCCCTCACGAGCATTTTTCCATGTCCTAAAGGATTTGGGGCATTGGCGCACTTCTCCTCTTTTAAAATGAAAAGTATGCGTATATCTCAATCTTCTTAGCTAAAAACTGTAGTTTGTACACATATAGCAATCGTTTGAAAATAACATATTTTCTTCTGTGTAGAGAACATACTGGCCCGCTTCTTTCACGATGACCGCTATATCGATTACAGGATTGGGATGGAATAACTCCTTTAACATGGCCACTATATCGATTACAGGATTGAGAATGGAATAACCCCTTTAACATGACTGCTATATCGATTACATGATTGAGATTGGAATCCCAACTTGGACTTCTAGCAGTGGCGCATCCTCATGACAGAGGGGGCTCATGCATATTTTGAACAAATTTATGCAGACCCAACTCTGTATTGCAACCTCCCTTGCTATCCACCAGTATGGATTCTTTTCCATGTATTGAAGTTTGTACTGAGGAGTAAAAAGATGGAGATGTCTTGATAGATCCCTATCATATATAATCAAGAATTTAGAATAAAATCCATATATAATAGATTTCCCTCATATGTAGAGATAAAAATCAAGATGTAATTGATTTTTGTCATATGTAATCATGATTTGAACACCAATAAAATCTTGCCTTGATTCTGTTTTTGCTGTCGCGTATTGCTGACTGATTAATCTCTGCCTCAACCAAGAAGAAGGAAAGAATTATCTCTGATTATTAGGGAGGATTGGACATTGTGCGCACTATGCGGCCCTTTCTGACAACTGACTAGTGTGCGTATTATTAGAGCATTCCCGTGGTGTATGCGAGAGCCCTTGGAAGAATACGTCGAATTCCAATAGCCATGCTTCGGGTTTTGTGTTTAGATATTCACTTAGGAAAATGAATCGTTGTCTCCCTTCACTTATGAATCATGCACATGAATTTGAACCGTTAATTTCCCTTATAAATACTGAAGTTGTTCACTCAATTACTAACTTCTCATACAAGCTTTCCTTTGTCCAATGGCTTCCCAAGATGCTTCTATAAAGAGGGCAATGGAAGCCGATGAAGTGACTATTTCCTCTCTAGTAAGCTCTCTTTTCTTATGCTATTTAAAGTGTCCAGTTGTGGTGCTTAGAATCGATTCTTTCTTCTTCAATAGTCAGAAAAGTGTCTCTTAGACTACCCAGTGACCGGCTTAGGCTTTTTTTTTTGTTCCCAGCCAATATAACTTCGGTCATGCTTCTACCACTCTTGTGACGCTCCTTGTTGAAGATAATAGAGAAGTGTTCCTTGTACAACTGCGTAAGGAAGAACTCTTCCGGAACTTCATTGGCCCATCGCTGGATGGATGCACCCAGTCCCAGACTGAGGTCAGTACTCTCTGTGCTCCTTCTGTCGACTTGGGGAGATGAGAGGAGCCGACCAGAGTAGAGACCTCTCGTCGACTGCTTGCATCCTCGGGTGTTCGTATTTTGCATGCTCTTGCGACTTTTGTAAATAATATTGATTCGGAGGAATGATTCCTCCTCTTCCTAAAATTTGTACTATTTGTTGGCCCAATATTTAAGTTGAGTTTTTGAATAAGGTAATCAATTAAATTCAGCATCACGAGAATCGATCAATACTATTGTAACTTTTACTTAAATTCAGTATTGTCCAGATATGCATTAATGTTATAATATTTGCTTTGTTCTTCTAATATGTATGTATAGAAATCAATAAGCAAGATCAGCATGGATATATGCCATGAAAGAAATGATGATGAGCCAAAGACGACATTATATCAGAAGATGTCTCTAAACCGCCTACGACTTATCCGAAGAAGATATTCAAATTTCCATATCTATTTATTTTTGGGCAACTGTCATCAAAGAAAACTGCGTCTTTAAGTCAGCAGATGCTTCAGAAGTTTGACGTCATCAAGTGCTCTTGGTTTGTTATGTATTTTTTATTTATTTTATAAGGCCAATTGTACATTGGGTCACACTGGCACTAGGGAGCTCAAACCCATATTAAACCTGAACCCGACCAAACTCAACCCATATGAAACCTGAACCCAACATTCTAGAAATAGGCTAACCGTAGTCCGGCCGAACTCGGTCACCTGATCGAACCTATCTACTATACCGAGCTGAAAAGATCGAGGAGAAGTTTTCTACACTCGCCACTAAGCTGATCCGTGAAGCGATCAACGATCAAAAGGCTCGTGATCGCGACGGAGCCCCGATCTACGGTTGGATCACGCCTGAGCAGTGGACTGTAATGAAGGCGAGATTCAGCGAACCCAGGTATACGGAGAGGTCGGAGAAGGCAAAGGCGACTAGGTCGAAGGCAGGAAAGTGGTGTGGTGGCTCGATTCCCATAACGAAATATTTTGTCATTTGGTATGTATTCTATTAAATATATATTATTTTAATAAAAGTGTCACGACCCGCACCCGAAATTTGGGCAAGAGTCGTGGGTACGTCCAGCCTACGCCGCAGCATCGGCGGTAGAACGCTGTCTAGGTCTCAACACAACATATATCCTGTCAATCGTCTCAACTCCGCACGGAGGACAATGATAATAATCCACAGTTCTATAAATATACTCAATCACAAGCTATAAGAATAATGGCACGAAGAGAATGGAAAAAGAGTTCTATAATAAACCAACCACAATAAGTCCAACTCAATCCTGGGTCTAGATGACCTCACAAAGTCACAAAATAATAAATACAACTCAGTCTCAGTTTAAAACAATAAATACAGAAAAAGTAATCTAAGTACAGGCAGGTAAGATCTCCTCTAGGATAGGCAACTCCTCTGGGATTTCCGGAGTGAAATCTCCCTCTAATCCTGGGTCGTAATGAGTGGGGCAATAGTTCTCCAGGTCCTCTGAAAAATGTTATCCAGTCAGGATTGGAGCGAAGCACAAGCACTAACAGCAGTTTCATTAAATTGACAAAAACTATAAACAGTGTAAGAATACAAGATGAGAAGAAATACAGGAAATGTAAAGTACTGGAGAAATGAAATAGGCAATAGAGCATCTAGCAATGAACAATAAATAGTGAATGCTAGAACAAGTGAATCTGAATAAAGAATAGACATCTAGCTAAATGTTTGAATTATCAGTTTATTATGTGATCGGCTTGGGACTAGATCAGGCTGGTTATATATGATTAGCTATGATTCTTGTAGGTCAGGCTAACCATATGGCTAGCTATGATGCATGTAGTGGTCAGGCTAATCATATATAACAGCTATGATGCATGTAAATGGTCAGGCCGCACCCGACGTGAGAAGTGGGGTGAGCTATGATGCATGTAAATGTTTGGATATGATCACATAATCTACTAATAGTTTCCCATCCCCCAGCTAGCACGATGGATTCCAATCATGACTCCTCATGATGGGAATCTAGGGTGCTAACCCGTGTATCCATAGTGTCGGAATCAAGTATGTAATACAACTGAATTATAGAAATTATCAACAATGAAAACTGTCAGAGAATGTACTCGCCTGTGGTCCTGAGCAAGGTGTGAGGATTGATGTCCAAAGTGGAGTCACAGAGACCTAATTGTGGAATATAAAAGTCAATACTGAATTAAAGGAAATAACATGTTTAGTTAAATAAAAAGATGAGGTTTCTAGGTTATACTAGGACTTCTGGTCAATACTAGTCAACTTGGTCTCACACTAGGCCAATTCCAAAGATATAAGTAAGCTAGGGTTTTCTAGCAAAAGGTGTGTTGTGTGTAACAATTTCTATATAGAAATACCTAACTCATTACTTGTTAACACCCCTATACAGAACACAGTCACTGATTTCACTACACACTACACTTACACACAGATACTCACTGGCCTCACACAACACTCTCACATAGACACTGGTTCTATGGCACACAATACTCACACATAAATACTGGTTCTATGGCACACAACACTCACAGTTCACACCTACATAGAACTGATTTACACACCCAGTTACACACACACAAGAACCTCACTCACAGCCAATACTCACTGAAACACTCTGAGGTATACACTTATTGCACACAGACAGGTAATAACTGACACACAAGTACTAAATTCCTTCACAAACAGGTACTCACTGAGTGCTTACTTACAGGAAAACTCACTGAAACATACACTGTGATTACACTCACACACACACAGCTACACACTGACACTCACACCTGCACAGTTAACACAAAGCCCTAACACACAGGCATTAAACTCATAACTTACTGAACTTAGAACTCCGCCCAACTAACCTAGCTACACAATACACTATCCTATACTCACACACATAGTTTCCCCCAGTAGGTACATAACACACACACTCTCAAATCTCACTAGAACACAACTTGAGGCACACACTGCTCACTCACAGGAACTGAATCCCTACACTGCACTCACCCAGATCCTACACTGTTCTAACTGAGACACTATATACTTCACACTGAAATCACACAGAAACACACACACTGTTCTCACTGCTCACACACTCAGGAAAGTCACACTAGTTACACACTGCCCAATCTCTCACTCCCTGAATTATACACACACACACACAGGCATCTGGGTACACTGGTACAACACTGCCACACACTCAACCTCAGATACTGATACACACAGATTGCTGAGATAAAACACCCACTGAAATCTAATTACCTATGTTGCACAGAATCCACATTGAACCTAGGTAATTCACTCACTGAATTCAGCATCCACACACACTGCTACACTGGTATCCACTCTCATAACAGGGCACACACACTGCTAGTACACACACAGCCACTAAATTACCTACACACAGGTAATCACACTCTCCTTACTAAAACTAGTTAGGCTTACTCAGACACCTAGGTTTATCTACCCAACACACAGGTAATATTCTATTGAACCTGGGAAACATTCCACACACACACAAAAATTTTAGGTTCACTCACAGACTAACATCTCACACACTGAATACACAGTCAAAGAAAACCCCCTATGCACAAAACACACTGAAATTCAATCACACCAATTCACCCAGGTAACACCTACATACACAGACCTACTCTCACTGGCACATAAACAACTACACAGGTACTCGACTGCACACAAGTTCTTACTGATCTTAGGGATACACAGGCACTTAAACTCATTCACACACACACAGTGCACGCCCACATACCTAGGACCTGGGAATTTTACTCACTCTCACACAGGTTAGTCACACCCTAGTTTCACACTGATGTTTTGACACAGGGACACACCTATACACTGACACACAGATACTTACTAACCCACACTGCTATTGGAGAAATAACCCTGGGACACATACTCACTGGTCACTGACCTAATGCACACAGGACTACAAACACTATAATTCCTAACTGACACACAGTTCTCCTACACAGACACACGGGTAAACTCACAATGCACAGCACAGCAAAGTCCCCCCCTGTGCACAGAAATCTCCCAGCCCGACTGCACATATAGAACCTCACTGACTGAACAGAAAACCAACACACAGCTAATACACAAGTTATTACATTATGTATATAGTTGTATGTCAAAAATATGCAAAAATCTAAATACGTTAGATAGGTAAAACCTTAAGGGCATTTCTACAAACACAAGAAGTGCAGAAAACGGATTCACACAAGTACCCATGAATCCTAAATTCGAAAACCTAAGAATCGAGATCTAAACTCATATATTAGGGATGAAATCTGCCTACATGTAAACCCCTAGGGTTAGGGTTTCTAATGCATAGTTTTAGATTAAACCCCCAGGTTAGGTCATGCAGAACTCAAATAACTCAGGTTTAGGCCTTCTAGGGTTTGAGGTTCCACCCTAAAATTAGAATTCTAGGGTTTCACTAGAATTGGGTTTTCAAATTAGGGTTTAGTCATTAGGGTTTGTCCTAATGCGTTCTAGGGTTTGACCTAAAATCAAATATCACTTACAACATATAAATAGTTTAAAAACTCAGCAGATTAATTAAACACATAATTATTCCAAATAGTAAAATTACCCAAATGCTCTTATCTGAAAATATGGTAGTGACAAGTCTACCCTCCTAAAAGAAATTTCGTCCTCGAAATTTGGACTGAACAGAACAAGAATAAAATCAGAAAAGGAAATATACCTCAAGTCTAGAAGAGGTACGGGTATTGCTCGCGCATTTTGTCCTCTCTCTCCCAGGTCGACTCCCCTGGAGAGTGATGTCTCCATGCAACACGAACCAAAGGAATAGTTTGGTTCCGTAACACCTTCTCTCTGCGGTCCAAGATCTCTATGGGCTGCTCGGGGTAGCTGAGCGTCGGACCAACCTCAATCTCCAAGTGGTCAAGTACGTGACTAGGGTCTGCCACGTACCGTCTCAGCTGCGACACGTGGAACACATCATGCACTCCCTCTAATACCGACGGCAAGTCCAGTCTATACGCCACTGCACCTACCCTCGCAAGAATACCAAAGGGTCCGATGTAGCGTGGGCTAAGCTTCCCGCCTCGACCAAAACGAATCGTGCCACGCGTTGGAGAAATCCGTAGGAATACTAGATCGCCCACCTAAAACAAAACAGTCTCAACACGCAGTCTAATAAATAACATAAACCAGAAAAATAACGATCTATACCTGAAACTCAAGGGGTCTACGGTGGCTGTTGGCCCAATGCCGCTGTCTGTCCTGTGCCACTCGCAGTCTGTCTCTGATGAGTTTCACCTTTTCTGCTGCATCCATGACCATTTCTGGTCCTAGCAAGGCTCTCTCTCCAACATCGTCCCAAGATAACGGTGTACGATACCTCCTTCCATAAAGAGCCTCAAATGGTGACATCTCGATGCTGGCCTGGTAGCTGTTGTTGTAAGCAAATTCTACCAGGTGCAGATGATCCTCCCAAGAACCTCCGAGATCTAGAATGCAAGTGCGTAGCATATCCTCGAGAGTCTGAATAGTCCGTTCAGACTGCCCGTCTGTCTGGGGGTGATATGCGGTACTAAACTTGAGCTGAGTGCCCAAGCTAGCCTGCAGACTCCTCCAGAAGTGGGAAGTGAAATGGCTATCCTGATCTGAGACGATGCTTACAGGAACTCCATGAAGTCTAACGATCTGTCGCACGTACATCTCTGCTAGCCTCTCTGTCGACGTGCCCACCTTGAAAGGTAAGAAATGGACTGATTTGGTCAACCTGTCCACGATGACCCAAATCGCGTCCTTCCCTCCTGGAGAACGTGGAAGCCCTGAAACAAAATCCATGGTCACGTGCTCCCACTTCCACTCTGGGATCGGTAAAGGTTGAAGCAAACCACCTGGCCTCTGCCGATCTGTCTTTACCTGCTGGCACACTAGACACCGGGATACGAAGCGTGCTACCTTGCGCTTCATTCCATACCACCATACATGCTCCCTCAAGTCTCGATACATCTTGGTGGCACTCGGATGCGTCGAGTACTGAGAGCGGTGTGCCTCCTGCAAAACCTCCTCGCGCAACTCCTCGCTCGGCACACATATCCTTGTGCCGTGTCCTAAGGAACCATCCTCTGCGATAGTAAAGTCGTCCGACAATCCTGTCTAAACCTGTGCTCTGATACTCCTCAGAGCCTCATCATCATACTGTGTAGCTCTGATCCTGTCCATCAGCTCAGACTGTATCTGCAATCCCCACATCTGAATCTCAGTACCGGGAACTAACACCTCAATCTCCAAGCTCTCCAAATCAGACAACAAATGTCTATCTGTCGTCAAGTACATCGCCATCGAATACCTGCTCAAGGCATCGGCGACTACGTTGGCCTTCCCTGGGTGGTACTGCAATGAGATGTCAAAGTCCTTCATCAACTCTAACCACCTCCTCTGCCTCATGTTCAGCTCCTTCTGTGTGAATACGTACTTCAAGCTCTTGTGGTCTGTGAAGATCTCCACACGCTCTCCGTACAGGTAATATTTCTACAGCTTTAGAGCGAAGATAACTGCTGCCAACTCCAAATCGTGGGTGGGGTAGTTCTCTTCATGAGGGCGTAACTGCCTGGAAGCATAGGCAATCACCTTTCCGTGCTGCTGAAGAACACATCCCAGACCCTTACCTGAAGCATCACTGTAGATGGTGAAACCATCTGTCCCTGCTGGCAACGTCAAAACTGGAGCTGTTGTCAACCTTTTCTTCAGCTCATCAAATGTAGCCTGACACTCCTCCGTCCAGACAAAATCCATATCCTTCCTAGTCAATCTGGTCATTGGTGCTGCAATCCTGGAGAAGTCTTGTACAAACCTCCTGTAGTATCCGGCTAGCCCGAGAAAACTCCTGATCTCAGCTACCGAACTGGGGGTAGCCCACGACTTCACTGCCTCGACCTTCTGTGGGTTAACCGAGATTCCGTCACCCGATACCACATGCCCAAGAAATTCAACCTTGTCAAGGAAGAATTCACACTTAGAGAGTTTCTCGTACAGCTTCTCCCTCCTGAGAGTCTCTAAGACCAACCTCAGGTGCTCTTCGTGCTCCTCCGGGGTCTTGGAATACACAAGAATATCGTCGATGAACACCACTATGAACTTGTCAAGGTACTGGTGGAATACCTTATTCATCAGATTCATGAATACTGCCGGTGCATTGGTTAAACCAAATGGCATCACTATGAATTCAAACTGGCCGTATCTGGTCCGAAAAGCTGTCTTCGGCGTGTCCTCTCTCTTCACCTTCACCTGGTGATAGCCTGACCTCAAATCTATCTTTGAAAACACCCTCGCCCCGCTCAACTGATCGAAAAGATCATCTATCCTCGGCAGCGGGTACGTGTTCTTGATAGTGATATTGTTCAAAGCTCTATAATCAATGCACATGCGCACCGTGCCGTCCTTCTTCGGTACGAACAATACCGGAGATCTCCATGGTGATGAACTGGATTTGATGAAGCCTTTGTCCTGCAGCTCCTCAACTTGCTTCTTCAGTTCTGCCAGCTCGCTGTTGTTGACTCTATAGACATATTGTAAAATGGGCTCCGCTCCTGGAACCAAGTCTATAGAGAATTCAATATCTCTGTCTGGCGGTAAGCCTGGCAACTCCTCTGGAAATACATCCAGGAACTCCGCTATCAGAGGATGTGGCAACTCCTCTTCTTCCGCCCTGGCTCCACAAAATGTGCTCCTGTTCTGTTCTGCTGCCCCTTTGACAACCTCAAACTCCGGCTCTCCTGGTGGTCTAAATAATACTCTGCCTCTATAACAATCTATAGTAGCATGATGCTTACTCAACCAGTCCATTCCGAGTACAATATTGTATCCCGGAAGTGGCATGACGAGTAAACTCACGCTCAACTCTCGGCCTCCTACTGACACCCTCCGGTCCTTACAGTGATCATGGACTAGGATAATACCTCCACCAGTCATGATCTTGCAAGTCCTAGCTAATGGTTCTGTGTCTAAATGATGTCGAAGTGCATAAGATACAGACATAAAACTATGGGAAGCGCCAGAGTCGAATAAGGTAAATACAGGAATACAATCGAGAAGAACCGAACCTGTGATCAAGTCTCCTGCTGGCTCGATCTCCTCGACTGCCATGGCGTACGCTCGCCCCTGGGGTACACCTCTCTGCTGCTGGTGCTGGGCAAACTTCTGATGTTGTGGTGGAAGTGGTGCCCTCTGTTGTTGGCCTCCTGGTACGGCAGGTACCCTGTCTGGTCCTCTTTGGGCGGCTGCTCCACCCTGACCTAGACGAATGGTAGGGCAATCCCTCAACTGGTGTGTCGTCGATCCGCAGGACAGACATGAGCCCAATCTCTTCCTGCAGATCTCTCTAGTATGTCCTATCTTCCCGCAGTACGCACACTGGATGGCGGACTGAGTCTGCCTCTGTTGCTGCTGCTGGACCTGCCCTCGGGCTGGTGCCTGGTGCTGCTGCTGAAAGTGTGGACGCTTGCCCGGTCCCGCACTACTGTTTGCTCCTCCGGAACCATCGCGTTGGGCCTGAGGCCCAAGTCGTCCTCGGCTATCTGGACAGCCATCAATATGCCCTCGTAGGTAGCTGTGCGACGTCCCGACGTGCGAGACTTGATCTCCCTTGCCAGCCCCTTTCTGAATTTCTGGGCCCTGTCCCCCGGATCTCTAATCATCGATGGCGCAAAGCGGCTCAGGCGGCAAAACTCCGCGGTATACTCATCGACGGACGAGCTCCCCTGGGCTAAGTCATGGAACTGACTCTCCAAAGCTCCCAGGGCAACATCAGGAAAGAACTTCTCTTTGAAGAGCTCCTTGAAAGCTTTCCAAGTGAGTCCCCTGTCAAGGAGTCTCGGCTCTGTGCGAAACCACGTCAAGGCGATGTCGAACATCTGGCTGCCGGCGGCCTCAATCTGGAGAGCCTCCGGAAGCTGCGCCAAGCGCAAGTTCCTCTCGATGTCCTCTAGCCAATCATCGGCGTAGAGTATCCCTTTTGTCCCCTTGAACTCCCGAGGCATCATCCTCTTAAAATCCACAATGGTGCCCGGCCTCTGGTGGTGCTGATCAGGATGCTGCTGCTGCTGAGTAACTCTCTCCACAGCCTGGAGAGCCACCTGATGAGCATTCTCCATATTCACCCTCATCATCTCTGTCTGGGCCTGGTGTGCCTCAGCCTGCACCCTCTGGGCCTCTGCCGACGTCCTCTGGGCATCGACCATGCCCTGAATCAAAGCGAACATCTGTGCTCCATCGATGGGCACACCTCCTGGATGCTGAACTGGTGGTGGTGGTGGTGGTGGTGGAGGCACCGTCGTAGCTATGGGGACCCTCTGAACAGGTGGTGGAGGACCCCCGAATGCTGTAGACACTCCCACATGTACTGGAGATGTAGGAGGTGCTGCGGATGTCTGTCCGGCAAGGCAAGAGGTGGCAGACCTCTCTGACTCTGCCGCTCCAGTTCTCCGGGATCTGGTTCTCGGCGGCATCCTGAAGACAGATCGAAGAATTTAATCAAGGCAATAGACACGATATCATCAAAGAAGGACAGTAATTTCTAAAGGAAAAATCGTTAAGAGTAGTATTATAAGAATCAGAATTCCTAATTGTGATTGAGCATATCCTCGGCCTAAATCCCTATTTCCTAAAACAGGCTCGTAGTAATACTCTAAGCGAGCACCACTATGATATTGCTCTAATGCGAATCTAGGACTTGACCTGCATGGGCCACCACTAAAAACGTGTCACGACCCGCACCCAAAATTTGGGCATGAGTCGTGGGTACTTCCAGCCTACGCTGCAGCATCGGCGGTAGAACGCTGTCTAGGTCTCAACACAACATATATCCTGTCAATCGTCTCAACTCCGCACGGAGGACAATGATAATAATCCACAGTTCTATAAATATACTCAATCACAAGCTATAAGAATAATGGCACGAAGAGAATAGAAAAAGAGTTCTATAATAAACCAACCACAATAAGTCCAACTCAATCCTGGGTCTAGATGACCTCACAAAGTCACAAAATAATAAATACAACTCAGTCTCAGTCTAAAACAATAAATACAGAAAAAGTAATCTAAGTACAGGCAGGTAAGATCTCCTCTAGGATAGGCAACTCCTCTGGGATTTCCGGAGTGAAATCTTTCTCTAATCCTGGGCCATAATGAGTGGGGCAATAGTTCTCCAGGTCCTCTGAAAAATGTTATCCAGTCAGGATTGAAGCGAAGCACAAGCACTAACAGCAGTTTCATTAAATTGACAAAAACTATAAACAGTGTAAGAATACAAGATGAGAAGAAATACAGGAAATGTAAAGTACTGGAGAAATAAAATAGGTAATAGAGCATATAGCAATGAACAATAAATAGTGAATGCTAGAACAAGTGAATCTGAATAAAGAATAGACATCTAGCTAAGTGTTTGAATTATCAGTTTATTATGTGATCAGCTTGGGACTAGATCAGGCTGGTTATATATGATTAGCTATGATTCTTGTAGGTCAGGCTAACCATATGGTTAGCTATGATGCATGTAGTGGTCAGGCTAATCATATATAACAGCTATGATGCATGTAAATGGTCAGGCCGCACCCGACGTGAGAAGTGGGGTGAGCTATGATGCATGTAAATGTTTGGATATGATCACATAATCTACTAATAGTTCCCCATCCCCCAGCTAGCACGATGGATTCTTATCACGACTCCTCATGATGGGGATCTAGGGTGCTAACCCGTGTATCCATAGTATCGAAATCAAGTATGTAATACAACTGAATTATAGAAATTATCAACAATAAAAACTGTCAGAGAATGTACTCGCCTGTGGTCCTGAGCAAGGTGTGAGGATTGATGTCCAAAGTGGAGTCACAGAGACCTAATTGTGGAATATAAAAGTCAATACTGAATTAAAGGAAATAACATGTTTAGTTAAATAAAAAGATGAGGTTTCTAGGTTATACTAGGACTTCTGGTCAATACTAGTAAACTTGGTCTCACACTAGGCCAATTCCAAAGATATAAGTAAGCTAGGGTTTTCTAGCAAAAGGTGTGTTGTGTGTAACAATTTCTATATAGAAATACCTAACTCATTACTTGTTAACACCCCTATACAGAACACAGTCACTGATTTCACTACACACTACACTTACACACAGATACTCACTGGCCTCACACAACACTCTCACATAGACACTGGTTCTATGGCACACAACACTCACACATAGACACTGGTTCTATGGCACACAACACTCACAGTTCACACCTACATAGAACTGATTTACACACCCAGTTACACACACACAAGAACCTCACTCACAGCCAATACTCACTGAAACACTCTGAGGTATACACTTATTGCACACAGACAGGTAATAACTGACACACAGGTACTAAATTCCTTCACACACAGGTACTCACTGAGTGCTCACTCACAGGAAAACTCACTGAAACATACACTGTGATTACACTCACACACACACAGCTACGCACTTACACTCACACCTGCACAGTTAACACAAAGCCCTAACACACAGGCATTAAACTCATAACTTACTGAACTTAGAACTCCACCCAACTAACCTAGCTACACAACACACTGTCCTATACTCACACACATAGTTTCCCCCAGTAGGTACATAGCACACACACTCTCAAATCTCACTAGAACACAACTTGAGGCACACACTGCTCACTCACAGGAACTGAATCCCTATACTGCACTCACCCTGATCCTACACTGTTCTAACTGAGACACTATATACTTCACACTGAAATCACACAGAAACACACACACTGTTCTCACTGCTCACACACTCAGGAAAGTCACACTAGTTACACACTGCCCAATCTATCACTCCATGAAGTACACACACACACACAGGCATCTGGGTACACTGGTACAATACTGCCACATACTCAACCTCAGATACTGATACACACAGATTGCTGAGATAAAACACCCACTGAAATCTAATTACCTATGCTGCACAGAATCCACATTAAACCTAGGTAATTCACTCACTGAATTCAGCATCCACATACACTGCTACACTGGTATCCACTCTCATAACAGGGCACACACACTGCTAGTACACACACAGCCACTAAATTACCTACACACAGGTAATCACACTCTCCTCACTAAAACTAGTTAGGCTTACTCAGACACCTAGGTTTATCTACCTAACACACAGGTAATATTCTATTGAACCTGGGAAACATTCCACACACACACAGAAATTTTAGGTTCACTCACAGACTAACATCTCACACACTGAATACACAGTCAAAGAAAACCCCCTATGCACAAAATACACTGAAATTCAATCACACCAATTCACCCAGGTAACACCTACATACACAGACCTACTCTCACTGGCACATAAACAACTACACAGGTACTCGACTGCACACAAGTTCTTACAGATCTTAGGGATACACAGGCACTTAAACTCATTCACACACACACAGTGCACGCCCACATACCTAGGACCTGGGAATTTCACTCACTCTCACACAGGTTAGTCACACCCTAGTTTCACACTGATGTTTTGACACAGGGACACACCTATATACTGACACACAGATACCTACTAACCCACACTGTTATTGGAGAAATAACCCTGGGACACATACTCACTGGTCACTGACCTAATGCACACAGGATTACACACACTATAATTCCTAACTGACACACAGTTCTCCTACACAGACACACGGGTAAACTCATACTGCACAGCACAGCAAAGTCCCCCCCTGTGCACAGAAATCTCCCAGCCCGACTGCACATATAGAACCTCACTGACTGAACAGAAAACCAACACACAGCTAATACACAAGTTATTACATTATGTATATAGTTGTATGTCAAAAATATGCAGAAATCTAAATACGTTAGATAGGTAAAACCTTAAGGGCATTTCTACAAACACAAGAAGTACAGAAAACGGATTCACACAAGTACCCATGAATCCTAAATTCGAAAACCTAAGAATCGATATCTAAACTCATACATTAGGGATGAAATCTGCCTACATGTAAACCCCTAGGGTTAGGGTTTCTAATGCATAGTTTTAGGTTAAACCCCCAGGTTAGGTCATGCAGAACTCAAATAACTTAGGTTTAGGCCTTCTAGGGTTTGAGGTTCCACCCTAAAATTAGAATTCTAGGGTTTTACTAGAATTGGGTTTTCAAATTAGGGTTTAGTCATTAGGGTTTGTCCTAATGCGTTCTAGGGTTTGACCTAAAATCAAATATTACTTACAACATATAAATAGTTTAAAAACTCAGCAGATTAATTAAACACATAATTATTCCAAATAGTGAAATTACCCAAATGCCCTTATCTGAAAATATGGTAGTGACAGAAAGCATGATAAGATGTTTAATTTTAATACAAAGAATATAATTTTTAACAGGTACAAATGGGTGAAGATGCCAATATGGTGACCGTCTTCCTAGCCACCCATCGGAAGGGCAAAAAGCTCATCGATGAGAAGGCCACACAGACCTATGTACGTTACTTTACCTTGAGAACTTTGAAAATATGCAAATAGATATCTATATTGTTAGTAATAAGTACCTTAGACGTTAGCAACCATTTTTTTTGGACAAGTATCTTAGACTACGTGAGCGAATGACTGCTATTTCACTTGCAGAGGGAGAGGCTGGTACTTTCTCGCAGCCCTCTATAGCTCCGTCGGTGGACGAGCTCTAGATGACCGCCGTTGGTGGTCTTCAAAGGGGTATGTACTACGGTACGAGATCCTACGACGCCTTTGTTGCCATGCAGTCATCCAGAGCTCCCTCTAGCAGTGTGCATTCCTTGCAGCCTTTGCAGACGGCGGCACGAGCCCAGGAAATCGTTGACCATCAGATTGCTGTCCTGCGTGACGAGTTGCTACGGAGGATTATGGAGCAGCCCAGTCTCAGCCGTAAACCGACGATGCGATGATCACTGTATATTTTGATGCGCTTAAGAGTAGCCTATTGGAGATTAGGAATCTGAGCCAGACGACGGAGCACAGCCTTACAGATCTTAGGACTATGAGCCAGACGACAGAGCGCAGCTTGGTGACTCTGGCCACATCTATGGAGCGCAGACATGCCGAGCTGGAGGGGTCGCATATGGCTATGAGTGACTCACTTGCGAGGATATATGTGACGCATAATTTGTTGAGTCGGATGGTGGAGATGAGAAATTCGAGGATGGTATCTGCCATGGATTCATACAATGCTCGACTACTAGCATTGGAGAAAATACGTCCTCCTTGTCCACCGGTATCGATACTGACACCAATATCGACCCCATCGATTCTACTTCCTCCTCTATCGGGACCGGTGATGCTTTCTCAAGAGCAGTATGGTTCCTCTTATTCCAGATGCGCGGCAGTATTCCTCCTCCTCCTCCTGATCCGTAGTAGTTCTTATTGGGACTTTTTAGTATGTTTGTGTGTATTGGCCCATTCTTGAGTCTTTGATGTACTTATTTCATACTTTTTCCTACAATATTTGGATGAGACAGATGTGACATTATTTTAGATTCATGTATTTTTGATATTCTTGACGTGTTTGTGTATGTACCGGTGTTGAGTGTTCCACCGAATGGGTCGACGAACCCAGAAAATTCAACGGAGGGTTGTTCCGGGTCTATTTATATAAACTGTGATTTTATAACTGCAGGCAGACTTTTGTTGGAAAATAATTTTAAAAATTGCATATTTTTTTGTTTTTTTAAATTTAGCGATGTTCTGCGACATTTATCGTCGTGACTGTGCATCGCTAAATTATGTTAAAACGTCGCTAACTGGTATCTGGGATATCGCTAATCTGTGTCAAAACGTCGTTATACGTCGCTAAAATGCTGATATGACAATTTCTGTCAGGTCCGTATCGGTGTAGCAAAACGTCGATGGTAATGTCGCTGATTTGGTGACGTCGTTGATATACCGACATCGTGTAGCTGAACGTCGCTAATAACAAAATATTTAGCGACGTGTACGTGTCACAAATATATGTCGCTATAGTGACGAATAAAGACAAATTTCTTGTCAGCGATTATGGATTAGGCGATAATACCAAAATATCGCTAATTAAGTAGCTAATATATTTTAGTGACATTTTTATACCTATTAGCGACATTTTTTGATGTCGCTAATATATATTATTTTGGTAGTGGATCAAGGGACTAACGAGGAATCTGGCATGCCTGATCCGGCTCCTCATATCGCAAGTAGTCAGACCGTACCTCGATCCTCTGTCACTCTTCTACCAGATGATATCTAGGAGACTCTTAGGGACCTGCGTGCTTGCGTTGATGCTCGAGATTACCAAGACAGGTTCCAGAAGCTTGGAATCCGGTTGCCCTAACCTCCCGAGTGGGATAACATAGTATACCCTCCCAAGTACAAGACACTATCTCTTACTACATTTGACGAAAAGATGTCACCCCGTCAATGCATGAGATACTTCCAATCTATAACGGGTCCCTACCTCGATATGACGCCTTACTCACCAAATTATTTGTTGAAGCACTATTCGGAGGCGCAGTTGAGTGGTTCTACAGTCTCCCAGATAGGTGCATTTTATCCTTCAAGGACCTAAAATTCCTTTTTATGTCGGTTCTATGACGGAGAGATGTATATGACCATGTCTTCCCTCATGGACATTACCCAAGGGGACAAAAAACTTGTAAGGAATTATATTGAACGCTTTCGACAGGCAGCACTGAAATTGCCTTCTTGTATCCTAGAATCCTCGTTAATGGACACGTGCCGAAAGACTCTTCTACCAGCAATAAGACTCAGGACGACATCTGGTCCGTTTAGCGATTAGACGACATTTATCATAAGTGTCGCTGCTGCTAAAAAATGTGCAAAAGATGTTCGCGTATTGGGATTCCAACTCCCAACATTAAAGACAAGGGAAACCGTCCTCTCATCGCTAACAATAGTCTTGATAGTAAAGGGAAATAGGCCCTGACGGTTAACCTGTCTAAGAGTCCAATCGCACCCGTCACCAAGCTAACAGAACTGCCAAGAGTACAAGAAACTTACTCCTTTGATGACGATGATGTTATATAACTTTTTGAAGTATTGATAAAGGGCAACAAACTCCGGTTATCCGTCATCAAATGCCCAGATGAAGCAGGCAAGGTTGACAACCCCAAATATTATCACTACCATCGATATGTCCATCATGCCACGCGTGACTGTTACATATTAAAATGGCAGATACAATGAATGATAGACTCCAAAGCTCTCATTTTGGACTACGAAGACAAGACAGTCACTGCAAACACGGTGTCCCTCTAGTTTGTCACTTTTTCGACAACAGAGGCCCCAGATGGTGTCGTCCTCATACCTAGGGCAACCATAGAGGTCGTTAAACTCCCCCCAGCCCAGGCATACGGGTTGGTTCCCCTCGCTACTCCAAGAGGCAAAGTTATGTAGCTTCACCCAGACCTCGTCCAGGACATGACCTAGTCAGCAGCAGCACATACCTCCAAGTCCAAAAGAAAGAAGACCAAGACCTTTCATACGATCTCTCCGTCAACTGACGAAGCAGTGGCATGGGTAACTAGGTCGGAACTAGCCTATCAGTGTGACTACAATGCCACCGACGACTCTTCACCGCCAGCAGTTGAACCCCTGCATTCGATCCAGGTCTATCCCAGCTTTCCGCAGCAAACAAGCAAAAATAGAAGGAGACTCACTGTGATAAACCTCTGCAAAAATACACAACTCCAGGGCTGGAGAAGCCTTACAACTTTGACCTACTGGCACAGCTTGCTAATAATCCCACAAAGTTGTCACTCTTTGAGCTCCTTCGTATTTCCAAAATAACTCGTAATGCTCTAAGTGAGCCATTGCAAAATGATGACTCTTATTTGGCCACGGTCAAGCCACCGGTCGAGAATCCCACCATATGTCCTCATTGCAACAGCGTGATAGAGGCAATCCCGAATATCACATTCTTCCAGCAGTACATGTTGCTGAAGAACAATAGGCACGATTGCCCCCTGTATTACACAGGATACATCAAAGCCGTTAAGGTGGACCAAATGTATATCGATCCCGGCTTATCTCTCACCATTATCCCACGAAGTCTGCTACAAACCTTGGGGATTCCGATGCATCGGTTGGCAGCCACAAACACCACCATCAGCAGCTTTAATGCCGGAAGAAGCTACCCTTTAGACAAGATTCGTCTGAATTGCTAAATAGGCGATCTTAGAACAGAAGTGACTTTCTATGTCATTGACGTGGAGGTATCCTACAATATTCTGCTCGGGCGTCCATGGATACATGAATATATAATTATTCCATCCACTCTCCACCAGTACTTAAAATACGTTAGTGAAGACTGCGTTGTCAAGATAGAATTTGTCGACGTGGATCACTTTGAAGGGATCGAGGCGTACTACTCTGACTCGGTCTTGTATAAACAAATCCATCTAGACGAAGGTGGTAATAACGCCGATGATGAAGACGACACTATTACAGCTTCAGGCACTCCTCTAAGGGTCTATCTCAAAGGACGTATAATCCTTACAACTAATCTCCTTGTGGTCAAGCTTCGAAGAAAGGCACCTGAACACTTTGTGGTTAAACACCGATGACAGAGACGCTCTTCGGACAAAGATCCTCTTGCCACAAAAACCTTAGGGAAACTGGTAGTTAAATTCCAAAGGAAAACTGTAGCATCATCAGCGTCACTGACAGCTAATAAAGAAGATAAATTAGAAGAGTATATTATGGAATCTCCCGACGTATCGTCCTATGATGACATAATCCCAGTAAAAGAGATACTTAATTTTCTTAACAAATGTCTGTCCTTGAGTTACTTCATCATGGCAAAATGGAATACCGCCTATTCTCTGGAGTATGGTTTAGTCTTACATCTGCATACGCAAGTAGCCACCACTCACTCAGTAGAGCAGGTCTGCCTTAGCCAAGATGCCTGTTTCGTCGTTCTAGAAAGGAGAAAAGTAGACAAATCTATCTTTTTTGAAAAAGTCGAAGGCCGTCGGAACTTCATTGCAGACGAGCGAGAAATAGAAAGCGGTAGAATACAACTTTACTGCTACAACGTCTAGACTAAGTATATTATCCAAAGGATGGGATATGACCTGTAAAGCGACCTAGGCCTGAACTACGACAAAGGACGACGATTACCATTAAATTATTTTGCTCCCAAAGTCAAGCTAGAGACATATTACCAGTGGAACGGTCATGGGTTGGGATATGTCATACCTTCTACAACTCCCTAAGATTCAGAGGAGGAAAATGACGCATAGTCTCATTCTTCGCAGTCTTTCACTTGGGACTCCGACACTAGCATCAGAGAGGTACTCAAGCAAACATTATCCATCAACATGGCATCAGCGGATCTGGAAGAGGACGACGAGCACCACATTGAACTCTTCAAAGTAGAACCATGGACTTAAAAATTGGAGACCCAATGGGAGTTTCGGTTCGGGCACTAGTAAACCCCTACTGAAGATAAGTCGTGCAAGTCGATCTGGGCGACGATTCTGCTCCTAAGCCCATCTTCATTAGCAAAACCCTATCGACAGAAGAACGAGAATCCCTTGTCCAGTTGGTAAGAGAATACATTGATTTCTTTGTGTGGAACTATGAGGAAATGGTAGGTCTGGATCCAAAGATTTCTATGCACAAGTTCAATATCTGGCCTGACGGCAAGCCAGTAAAACAGTAACAACGACGATTTCGCCGAGATCTTTTGAACGTCATCAAAGTTGAAGTAAATAAACTGATAGCAAGTGGGTTTATTCACGAAGAACATCATCCAGACTGGGTAGCTAATATCGTCCCCATCATTAAAAAGAATAGTAAAATCCGAGTCTGCATCGACTTTCATGATTTATATGCGGCTTGCCCAAATGACGAATTTCCTCTCCAGATCATAAACGTAATGATCGATAACACTTGTGGCTTCGAATGTATTTCCTTTATGGACCTACAACCATATCAAGATGTTTCTAGATGATGATAAACATACATTATTTTGGATGCCAATAGGGGTGTACGGTTACACCATGATGCCCTTTGGTTTGATGAACGCAGGTGCAATATTTCAACGAGCTATGAGCACTATCTTTCACGACCATATGCACAAGACAGTAGAATGTAACATTGATGACATCATTATTCAGAGTTATTTTTAAGATGATCATCTCCATGACCTGAAGACGGTATTCGATCTAATGCGATCCCACCTGCTTAAGATAAACCCCACCAAGTCATTCTTGGGAGTTTCTAGCGGCAATTTTTTGGGATTTATTATAACTTCAAAGGGTATTCATGTTAACCTCGAGAAGACTAACGCCATCTTGGATATGTACCCTCCAAAGAATCTACGAGAACTTCGCGGTCTGTAAGGAAGACTAGCATACATTAGGAGATTCATAGCCAATCTCTCCGGACGAGCCGTCTCTTTACTCAACTCATGAATAAAGGAGTCTCTTTAGCCTGGATGGAATAATGCCAGCAAGAGTTCGACGATATTAAGAAGTATCTTATGAACCCCCTAGTGTTGGTGGCCTTAATCATGGGAAAACCTTTCTTACTTTATGTCCGAGCAATGGATCATTCCCTCGGCGCTATTCTTACTCAAAATAGCGATAAAGGCTATGAGAAAGCTATCTATTATCTGAAAAGAACAATGATAGGTGTCAAACATAGGTATAATATGGTCTAGAAAGAATGTCTTGCTTTGGTGTTCGCCGTCCAAAAGACTCACCATTACTTGACAGGGCAAACCACCCATGTTATCTCTCGAGTGAACCCCCTCAGAATCCTCATGATGAAGCCTGGGGCACTTAACTATTACCTAGCCACGTAGGCAATCCTATTGTCATCCTATGACATGGTATTCGTCTCCTAAAAGGCTATTAAGAGCCAAGCATTTGTCGACTTTCTGGCAGCCCATCCGGTACCAGAGACTTTCAAGCTCTACGACGAAATTCCTGACAAGGTGTTGGAGTCCAACACAGTCATGACAGGAGGGTCAGTTTGGTAAATATTCTTCCACGATGCTTCCAGAACAGGGCCCAAAGGCAATATTATCACCGTAGTTAGGATAGTGCTAATCTCTCTCGATGACCTACTAATCCATCATACATACTCGCTTATGGAACCATGTTCCAACAATATGGCAGAGTACAATGCTCTTATCATTGGGCTGCAGTTGGCTAAACAACTAAAGGTTGACTACCTAGAAGCCTAAGGAGACTCCAAATTAATAGTCAGTCAAGTCCATTGCGAGTATGAAGTCCGCCATGAAGACCTACTCCCTTACTACTAAACGGCCATCTACATGATTTCCACGTTTACATAATTCTTTATAGAATATATACCGAGACTGCAAAACATTGAGGCTGATGTACTCGTCGGCCTCGCCGCATCCTTGGCCGTCCCAATCAAGACTCATCTATTGGTCATAATTGCAGTCAAGACCTGGCCTCCCAAAAGAATAACTTGTGCTTGAATATGAGCCACTCCGTAGAAATAGATGCTAATGTCAAAGACTGGAGGCTCCATTCGTAGACTATGTAGTTTACAGAATCCTTTTGGATGACCCAAAGGAGGCCACTTTCGTTACAAGAGGTTCCCTCCGGTTCTACTATGATAAAACTACCAAGATGTTGTACTATTGTTCCAATGACGAAGTCCTGATACGATTTCTATCTGACACAGAAGCAATAAAAGCTCTCCGTGAAGCTCATGACGGTACTTATGGTGTTCATCAGCCCGGACCTAAGCTTCAGGACCGTCTCCGAGGCATGGGCTATTATTGTCCCACGATGGTGGCAGATGCCATCAACTATGCAAAGAAGTGCAGGTTGTGTCAGATCCATGCCGACTCTATCCACCAACCCTGAGTTTCTACCCCTGATATTGCGTCTTGGCTGTTTGAAGCCTGGGATATGGACATCATAGAACCAATCAGCCTATATACATCTAAAGGGCACTGGGCACTGGTTCATCCTCGTTATCACAGACTACTTTTCCAAATGGGCGAAAGTCGTTCCGGCAGAAGTAAAGACATCTAACATGATCAATTTTCTTAAACATCACGTCCTCTACCACTTCGGCTTACCTCGTACGACCATTCACGACTACGGTCCACAGTTTGTAATCCACACTTTATTCCAGTTTTGTAATAAAAACTGAATCCAAAATCTAGGTTCAGTCGCCTACAATCCATCAGCAAATGGATTAGCCGAAGAATTCAGCAAGAAAATTATCAAGCTACTCAAAAAGTTTCTTTCGACCAACAACTGTGTCTAGAATAAGAAGCTGGACGAATGTCTATGGGCCTACCATACGACGATCTGAATCCCAACTGGCAGCATGTCATTCTCCTTAGTCTACAGAAGCAAGGCTGTGCTTCCTTTAGAGACCAAAATTTCTTTTCTTTGGTTGGCCCGTTCTAATTTGCTAACCGACGAAGACAACCACCTTCGTTGTCTACAAGAATTTGAGGCACTCGATGAAAATTGTCTCTTGGCTCAACAACGTATTGAGCTATATCAAGCACGACTTTCTGCCGCCTTCAATAAGAAATTGAAGGAATGGACCTTCCGGGTCGGTGATCTCATCCTAACTGTGAGAAGACCGATAATCATGACCCACAAGTAGGCAGAAAAATTCTAGCCCAAGTGGGAGGGCCCTTTTGTTGTAAAAATAGTTTACTCCAACGGTGCATATTGGCTTACTAAGCCTAATGGTGACTTGCTCATAATGCCAATAACGACAAGTTCCTAAAGAAATACTATGCCTAAGTGAGGAACACAAGAAAAAAGAAAAAAAGAAGAAAGATGATGTGTGTGTCATTTCTGTCTCTAACAGAGGAACCTAAAAATGTAATATTTACATCTGATGTCTTCCACCAGCTTATTATTTCCCTCTGTAGAATGCAGACAAATCTATTATCCGTACTTAGGAGTCCTGAGTCCGCAATGGATAATAGATCTATAAAATTTCTCCAAGGAAAATGGTTCACGTCCATATCATCTATGAACTATAAGCCGTGTACCCCATCAAAACAAGTGAGTCACATCTAGACTACCTTTGACTTGTCCCTTTTATTGTTACCTCCACAAAATTTCTACAAAAGCAAGTAGTTTACGTCCATATCATCTCTAAACTATGAGTTGCCCATATTTTTTAACAAAAGAAAATAGTCATGTCCATATTACCTCTGGCTCGTTTTCTTTTCCTTCCATTAAAATACTTCACCAATAGTCATACTCATCCACAAACAAACTCACTTGACTATCAGTTCTACACCACAGTTATCTCTATCATCGTAGATGATATTTCCACTGAACTTCCTTAATGGAACCACTTTAACCTATTACGTCCATACTACCTCTTATAGGGCTTCTTGTTATCGCTATTATGATATTATACCACGTCCACATTACCTCTGGTATAATAATACTCATAGCCAGGATGACCACAACGACAAAAAAAGTTCTAAACATGAAAGAAGGTAAAATTTTTATTAATATTCAAGATCATGAGTATATATAAAAAGTCCATTAAATTTAAGAATTTTTTTATTAATATTCAAGATCAGGGGTATATTTGAATAGAATGAGACTCCTCTGTGCTATTTCTGGTACCAACACGTGTAAGGCCAGCAGCTCAACGCATTCTGGGTCATCACTTCAGCAAGATTCTTCAGTAAAAGCCGCAGTGCATGCCGCAGTGCGAGAAAAGAATCCATACTGATGGATAACAAGGGAGCTTGTAACACACCGCCAATAGGCCCAACTCTGTTGTGAAAAAGGATACAACTAAAAATCCCTGTTGGGATAACTAGCCCCATCTCTTCCATACAGATGTGCCACCAGGATATGACCCAAGATCTAGCCATCACGTCCTGGACGATTAAGGAGATAGCTACAGTGAGCTAGGGTGGAAGATCACGGACAATCCACTAGGTAATGTTCTTTTTCATCATGAACTACAACAATTATGATATCCTTCCATGCTCTATCAGGACCCAAGCCATCCAAGGCGGTCCCTGCAAGACGAACAAATAAAGTTAAAAAGACAAGCAAGAAGGCGCGTATTAGCAGGATTATACGCCATTTAGCAAACTAGCCATCTGTGTGTTCATATAAAATGCGTCTAGAAAGCAAGTCCTATACGTATTCTCATAGCTGCTATAGTGCAAAGACGGAACACCCTGAGGGGGCGAATGCATCCCTGCAACATGGTTGCCCATAATCTTCCAGCGCATGTGAGTTTTCAAAGACAGTGTCACTCATGCCACTGAAGAAGAATTCTTCCCGTTGGCGCATCTTCATGTCAAAGCCCCTCGACAAAGACCATGCGCATCAGGCTGTGGGGGGCGTCTATACATGAACGGGAGATCTCTTGACCAAACAAGAAGACAGTGCCTAAGTACCATCGTGCCCCAAAAACAAGAGCAAAAGTTTTTCTCCTTACCTCCATTGATGAGAGATAGGTGGCCGACCATCAGAGGAAGAGGATCGACGAACTACTCGATCGATCTTCCTATACTCAGCTTCCATAGAGACATTAGTGGAGAAGAAAAAGGTTAGGCTTCCTCTTCCCTAGCCCTCTATTTATAGGCATGAAAAGCCATTAATTGCTTCCGAGTTGCTTGACACCAAGAACGAGGAATGGACTTGATAGTCAGTCAGTCACACTAAGTGGCATCCCTATGCGCCAAATAATCAGATGTGCCAAGCTAAGTGGCTTACCCATGCGCGCCAAGTTGAAAAGTACTCCATAGATGCCCCAAACAACTTATTGCGCTAAGTTGAGAAGTACTCTACAGATGCGCCAAAGCAGTTCATGTCGTTGGCCCAATATTTATATTGAGTTTTTGATTATGGCTAATCAATTAAGTTTAGCATTATAATAATCAATCAATCACTATAGTAACTTCTACTTAAACTCACCATTATCCAAATATACATTAATATTTGAATATTTGCTTCTGTATATCATTTTGTTCGTCTAACATGCATCTGTAGAAAGTAATAAGCAAGATAAGCATGGACATATGCTATAAAGAAATGATGATGAGACAAAGTCATCGTTATACCAGAAGATGTCTTTGAACCTCCTACGACTTATAAGGAGCCTCGCATCCGGGGGATATTCATATTTTCTGATCTATTTATCTTTGGACAATTGCCGATAAGGAAAAATGTGTCTTCAGTCAGGGGATATTTTTGCAAAGATTAGTGTTATTAAGTGCGCTTGGTTTTTCATTATATATAATTTGATATTTATTTGAGTATAGAACTTATGTACATTGAGTCGCACTGTCATAACCCAAGTCCACTCAAACAAACCCTCGAACCTAGCCACCTAATCAGCCTACATTCAAACCAAAATCTTACTAGAATATGTAATCAAACTCAAACCGAATTCGTGCCAAACTCGAACCAAACTCGGTCACCAATTTAGTATAAAATTATCCAGTTGTTAAATCCCTGATTTCTTGGCCCAACGTTCAAAAATTTAAATTAAATCCAATCCGAACTCTACCCAAATTCAGTTTCCTATCACCCTATAAATATGATTGGATTTCCACATTTCTACTCACTCAACCATTCTCATTCTTTCTATCCTATAGTGAGTAAACCCTCAGAGCCTAATTTTTTTCTCCAAGATCAACATCAAGACTTTTAGTACCAAGTGTGATCTCGGTTAGAAGTCTGTTAGAGTTGTAATAGCTTGGTTCATCAAGCCCCTCTTCTGTTTGAAGTCTGCATGCTCTTCGTATCAAACGTATGTGTGTGAAGTTACGAGTCTTCGGATCAAAAATCTTGCTTGTAAAGAAGTGGCATACCTTCGGATCAAAGCTTATGATTCACTATTGGTGATTATAGTGGATACAACTCCGAGCAAGAGTTCTCGGGACTGGACTAGTCCTCTCAGAGGGAAACCTGTATACATCGTGGTGTTTGCGTTTGCTCTCTCTTACTCTTACTACTTTATATTACTGTCTTGCATATACACTATTAGTTGCTAGCTGCCTTAACTCTGCTTAATTTTTAATATATAGATTATTCTGCTGCACTCTATTTACCCTACCTCTAGAGTTGTCCTACGGTCCTTCACATACACCTGTCTTCTCCGTGCTTCTGTTCAAAGTATTCCGAACTTAAAAACTTAATAAATTTTAAAGTTTAGAAACTTTGAAGGGGGTTTTATAGAAGCATGAAAAATCGACACCATGTGTTGTAGTGATCGAGTCCCATGTGCCAATACGATCCAAAGTTATCCGCCACTATTATACTATGTGTTCCCATGTGCCAAGCAGTGCCATGCACCACTATTGTACTAATTATTCCCATGTACCAAGCAGCACCATACGCCACTATTCTACTAAGTGTTTCCATGTGCCAAGCAGCAATATGCGCCACTTTTATACTAAGTGTTCCCATGTGTCGAGCAGTGCCAAGTTCCACTAGTATACTAAGTTTTCTTATGTGCCAAACAGTGCCATACGCCATTACTACTCCATTGACTTCCATGTGCCAGGTAGACGTACTCCCAAGGTGCAATCAAAATCATCATATGACACGTGTCATGAGAGTTGTAGGCCTCACCAACCCCAAATCTCACGCAACTATGTGACAATTTATGACAGCATGCGCCGCTAATTGTAACATATGCCACTACTCGGCAGCATGAGATACGCTCATGCATGTCCCCTTAAAGCTATAAATAGTGGGCGTTTCCCACGAAAATAGAGGTCTTCTTCGAAAAAAGGCAGAAGAGCGCGCACGCACACAACTCAAAGTAGAAAAAGAGAAGAAGACAGAAGCACCAGCCTCATCGTCCTCCTTTGTCCCTGATCATCAAACGAGCAAAGAAGCCGCTGTAGTTCTCTATCTCTACCGTCACAACTTCCCCATAATCTTTATTTTTTCTTGTACTTAGACTGCACGTATTTGAGATACTTTAGTACTATTTGTCAATTACAATCAATACAAAAAAAGAAAAAGTTCATGTACCTCTTTTTTCTATATTTTTTGTGATGTCAACACATGTATGTGCAGAAAGCAATAAGCAAGTTCAGCATGGATATATGCCATAAAAGAAATAATTATGGGCCAAAGACGATGTTTTACCAGAAGATATCTCTTAATCGCCTAAGTCTTATGCGGAAAAGGTATTTAGATTTCCAGATCTGTTTATCTTTGGACAACTACCGTCAAGAAAATATTCGTCTTCAAGTCAACGATGCTTCATAAGTTTGGTGACATCAAGTGCTCTTGGTTTGTTATTTATTTTCTATTTATTTTATAGGACCAATTGTACATCAGAACTCACCGGCACTAGGGAGCTCAAAACTATATTAAACCTGAACTCTACCTAACTCAACCCATATGAAACCTGAACCCAACATTCCAGAAATAGGCTAACCAAACTTGGGCTGAACTCAGTCTCCTGACCAAACTCGGACAGAACTCGTCTACCAAAAACAAAAAATTAGCAAGCTATGATATTCCTAATTTTGTGACTCCAACGTTCAAAAATTCAAATATTAATAGATCGAACTCTGGCCGAATTCTATCCCCGGATATCCTATAAATAGACTTAGATTTTCATATTCTTGCTCACTAAACCATTCTTAATATTTATATCTATTAGTGAGCGATACTCAGAGCGTTAACTTTCTTCATCTCCAAGATCAACTCTCCAGCCTTCTAGTGCCAAGTACGATCTTAGTTTAAATTCTGTCAGAGTTGTAAAAGCTTGGTTTGTGAAGTTTTTCCTTTAGTGTTTGAAGTGTGCGTGCCCTTCGCATCAAACGCATATATGAAGTCTTTCTAACCATTGAATCAAAGATCAACTTTGTAAGAAGTCAGCAAGCCTTCGGATCAAAGCTTGTGATTCACTATTAGTGATTATAGTGGATATAACTCCGAGCAAGAGTTCTCGGTACTTGATTATTCCTCTTAGAGGGAAACCAGTATATATCACGATGTTTATGTTTGCTTTTTCTCAACTCTACTTCTTTATACATCTGCTTTACACATACACACACACACACACACACACACACACACACACACACACAGATATATATATATATATATATATATATATATATATATATATATATATATATATATATATATATATATATATATATATATTATTACTGTTAGTTGGTAACTGCCTTTGCTATGCATCAATTTTTAATTGGATAGATTATTCCACTGCGCTCTATTCACCCCCCATCTAGAATTGCCTTACGGTCCTGCACTGTTGTCCTCTTTCCCCATTTTTTTATTAATGAATAAGTTTATTTTCTTTCTGTGGTTTGAATGATGACATCAGAAATGTCCTAATTTTTGAAGTATTTTATGGACTTATTATCCGTTGCATACTTGAAATTAAGTACATATAATAGGTTAGAATAAAATAACACTACTAGAGTTAATATGAATATGATAGGTTTTCAGATTGGAATCCCATTGTATATTCTTCAGAGGTGATATGGACATGGCAGAATATAATTCTATAAGGATAATTTGATGGACTCGATACCTATAATGTACTTACAATGAGTAAGAGTAATCAAGTTTAGAGGTGAAACATTATCAGAGGTAATATGAACGTGATAGATTACTCTGTGTGAAAGAAAAAAATACAGAGGTAAAGGAAAATCGTGCAGAGGTGATGTGGACGTGATTGTTCTCTTTGGAAAATTTTACTCTATTAGAGAATTTTGAGGACCCATTACTTGTAACATATTCAAGACTCTTAAATACAAGTAATAATTCAAGGTAAGAAAATATTGCAAGAAATATGTTGGGGAGGAATGTGAGGACATTTCTTTAACCGCACTGTGAAAGAGAGCTTCAAGGTGGTCCTATTACCCATAACGTATCCAAGACTCTTGAACACAAATAATAGATTTTATAATATACGTTGTTGGAAAATAAATGTCACACTGTACATTTATATTGCTGGGGACAGAATAAAGTAAATACTAACACTTTGTACTTACAAATGACCTGCTGGGGATGGAAAGTACAAACCTAGTTTAGACATTGTAATTTTTGAGGAACTTGTCATTGATTGACATCATTAGCAAATCTCCAAAAGGCTTTGTGAGTCGATATGCGCCGTTGGAATATACCGTTTCCACAATGAAGGGGCCTTCCCATTTGGCTTGAAATTTTTCTTTGCTTTTGTATGTCATGACCATTGGCCTTCTTACTGTCAGGTCAAGATCACCGACTTAGAATATCCTTTCTTTGACTTTCCTGTTAAAACTCTAGAGATACGTGCCTGATAAAGCTTAATGTGTTGTTGAGCTTGTAAGCGCTTCTCATCTAATGCCTCTAACTTTTGAAGTCGAAGATGATTATTATTTTTAATGGTTAGCTCATTAGAGAGAGCTATCCTGAGAAAAAGGATCTGGATCTCAAGAGAAAGAACAACCTCACACCCATTGACCAGAGAGTATGGTGTGCTACCAGTAGGAGTCCGTACTGTTATTCGGTAGGCCCATAAGGATTCCCTAAGTTTCTTATTCCAATCATATTTGTTGGATGAGACAAACTTCTTAAGGAGTTTAATTATGGTTTTTTTGAAGGCTTTTGCTAAGCCATTATCTGCCAGATTATAAGTTATAGAGGCTATATTCAGAATCAATTCTTGTCGTAGACTCGATAAAATGCTTGACTAGCGAATTATGGTTCGTTGTCATGAATTATCCTTCGACGAACAGCAAAATATTAAATAATATGGTGTTTGACAAAGCTAATCACATTGGATGTCTTTACTTCGATGAGCGGTATTGCTTACACCCATTTGGAGAGATAATCGGTTATTGCGATAATAAACCGATAAACTCTAAAAGAAGGTGGGCTGAAATGACCAATAATGTCCATTCTCGATGCTTTAAAAGGCCAAGATGCAGATGTAGGATAGAGGAACTCCGATGGCTGGTGTAAAAAGTCGTGTTGAATTTGACAGGCTCTGCACTTACGAGTATAATCTACGATATCTGATACCATGGTAGGCCAGTAATAACCAATTCTTCTGAGGCATCCTACAACTTAGGACCTGGTTGATTGCTCCACAAGTACCATCGTGAGTTTCATAAAGTGCTTGTATTGCCTGAATATTGGAGAGACATCGCAACAAAAGTCCGTCGTATGAACGACGATATAACATCTTAGATGCGACATCGTAATAGAACCGAAGCGAGCATCATTTAACAAAGGTAGATTCTTTCAGATCATTTGGAAGAATCTCGTAAGCTCCATAGTCTATGAAAGGGTATCTCCAGTCTTCATCATTAGGAGTTTACTTTATGGCGAAGCTATGTTTGATTTGCAGATTATTCTTGATGCAAAACAGCTCCCGACCCTCTATTGTGACCGAGTGTTGTCTTTTCAGAGGAGTGTCCAGCGAAGCTGCCAAACTGTCGAGGGTATCTGCTTGCATATACATTCTTGATAAAGAATACAATAATAGTCAAAGCTAGCTTAATTATAGCTTGATGATAGGAAATGAGATCCTAATACCGAACTTTATATTCCCCCCTAACTTGATTAACTATCACTTTAGAGTCCCCATAGGCTTTAAGGTATTGCACATCCAACTGTTTGGCTAACTAGAGAACAATCTGTAGAGCATTGTATTCTGTTACATTATTAGAGCAAGGTTCTCTGAGAGAGTATGCACTATATATCAATAGCTTGTTTGGAAAGACGAGGACTATGCCAACTCCAGTAACGATATTGTCTTTAGGCCCTATTCTTGATGCACCGTCAAAGAATAATTGTCAAGTATCATCTCCCTTTCCTATATCAAATTCTAATATTTTATCTGGAATATCGTCATATAGATTTGAGGTTTCCGGTACTAGGTGATCTGCTAAGAAATTATCCAGGGCTTGACCTTTCACTATCTTTTGTGGGATATATACCATGTCATAATGTGATAGTTGCATTGTCTATATAGCCATGTGAGAATTTAGCGTACTAGGTTTGGTCATCAGCACCCGGAGGGGATTCACTCTGGATATGACATGGATTGTTTGGCCGATAACATAATGATGTATCTTCTGAATTGCGAAGACCAAGGCAAGGCATTCTTTCTTTATAGGATTGTACCAGTGCTCGGTACCCAACATCATACATCTGAGAAAGTATAATGCTTGTTCATGGACATCTTTACTCTTTTGTGCAAGAAGAGCTCCCAAGGAATGATCTATTGTTCAAACATACAACAAAAATGGTCTTCTTATAATTGGGGCCACCAGAACTGGCGAGTTTGTAAGGTATTGTTTGATGTCATCGAATGCTTGCTGGCATAAAATACTCGCTGGCATGCCTCATTCCATACAAACATTAATCCTTTCTTCATAAGCTAGGTAAATGGCTGGCACCATCTTGAGAGATTGGATATAAACCTCTGGATATATGCCAATCGACCTTGGAAACCATAATGTTCTTTGAGGTTACGTGTAGGATGCATTTCAAGGATGGCCTTGACCTTATCAGGGTCAAGATGGATACCTTTGAAAGTTATGACAAATTTGAGGAACTTGCCACTGGAGACTCCCATGAAGGACTTAATCGGATTTATCTTGAGCTGGTATTGGCGAATCAAGTCGAACACTGTCTTTAAATCTTGAAGGTTGTCATTTTTAAGATGACTCTTTACCATGATTTTGTCCATATAGCATTCCACCGTCTTTCGCAAGTGCTCACGAAAGATCATGCTCATAGGTTATTGATATGTTCCTCCAGTATTCTTCAAAGTAAAAGGCATAACTGTATAACAATATACTCCTAACGGTGTTCAAAATGTGGTGTGCTTTTCGTCGTCAGAAAATATCTTGATTTAATTATATCCTGGGAACCTGTCCATGAATGACATATGCGCGAAGCCGCATGTATTGTCAATCATAATGTCCGTGATGGTGAGAGGAAAGTCATCTTTTAGACAATCTGATTTTAGATCCCGATAATCTATTTAGACCCGGATTTTCTATTTTTTTCATGACTGGGACTATATTATCTACCAAGTCAGAATATTGTTCTTCTCGAACAAAGCTGCATGCTATCAGCTTCTTGACTTCAGCTTTGATTGCATCCATCACATCTGGATGGAGTCATAATAAAGCCGCATGCTATCAGTTTCTTGACTTCAGCTTTGATTGCATCCCTCACATCTGGATGGAGTCATCGCTGTTGTTGCTTCACTGTTTTAGCATTAGAAAGGATATTAAGCATGTGCGTAGTTATCCGTGGATCCAGACCAAGCATATCCTCGTAACCCTAGGCGAAGACATCAATATATTCCTTGATAAGCTGTATAAGTATTTGTTTATCTTCTTCAGATAGACTTTTGCTAATGAGATTGGTTTTAGGGAAGACTCCTCTCCCACATTGATCTGAACAATTTCATCCTATGTAAGTGGTTCGTGCTATTCAAACTGTAGCTCCCATTATAAATCCATCCGTTGTGCCCACGAATCATTTTTAAAGGGTTCTAGTGATTGATCATCCTCATCGTCTGGGTCAGCCGACACTATATTGACAAATAAAACATGCTTGAATACATCACCTATGCTTCCATCAGAATTTTAGGATGACGATTCATAGGAATGAGAAGGTGTTTCTTCGTTTGACTCTGAACTTTTAGCAGTCGTCGGAGGAGTGACATAACCTAAACCACTACGAGTTTGCTCGTAGAAGATTTTAGGCTTGCCTTTTGGAGAAAAATAATGTATTGAAGTACGTCGACCTCTCCCATACTTGAGACCTTTGTTGGACTTCAAATTTTAGCCCATTTTTGAATAATATTTTAAGCAGGCCTAATGCATTGGCGGAGTTGTATTTTGCCAGTGTCTTCGTCTAAGTAATTAGTATGTATGATCCTCTTAATCTTATCTTTGTCGAAGAGTATTTGATGTTCTCCATTCTGCCTTTCTGGGACCACGAAGCAGGCACCATCATATGAACTATATGATGTACCTATTCGGAATGGTGATGCCACTAGTATAGATAGAGGTTCATAAGCATACATGACTTCTAAAAATTCTCTAGCAATAGGATCAATATTAATTTAGTGCAAATGAGTTTCATCTTTATTCATAAAGTATAAGATTTTTTCCTCATCTACAAAATCAGCAATGGGTTCGGCTTTAACTTTAGGGTTGGTGAGATTAATGACCCAGGGCTGATTTGCTGAAGTAGAGTGCTTGTTGTTGGCCAAGTTGAAGACAAGAAGAGGTTCTACCTGCTTGGTTTTGGTGATGTTTATCTCCAACGGTTCCTTTGCCTTTTCCTCACGTAATGGCTTACAGAGATTAATAATAAGGGGTTCCATAGGGTTTTGATGAGTAATATAGTGTTTGACTCAGATTATAAGAGGTTCCTCTGGAAGACTTTGGCGAGTGATCCTCCCTTTGACTTGGACCATGAGGGGTTCCTCGCTTGGAGTAATTTTAGCTTCATCATCACCTTCATTAGCCTTTTCTTCCATATACTTTGGTGTGTAGAGGATAAAGTCAGAGTAATATGCTTCAACATCCTTGAATGGGTTGATGTCGGTGAACTTCGTCTTGACATCTCCTTGACTGTCCACTTACTTGATGCATTAGTACAGGGTTGAAGGCACAATCTTGTTCTCATATATTCATGGGCGTCCAAGCAAAATGTTTAGGATACTTCTGAGTCAATCACATAGTATGTGACTTTCGTTCGAAGATCACCTATTTAAAACTTAAGACGTATCTTCCCAAGAGGACGACTCCTTCCAATATTGAAGCCCATGATTGTAGTATTAATGGTTGACAGGTTACGCATCCGGATCTTCATAGCTCGCAGCAGACTCATAGGGATTATGCTTAGTGATGAGCCCAGAGCTATATGAATCTGATTTACCTTGATGGAACCCACATACCCAGTTTAGTACAATAGTCTATCGTGACGGTTGTCCTTCAACAATATATCGTCTTGTGTGAAGGTTATGTTAAGAATCTTCTCCATCAAACTATGGCAATGAGGACACGCCACTGATTCTTCTTTTGGAGACTTGAGATTGGTTAGATACGAGTAAGCGTGCGTCAGTGCTTCACTGAGCGCATCACGAGTTTCATTTGAGAGCCGAAGTAACTCAAAGATGGAAAGCTGAGCCGGAGTGATGGGAAGCTGCGCTAGTATATCAAAGTTGTATGGCTTATCAAGTCCCTGAGGAGGGTTTTTCTTCAGAGATTTGTCCAACCGAAACTTTTTTTCTTTCTTTTTCTGCTGATGTGGTCTTTGACGGACTAGCTTCAGTAGCCGTTGGAGGATTGTGAGGAGCATCCTTCCGAGCCTTCTCATATTTCTTTAAATTGTTTTTGTCAGATCTAGTTTTCCCGGTCATTTCTTTGGGATCGTAAGACAACTCTATATGAGGAAGGCAGGTGAATAGAGTACAGCAGAATAATCTATTCAATTAAAAATTATGCGAAGTAAAGGCAAATACCAACTAATAACACCATGTAAAGCATATATGTAAAGTAGTAGAGTTGTGAGAAAGAAAACGCAAATAACATGATGTATACCGATTTTCCTCTGGGAGGACTAGTCCAGTCCCGAGAACTCTTACTTGGAGTTTTATCCACTATAATCACTAATAGGGAATCACAAACTTTGATCTGAAGGCTTACTGACTTCTTAAATATCGAGCTTTGATCCGAATGCTCGAAATACTTTACACGTGCGTTTGATACGAAGAGCACACCAACTTCAAATGCTAAAGAGAAAACTTGACAAACCAGGATTTTATAGCTCTGACAGAATTCTAACCGAGATTGCACTTGGCACTAAAAGGCTGAAAAGTTGATCTTAGAGATAAAAAATGTTAAGGCTCTGATGATTGCTTACTAATGGATAGAAAGATTAGAGAAGATGAGTGAGATAGAAGGATGATTTGGAATACAAAATTTCAAGTCTATTTATAGGGTGTTCTGGGACATAGTTCGGCCAGAATTAGGTACCCAAGCATTTAAAATTTGACTGTTGGAACCAAAAAATCAAGGATTACACAGCTAGTTATATTTCTAATTTTGGCAGACCGAGTTCGATCAGAATTCAGCCCGATTTTGGTTGTCCTCATTCCGAAATAGTGCTAGGTTTGAGTCAAGTATTTCATGACCTATACCTGAATGTGAGGGCACGAGTACGTTAGCAACGTCCACCCTCTGCCGCAACATTAGTGGTAGAACACTGTCTAGGTCCACAATACTATCTATTCATCTCACACAATAATATATGTAACCTGTCAATGATATCTCAACTCCATGCGGAGGAGAAGATGACAATGTACAATGATAACAATATGTTAGAGGAAGATAATTGCATGATATCATATAAAGGAAATAAAGTCACAAAGTCTCAAACTAGAATAGCTACAAGATATCACCAAGTCTAAGAGTCTAGCAATAAGAACATAAAGTCTAGAATATTAATAACATTTCAAATGTCTAAAAGCTGGAGACAGATCCAGTAAAATATAAAATTACTATCTAAGTCTCGACAATAACTAGTGGATCCTCATAAACTACTTGTACTGGCTCCTCATGTACTCAGCTAGGTCTTCATCATGTGGGCCATAATACATAGGACACTAGTCCTGTAAATAATTATCTGAAAAATATATCCAGTCAGGATAGAACGAGTACAACCCAATAGAAGTTTCAATTAATTGACAAAGACTATAAAACAGTAAATAGAGGATGGAATGTATGATATGAAAATAATAAACTAATGTAATGGTAACTAGTAAAGAGAGACATGTAATATAAGTAATGTGGCATAACTAGTAAATATATAAAGTGGAAGACAGAAGGTACTACAAGTATCCGGTGCAAGACAATATAATCTATGAACTGAATAAGAAGAACTGTAACTATACTAAGTGTTTTAAATATAATTTAAATATATGATCGGCTTGGGAGATTCAATAATTTATACTAAGGGAAAACTAGCTCAATCATGCGTAAAGTGTATGATTAGCTAGTAGCCGATGATTTACACTACTTACGAATAGTTCTTGATTACATATCTAGCTAGTACTTCTTCTGTCCCCACTGGTACGATGGATCCAACCATGACATGTCACTATCCGATGTATCCAATGTCCAATATCAATACGATGAGTAATATCCAATATCAATGCAATGAGTTAAGATAACATCTCATGAATGAAGTTCCAATATCTATACCAATCCGTCTACCATCGTGTCAGGAATTAGGTATAAAATTTCTAAATACTCCAATCATAGTAATTATCAAATAATAGAAACTATCAGAGAGTGCACTCGCCTGAAATCCGTTACTGAGTATCAAATATTGTCTATCTCGGTGTCTCAAGAAACTAAATATGAATTACAAGTAAAAACAGTTTTTTGGAATTATAAATATGTTAAACTAGCTTGAAACTAGGTCTCTAGGTCCATACTAGGTCAAAGCTTGGTCATTAGAGTCAAAGAAGGTCAACTACCTAATTTGGGTTCCAAGTTATCCATTTGGTTGGCCTATAGAGTCAAACTAGTTAAATATGCGTTAGAGTCCATAAATACCGATATGGTTGATTTATAGGGTCAAACTAGCTAATACCAAGCTATAACTAGGTTTCTAGGCCATACCCTTATTGCCATGATATGCTAGATATCAATACTAGATATACACGTAGTTATCTAAACTATTTATACTAGTATCATATAGAGTATCTTAACTCAATAACAATTCACCCTTACCATGATACTACCCTTGGTACCCATGGATACCCCTTCTAATTGATATATTGATACCAACACCCATGACCAACTCAATACCCCAAACTAACCAATATACCCTCAGTATCCAATACCATGTTACTAGTACCTGACATCTATTTACTAACAGTTAATACCAACTTATATATGATATACCTATGCTACACCTTATCCATAACTCGATACCTTAACTCCAATTTCCCAAATCTTAGTTTTTCTCAACTACCTAGTACCACCTAGTATAATCCATCAACTAACACCTTCATACTACTCATACACCTTAGATACAAACCAATACCTTACCTATACCACATACACTTGGTATCTTACCCCAACTATATACTAAGACACCTTTAGACACTAATATATTCACACATCTGTGCAATTAACACTGCAATAGACTGCTATACTCTTTTCTCTTAACATAGTTCCAAATTTGCAACTTGATACTCCCATATACCCCTACATTACTGCAGTTCCTATATGCAATTTACCCCCAACTTATTGTAGTGTTCGAACACCCAGTTGGGTGGGTGATCTAGACAATGTACACCAAGTGTTAACACTTAACCATCATCTACACGAAGGTACTTCACTCTCACATTCTGGTTTCAGCATAGACACACTCATCTTACAATCATCAACCCACACACCTACCTGGCATTAGGATACCACTGATTTTACCTCGAGCATATTGCTTATTATTTGGGTACACACTAGACATCATCCTATCCACTAATACTCACCTGATACTTGACATTGCCCACACTAGCTCCCCTAACCTACACCAACATACACATAGAGGACACCACACTGGCACTCTCTTCTATTCTAGATACACTCAATCCTCTTCTTTAACTGAACCCAAGATCTGGCTTGCAGTGCTACCTCCCCTAAGTGTGCATGTATGCACATCTCCAATCGGGCCACTGCCTTACCCACAATTGTGGTTACCTGAACACTGCAGGCAACCCGAGCCTAACTCAAACCAGAAACCTCCCAACTGAGACTCGATCACTGACTTGCACCCACTGGAACCCCAACCAACTACTGTAGGAGCTTTCCCCATTGCATACTGCCCCTCAACCTGCATCACTGCTCTTATGCAGGTCTTTGAAGTTCCCAATGACTGTTGTATTCTCCAGACAGCTCAGTTGCATGCATCCCTTTCTCTCAACTGACACTCAAACACACACATACACACACACCCACATACACACACACACACACACACTTCCCTCACTCACTTATGATCCAAACACACTTTATAACCCTTATGCTCCTATATATATATATATATATATATATATATATATATATATAGACACACTCCTTCTAACATTGTTGGTACACTCACGACTGTAATCCCATGTCTATTGCTACACAAAGTTCCACACACACAATTCCAATTATACACTAACACCTTGCTCTCATTCAAATGACACACCCACTACTCCCTTATTGAGCATTCTATATTGGAAACAAGATTCAAAAATTACTCACTTATAGAGCACAAAATACCATATAACTTCCCTTGCACATTTGTGCATTTCCCCCACTGCACCAATGCAACCACCCTCCTCTAAATATGAGAACTTAAACCTAACACATTCGTGTGTATCGTATATCTTACGCTCCATATTGTTTCACCAAATATTTGATACACCCCACACCATGCACATTGACTAATGCATATGTACATAAATATATATATATATATATATATATATATATATATATATATATATATATATATATATATATATACTATGCCTTGTCTAAATATTATCAATAAAGAGAAGCTTTTATTATATTCATTATGACTTTAATTTGTCTACTTAATTTTGCTGTGATGCCGCTGTTTCTGAGATATGACATACCTTGTCTATCTTTTTTCCTTTTACAAGTGCAATCTAGGCTTGTACGGCATCATGCTCGTGGTTACTTTCGGTTCTACGGAATTGGGCCGTGACAACGTACTCCTTTATATTACATCTTGAAGCAGAGTATTCCCCCTACATGATTAGGTAAAGACTTTGGTATCCAAAATTTGGATTCACAGTGATTATCTTTAGGAAACCAAATTTACATATTCGTATCAAACATTTTTCTAACCTTGCACTATTTTGAAATATTTCCTTTTACACTACAGTAATGATATGTAGTAAAAGCATTTGTGCTAGGTATAGGGATATGAGTATGTGTTGTTATGCTATATTTTTCTTGGATACTTGTAATAGAAAGCGTGATTGTATGAGGCTTTAGCCTTATTTGCTCATCGTATATCGTGGATGACTTTGTGTTTAGTAACGTATTTGGTGTTTGATTGAGTAATGGATTTAACAATCTGTTTACCCAGTCGAACTTCTAATAATTTATTAACAACACACAAATCATTATATTTAGAAACAAGATCGTCTATTCTAAGTGATGCATTAGAGTACTTCTTCCTTTCTTGTTCTAGGTCCTCCTTAAGTTTAGCATTTTCTTGATTTCTGTTATCAAAGCAGTCAAGTGCTTCTTTTTGCCTAAGCTTAAGTGTGGAGATATCAATGGAGTTGTCAGGAGTGGAATTGTCTCTAGCTTCATTTATTAAATAAGTAGCTTTTCATTCTCAAGCCGATAAGACTTAATATCTCTTCTATCTTGCTTATAATTACTCCTAAGCTTCTTGTAATCTTCAAATAAATTATTGAAAGCATCAGATAATTCACCATAAGAAAACTCCTTAAATAAAGGATTATCTTTTACCTCGCTTACCATTAAGAAAAAAGCTGCAATATGTCAAGGGCTTTCTTCCCTTGACTTGCTGGCTTTACTCTCACACAAAATGCTGGTATTTCTTTCTAAGCTTACTGCTCTCTCATTTAAAGCCATTGGGTACAAGCTTGTAGTATTATGAGAACTTTCTTCTTTTTCAGAGTTACTGGCTTCCGTTTCTTCGTAGCTTTCATAAGTCGCTTCCAGTAGTTTTCAGATCTCATTGATGTATTACATGCGAAGATGCGATTGAACTCCTTCTTGTCTATAGTGCTGTAAAGAACATACATTGCCTTTGCATCATAGCTTGCTACTTTCTTCTCTTTTGCAGTATAATCCTTATCTGCCTTGTCAATCTTTTGTAACCGTCAATGACATAAGACCATAAATCATAATCAAGTGATTTCAAAAAATTATTCATTTGTGCTTTTCAAAGAATATAGTCAGTTATATCAAATAGGGGTGGCTTATTTAGATATTGACCTTTACCACTGTTAGTGAAAAGGGGTCGTGCGGTTGCTATATAAATACTCTAGGAGGTTAATCCAAAACTAAAGATCTCTTGATCAGATGTCAATTGAATACAGTATAATATTCAATTGATACTTAAACAAGTTGAGCTTTATAGAAAGAAAATATGCTTTGATGCCAATTGTGGGATTATAAGGCAAATCTCTTGGGGGGATGAATAGAGTGTAGAGGAATAATCTATTCAATTAAAATTTATGTGAAGTAAAGGCAGCTAGCAAATAATAACACCAAGTAAAGTAGATATGTAAAGCAGTAGAGTTGCGAGAAAGCAAATGCAAACATTGTGATATATATTGGTTTTCCTCTGAGATGACTAATCTAGTCCGTTGAACTTTTGCTCGAAGTTTTATCCGCTATAATCACCAATAGTGAATAACAAATTTTGATCCGAAGGCTTGCTGACTTCTTACAACATCGAGCTTTGATCCAAAGGCTCGTAAGACTTCACATGTGCATTTGATATGAAGAGCACGCCAACTTAAAATGCTAAAGAAAAATTTTGACAAACCAAGCTTTTACAACTCTGATAGACTTCTAACCAAGATCGCATTTAACATTAGAAGGCTGGGATGTTGATCTTGGAGATGGAGAAGGCTAAGGCTCAGAGGTTTTCTCACTAATGTATAGAAAGATTAGAGAAGATGAGTGATATGGTTGTATAATTTGAAATAAAGAATTCTAAGTCTATTTATGGGGTATTCTAGGACAGAGTTTAGCCAGAATTCGGTACCCAAGCATTTAAAAATTTGACCGTTGGAACCAAAAAATCAAGGATTACACAGCTTGCCATATCTCTGATTTTGGCAGACCGAGTTTGGTATCCAACCGAGTTCGGCCCGAGTTCGGTTGGCCTCATTCTAGAATGGTGCTAGGTTTGGGTTAAGCTAGTTTTGGTCTTATTTTGGGATTGTTTTAGTAGATGGATTTTAGGCTATTTTTAGTGGACTTTGAGTATGCTAGTATGACTCGATGTACATAAGTTCAAGACTCAAAAAATATCAAATTACATAGCTATCAAATTATATTTCTGAAAGACTAGACAAAAGAGGATCCAGTTGTTTAGTGTGGATGCTTGTCTTCAATAGTGTAGAAGCATAAAAAGTATGCCTCTAAAGAATGCTAAATCTAAAGCAAGGATAGCGTACTTCATCACAAAATAGATTAAAGTTTCAGAAGTATGGCGTATTTTCTTACAGAGCGGAACAGAGGCGAACTTTTGTGCCATTCAACCAACTCTATACAGACAAGCGCACAAAACTTCATGTCGTCCCTCTATATTTAATGCAATGAACCTGACAGCTGACAGATGTGGAAAGCAAAGAGATCAGAGTCTTTTAATGCATAAGATCACTAGCACATAGACCTAGGTTTTCATTTAGTGGACAATGTGCCAAACTCTACAAGAGTGCGCCAAGTGCAAAACATCATCAGAGTACGCCAGCATGACTACTGTCTTCAAACTTCATCAGAGTACGCCATCATGGTTGCTTTCTTCAAACATTATCAGAGTACGCCAATATGTCTACTTTCATCAAACTTCATCAGAGTATGCCAGTATGGCTATTGTCTTCAAACTTCATCAGAGTACGCCAGCATGGCTACTATCTTCAAACTTTATCAGACTATGACAACATGGCTACTGTCTTCAAACTTCATCAAAGTGTGCCCGTGTTGCTGAACTCCTTCAAATAAGCCCCTTTGATCATAACTTACAGTTAGCGGTTATGATTATGTGTCTTTTATGCCATGTTTCTTATAAAACATTCATAAAAACTGCCCCTGTGACCTATGCTTTACTCGTAAAGGGAAGCCACGTGTCAAGTAGACAGTAAGTTGTGAACCCATTATTCAGAACGTGGGTTATTATTTGTTTAAATGTGCGCAAACAAAAATAAATATGGTGCATATTGCTTGTTTGTACACGCACACCCCTATAACCGTTCCTGAGTGATAAATATAGGATCGATATATCCTTCACACATACACGAAAATAGAGAGAAGGACCGAAGCTCTACATGCTAGTGCTTCCAAAGCTTTCTTGTTGCAGAGTTCTCGAAGTATCCGATTTCAAGTGCTAGTACTTCTTACTTTGTGTTGAGTGGTCTAAGGAGTAAAGTGATCAACCACAGATTAGATCTCCATAGCTATATATTTTTCCAGAATCGTTGTACTTTAGATTCTTGTATAGGATTTATTGTACTCTTCTTTCTTTGATAGTTTGTAACATAAAATTTCGTTCAACTTTTTTGTTTATGGTAAACAAAATTGCGACTCTGCTAGGGATAACCTTTTCCTCCGATGAGAAGGTTAATCTTAATACGATACCGCGCTGGTTCGAACAACGCAGAAGACTTTGGTCATTAAATTCGAACAAAAAGCTTACAAAGAAATGCTTTTTGGTGGTAGTGTTCGCCCCTCAAGCATACCCAAGTTGAGAAAGTTCTGCAAGACTTGGCTGCCCAAGCCTCGCTCCTCGTATCCCGAAGTTTTTGTGAACAAAGGAAAGAGTGTGTTGACTGCTACTAATGAGGACTCCCTTATTTTGGACTTTGTTTCTTTGTCCCTGGTCTGTGACTCGGTGGATGTTCCCCAGCTACGTCCGAGTGCTAACTAAGGGGAGCAAGATACGAAACTCTCACAATAGCAAGCGGGGGATGAACTAATCTTTCCTTGATAGAGCAATTTATTACGATGCTAAGAAGATTGCTCATCCTCATGCTGCTAGACTATTGCATGTTCAATGTAATGTACAAAGCAAACCCAGGAAGGGCTCTGCTCCTGAAAACTCACTATAAGAAGAAAAGAGTGCAAGTGCACTTTTTGCCTCATCTAGAGTTCGTTGCAAAGAATGTCACTACCATATTTCTAGATGAGGATATTTTAATCATTTAACATATTATTATTTAGTAATTAAATATTATATGCTGTGCTACTAATTAACTATATTATGTAGTTTTATTTAATTATTTATTGGTGGCCTAGCCAATGTGTATTTAGATTTGTCATTAGTAAACCCATTGGATTATCATGACACATTGAGTCCAATATTAGACTAAGCCCATTAGACCATCTTTCTTAGTTAATTAAGGAGATTAGCTTAATTTAAATTAGTTTAGAGACTTTTCAATATATCCCTTCCTAATTATTTCTCATAATTAACATGTGGGGGTACATTAGGAAATTGTTGTTGCTTGGGAAAGGGGAAAGCGGGGGCCGACCACCTATAAGGAGGGTCTCTCTCTCTCTCCTCTTTATTTTAATTCAATCTAGATTCTCAATTGTGTTCTTCCCCAAATTGACTCATTTCTCTACCAAATTTAACACAATTTACACCTATTCTCTCTCAATTTCATCATCTAAGAAACATTGGAGCTTGAATTATAAGAAGCACTTGAAGGAGGAGGAATTGGCAAGGAGTTCATGTCCTAATTATGTCTATTAAGCCTTTCATTGAGAATCTATCCTCCAATAGGTAACATTTGAATCCATCCCTTAATTTAGACTATAATTCATACATTTAACTATTAGGAATCATCCCTTACTTACGGCTACCCATAGGATCAAGAACTAGGTTCATATGACAGGTATTATAAAATTTACATGGTGATTTGTGTCCAATTAGGAGGGATTACGAGATTGACACTTCAAGTATGTGTCATGAGACCAATTAGATCTAATTATACTTAGATCAGGGTTGTGGGACTAGGTACATATCCACAATTGGATACGAATAGAGCGTATCATAGTATTTTATGATACAGTGTGATACAAGGCTCATTTTGGAAAATTTGTGTAAAAACTCTTCAATTCCTATTATAACAAGTTGCATTAGTTATGAAATAGTGTATTTGATATGTAGGAGTGTTTGTTATGGTATATTGTGAGTTTTGACTCTCATTTGGGTACGTATCATAGAGTATCTTGCTAATGCACTATAGGTGTTTGGTTTTATGTCTCTATTGTGTGTGTTATAGATATATATATGTAAATAATATATGATATATGTATATCTATATATATGCTGCTAGTTATATGTTAGATGTGTTTATTTGCTCTGATGGGGACTGTGATGGCTTGAGTGAAGGGTCGGGTTCAGTTCATCAGTAGAACAGTGAGGGGGTGCACTGTCCAGTGCACACATTCCAATGCACTGTCTGTTATGTACAACAGTTAGCAAGGGTGCTAGAGAGTATCTTGAGGGTGAGTATTTGTCAGTGCACGGGAAGGGGTATTTGGCAGGTAGCAGTTGCAGCAGCAACTTCCTGCTAGGGATAGCAGCAGTTTTAACAGAGATGAGGGGGAGTACAGCTCAAGTTGGGTACAATGTTGAATTGGGTACAATTAAGCTCGGGTATTAGACTTGAGAATGTGTGTGTTTGATTCCTATTGGTATCAGACTTGGGGAGAGGGTTTAGGCACTGCACATACTGGACTTCACACTCTTCTACATGAATTGTATTGCCCTTGCACTGATGTTCATTGAAGTTAATATTGCTTTGGGTTATATATATGCGTATAGATATTGTGTATGTGTAGGTGTTATGAGTGAGGATATCAAAGTATGTGGAGGGTCGGGCAATACAGTAGTAGGTTGTTGCTGCTTGGGTGCATGTAGAAGGTTGGCTTGAGTTTGTAGTGTGTTGAGATAGACTTGTGTTTCAGCAAGTAGATGAGGACTAGGAGAAGAAATAGAGTAGTAACTGCATGTGCAGTTGGTTAGATAGTTGTGATGGTTAAGTCTTTTCCAATGATCCTATATCTCTGTGACAGTGAACAAGGGTATCAATTAGTATAGGTTGAACCTTGAGTGTGAGGGGTATTAATGTATCAGTGTGTTGAGGTATTAGTGTGGGTGTGGACTAAGGTATGTGAAGTAAATATCAAGTAGTGTTATATAGGTTTGATATCAAGTATTATAGAGTAGATGAGGGTAGTATCCTAGTATCTGTGTCAAAGAATTGAGTATAGATAAAGTATCAGGGAGGTTGAAGGTAATACTCAAGAGATTAAGTATAGATATAAAATAGGTTGGTACCAATGTATTAGACTAGGTATTTGAACTGTAGATTAGTGCATGGACTATGACATTATTGTCTAGTGTTATATTAGAGCTATATATATATTATCTTATAGTGTAAGAGATAGTATCAATTAATATTATCTAGTAACCTAGTATTAGCTATATGTACCTTAGCTAGTATCAAGGAAATGACTTTTATGATCGAGAAAACCTAGATAGTAAGGTATGGACCTAGTTTAGCTGGAAATAGCCTAGAAGAGCATGTTTAATGAATTTTAGTTCATTATCACTTTATTACACCCTTTGATATGCCATTCATATTTAGGTATGTATAACACCAGCTCAGATACCGAGATATACCATTTGCTTAGGACCACAAAGAGTACATTCTCTAATAGTTTCCTTATTTGGTAGCCTTTATGTTTTATGTATTTAGTATTGAGATATTTAATTCTTGACACGATAGTTTCACGGATTGGTATACGTGGATCTTGGTCATGAGATGTTATTGTCATGGTTACTCAGTGATTGTCGTATCGTGCTTCATGATTACTCAGTGATTATCGTGATATCTTAGTGATTATATAGACCGTCTTCATAGTACATGATATTATAGACCGTACAGTGTGATATACGAGTTATAACGTGTTATGATTTGGATCCATGTACTAGTCGGGGGTTGGGGAAGTATTAGTGGATATATGATCATACCTTATAGCCCGTGATTTAGTATAGCCCGTGATAGTTAGCAGATCATGCAACTCTCGCGTGATCACGCTAACTCACCTTTTATATATAGCCCATGTTAGGCCCATGTCTATCACATTATCTTACTAATATTTTAAGGCACATTCATATATTGTTTCCTAAATTCCAGTTTATTAAATTATTATTCCTCATCATATTGTTCTCAGTTCTTGCCATTATTTACCATGATGCTCTTTCTCGTGATATATGCTAGTTCAGTTACTTCCATCATTTATTTTTATTTCTATTAATGTTTTATAGTTTCAGTCAATTATTGGAACTGCTATTTGGGTTATATAGCTCCAATCCTTACTGGATATATTTTTCAGATGATTCATTAGAGGAATGGTGTCATACACACTACGGGCCCCAAGATGGCGAGCCAATTGAGTTATAACCCATAAAGCATGTTGAGTTAGTACCAGCAGTTGATGATACATAGTTAGTTTATTCATGATATTATATATGTCAGTTAGACTTTGGCATTGTATTATTATTTGAGATCTTGTGCTGAGATTAGACTTGAACTTGTGATGTATTTGTGACTTTATTTCTTTCCTTCTATTTTATATCGTGTCCTATCTTTCTCTACTTTGTTATTATGATTGAGTATTGTTTACGACTACCATATTATCATTTAGTCCTTCATCTGTGCCTGCAATAGTGCATTCAAATGAGCATTATTATAGTTTCCACAAAATTGTAATCAACAGATGTTGTACTAAAGCAGTTGAATTATCTCCTAAACGGACTGCGTTCGACCAATTGAGTTATACTTTGCCTATTAGACCAAAATCTGGAAAGCAAAATAAAAACCATGGAAGTGATGATGAACTATTGCTGGCTCCGGCAGTGATGATGAACTATCCCCTATGGTGGAAGGCCTTCAAGATAAAGTTCTTCGAGAACACCCAATCAGAGGAGGTTTGACCAACTTGTCCAATCCTTTGAAGGGGTATAACAGAATACCCGTTCTTGAAGATGAAACTCTCTCTCGTAAGGAATGACCATTCCTCTGAATCTGAAGCTGACTTCCCTAGGGGAGTAATCCCCCTGAGTCTCAAATAGACAATATAGACTCTAACTATACAATGCAATCCACTAGCCCTTCTGTCGTCCATAGAGAGGTTAGTGCATATACCATTGGTGACAAACAAAAAGCTTCCCTGTCAGGAAATACTAAACAGCTCCTCTATTCACTGAAAGCTGCTTTCAAAGACATGCATACTATGATGCAGAATATGTATCAGATAATGATGGCTCAACATGCCACCACAGAACTACCTGTACAGGTTATTGCATCTATTCCCGCATAATTATCTTCGGGTGTAACACCACCTCTAGGCAATACAAATCCAGATGTTAGCCCTAATCATGAGTCAGCAGCCCCTTCTCTCAGCCCTCTTAATACATGGGGTGTGTCACTCCCCGTTCCTGATATACATATGTGGAACGTATTCTTTTTCTGCCAATGTTATTTCTTTCTTTCATGTTAATTAGGTTGCATGTCATGGAGAGTAGACCCATTCTTTGGTTCAAATAGACTCATGGTTGAATTGTTGGGTTGGTTTGGTTATGGGTTGAACTCATGGTCTAAACCTCAAACCCTAGCTATATATGCTAACTTCTTTGGTTATGGGTTGAACTCATGGTCTAAACCTCAAACCCTAGCTATATATGCTAACTTCTTTCTCTCTCCTCCCTCATTCTTTATTTCTCCCTTTATCTTTCATTTCTAGGCAAGTATAACTTACAAGACATGGAGAACTCTAGATTTTAATTCTTTCTTTTCTTTTGCATTTTATTAGTCTAATATGTATGTATTATGATTCTAAGTACTTTTAATACTTGGATTTTTGGTTTTGATGGATGTAATTTAGTAGATCTGCATTTTAGTTAAGGAATTTTTATCTGTTCTAAAAGTTTTTTTGGGTTTTGATCTATTAAAATATAATATTTTAGAAAACCAGGTTTTGTGTGTGATTGAGCATTCCATTTCGAGCATTTTAGCTTTTGGTTCCCTTGATTCAGAGTTAAAATAAAGTTTTTATGAATAAAATAAATATTTAATTTTTGGAGTTTTTTGCCTTGGCTGAATTTGCTGTCTGGAGAAGACGAAGTGCTCATGCAGACATCACCATATGCGGTAGAGAGTGCTATGCAGGCGGATCTCCGTGCCGTATATACCTTCCAGCATACGTCCATCTTGTTAGATGCATGACTGATTATTACACAAAGTGTTCTAAGTGACAAAACTTCTTGTGTTTTACTCGCTGAACGAATAAGAAATTCGCTAAATCCAAGAGACATCCTTGCGACAAGCAGATATTGCGGCAAGCAGACTTTTACGATATTGACACTATGTGTCTCATCTCTTTGACGAATAACTTTGTTTCGTTCTTGGATATTTTTCTATGAGTTTTTTCCTTTCCTTCCTGACTTGTCACATCCATCACTTCAGTCACTTCACTGACACACATTTAATACACGTTACTCGACCCTTGTCCCAAGGTGTAGACTTTGCCTTAAACTTATGCGGCCTGACTCTTATGTGGCCTTGACCTATGCGACATTGATCCCATGCATCCCTGGTTCTTATGCGACCCCATGTGCATATTTTATTGTTTTGCTTAGTTGGATATTTTATTAGATTTTATGATTCTATGAGTGTTATAAATTATTGTAAATGCATGAGAACTAAGTGACCATGTGTTGTACCTGACTATATGCCTAACCTGACTGTGCGACCAAATGACTATGAATACTTATGTGCCCCTGACTCAACCCATGTGTTGCTATGTGCTAGAACTCATATGATTTACCAATGATTGGTGACTCGACTAGACTATTGGTATCCGTGCTGATATACTTACTATATGCTATGTGTTTCTACGTGCTTAGTGTTCCTACGTGATTATGTTACAATTTTACACCGAGGTGTATCCACGTGCTATGCGACATGTGATATAATACAATTCCTCTAGTATGGCCAAGATAGTTGATTAATAACCAAGCATGGCAAGGACTTGTGTTGATTGTTGCATCACACTGGGGTAAATCCAAATTAAACTGTTAAGTAACAAAGTGGATTCTTATCTAGTATGCCTGTACTATGATACAACATGTAAGAAGGATAACATATGATCACACCATGTGATTTCGGCTAACCACAGGGTTATTTAGGCAACTAAAATATGTAGAGCATTGGAAACGACAAAATCTCGAGATCATGCTTAACTAACCACCCGCAATCATATGGTGAGTGAAGGCTAGCCACCATGAATATTGTTTAAATTCTCATCAGTGGATGGCAATATCCGATTATTATATTGTACTATGTGTTCTATGCGATCTTAGCACGGTGGCCTTCTGAGGGACCAGTGCATACTAATATGGGCTACGCGACAATTCATGGCTCGGCTAGCCCCTGCTAGAACATGGCTCTACCTGAGGATTCCTATTGTATGCATAATATTTCTGGCATAACCCAGACTCCACCTAGTAAGACGTACCAGTGACAGGCCAATTATGTAACTGAACTTGATCGTACATTGTACCTACGGTTCAATAGTTTAAGGAGATAGACTATCATGGTGCGATGGTCTAACCCTTGTCCTTAATTGGTTGTAGGGTTATATTGTTGTATCACGATAGGCTATGAATCAAAACTACGAGACATGACTATATATATGTGTTTATTTTTCCTGGTTTTGTTTCTTCATTCGTGCTTACTTTGTGGTACTTGCTATTTGGGCTCTAACCCAACTGGTTTTGCTTGGCCAGATTTAGAGCCATCACTAGAGGATCATGCGTACTTCTCTATGAACAATAGCACGCACTATAATGATGGCCATTGAGGGACACGAGTGGATTTCTTGATCACTGCTCGTTATTATATTTTATTCTTTTGGATGTTTAGCCACCGGCACTTGTTAGCCATAACTAGATATCTAGTCTTCTTACCCTGGTAGTTTAAAAATTGGCCAATTCCTAAGACAGTAGCAGAGGTGCCTAGGGACAACAATGGTTGCACTTACTGTGGAAAAGGAAGCCACACTAGAGATGTGTGTAGGGCAACCAATGGGTTGTGTATGAGGTGTGGCAATCCAGATCTTCGGATTGCCAATTGTCCGATGATGCAGAGGCCAGGAGGGCTAGTCCAACGATTACCAGTACTGACAACGCTAGGGGTAGTCCAGTAGAGAGGGCCAGCAATAGTAGTGAGGCTATTAGCTCAGCGTCCTCTATCGACGCAAGCTCAGATCTACCAATAGCAGCAGAATCAACAGCAGGGAAAATAAAGGCCACAAGAATAACGTATCCAAGGGAAGCAATTCAGTTTATCTCTGGAGGAGGCTTTGACATCAGGTGATGTGGTGGCAGATAACATTTATGTAGCATATTTTTTTCTGTAGCATTGTTTGATTATGGTGTATCTCATTCATTTGTATATACATGATTCGTGACACGTATTAGATTGGAGTTTGAGGCATTGCCAAAGATATTGAATATACTTACTGGTAATAGGCTCTTAGGAGTTAGTAGAGTATGTATAGCGTATTCGGTCGTAGTGTGCGGGCGTTCACTACCAGAGTAGTTGATCGAGTTCTCTATGGGTAACTTTGAAGTTATCTTAGGCATAGACTAGCTGAGAGATAGTCATGCTATAATAGATTTCCATAAGGGTAGGGTACTATTTATTATCCCGGATACGGAAGACTTTGTCTTTGAGAGATCTTTTCATGACCTGCACCCAGAGTAGGGATATCAGTAGTAAATAATGCCCAACCTATGTCGCAACATTGGCGGTAGAACGCTGTTTGGGTAAAATATCTATCTAATAATCAAGACATAACAATGCCACCAATGTAATATGAATATACTCAATCACAAATCTATAGATGGAATAAGCACGAATATGACAAAAGAATAGAAGAGTCACAAATACATCTCATAAGACTAAAATAATATCTAATGAGTCGGAGAAATACTAAAATAATATGTTGGAGACAAATCCAGTACAAAGAGTCTAACTACTGTGCTACGAGTCTTGGGTCATCTGTCTCAGTCGGGATGAGACCCTCCTGAGCCAAGGTCTCTGGCCCTAAGCCTACCATGTCCCGAGGCCCGTCGTGAGTGGGGTACCACTCCTCAGTGTCATTTGGAAAAAATATATCCAGTCAGGAAAGGAGCAGAGTACATCTCTAACAGCATTTCTAATAAATAATATAAACTATGTAACAGTAAATAGATGTGAATATACAAGATGCAACATATAGATACAATAGGTATACAATAAAGGAAATAGTGGAAATAAACACAAGAATGAGCAATATGGAAATAAACAAGAAATACTAATGACTAAGTGAGTAAGTACCAGCTTTAACATATGATCGGCTTGGGAACTTGATACAAAAATTATGGCCTGGCTAATCATACGTGCGGTGTATGATTAACACTATTCAATGAACAAGACTTGATACAAGGAGGGTATGATTATATATCTACCCTATATACTCCCTGCCCCGACTGGTATAGTGGATCCAACCATGGTACATTATGACACGGGTTTTCACAAGAAGGGCGCTACTATTCTCATGAACCAATGTCTGTTTTTGTACAAGAAGAACAAGAAAACAAGGCTTGTACAAGATACCCCATAAATACCAAGGAATAATATCTCATGACGAGATCCGGATATACCAATCCGTGTAACCATCGTATCAAAAAATCAAGGATATCTACACTAGATACAAGAGACATAGAGGATATCATAAATAAAAAACTATCAAAGAATGTATTCGCTTAAAATCCGATAAAAAGTATCAAATATGTCTGGTATGGAATATTATATCAATACAAGATTGGGAATAAACCTAACCCTAACCTCCGCCGCCCTTTTCCTAACCCCCTCCGGCGAGTCCCCGGCGTCGCACAGCCACGTCCACGCCTGACCGCCCGCGCCGCGCCACGACACCCCCTCTCTCCGCCTCTTCCGGCCTCCTCCCCGCGGATCTCCCCTATAAATTTCCTTCTCCCCCCTCGACTCCGGCCACCATTCTTCCCCGCTTGAACCCTATTCCGCCTCCCCTCGCCGAGACGCCACCACCGCACACCCGCCGTGCCCCGCCTCCCAGCTCAGCCACCGACGACCTCCTCCTTCCTCCCCCTTCTTCCCCGTCCGCAGCGGCCCAGCAGCCGACCTCGACAGCGCCCCAGCCTCCGTCCAGCCTCCGGCGCGCCGCCGTCCAGCCTCCCGCGCGCCGGCCGCCTCCGGCCAGTGCCGCTGACCCCAGCCTCCCTCCGGCCCCCTCCGCCTCAGCTCCGGTAGCATCCACTAGCCCTAAACCCTAGGACACAATACTCAGGACACGGACACGGCCCTTCGCATCGTGTCGGACACGAGATATTTTAGCTTTTTTGAGCCTTGTTCAAGTACGCGTATCTCCCTGCTCGTTTACCCGTTTTTGATTCCGTCAGTTGTATCGTGGACCCTGCGTGACCCTCTCGGTGCACGTGCAACCTGCTCGGTGCATCGCGTCCTGTGGCGATCGCGAACCGCGATCCAAAAACAGGAAAAACAATGCCCTGTTTCACCCCGGAACTGAGTGCGCCCCGCCAAACGGGACGACTTGGTCGCACGCAGTTTTTACCGAAATATGCGCGACGTTGATACGGACGTGTGAGATTTCGTAAAAGTTGATTTGGATGTGCGTGCACACCGAAATCAACGCGTATCCGCCGACAACGCCCCGTATCCATCGATTCTAGAACATGCTGTACCTTATTGTACACATGTCGGATCGAGATAAAACTTGCGCCATCGGACTCGTAGCAATACGCTGGTCCTATGACCCAAGTTTGGTTCGATTCTGAGAACGTTGACGAAATCGCGTATCGTGGGCCCCACAGGCTCCACTTGATGGGCGATTTTGTGATTGTCTCATCGGAATCCAATTCTGGAAGTTCCGTTGGGTTCGTTTCATCGTTCCTGACTTGTTGACACTAAGTTTGGCAAAATTGGAGACCTTTGACCCTGACACGCTTTTCGGTACAAAGTGGCCCACTTGTGGACCCCGCTTTAACCAAAAAATGTCATTTTTGCTCCTGTGTCCAAATTGGACGTAAGGACAGGCGTTTCTAGCTATTTGATATTTTCTGAAGCTAATGGTGATATTTATTTCAGCAACCGGCGTAGTACCTGCAGATCACACTGAGACCAGAGCTACAGTTGGAGCCAGGACCCCAGGCAAGTGTACCTTGCCAAACTTTGCAGTCTTGTTACATATTTTCCTTGATTCTTTTACATTGTTGTGCATGCTTAACCTAGGACCGTGTGACTTACTTAGCGTCCGATTATAGTCGGGTGCCAACACCGTACGCAGTGTTGTGTATTATCATCTAGAGATGGACATTCGTGACCCTTTACATCCTCGTACTTGTCTTATCAAGTACATTATAGCCAGGATACTTGATACTATTCATGAGACAGAATCTTCCTGAGATATTCATGGTAATTTTGTATATGATACAGGTTTATGACATACATAATTTACATGCTTAGATTATATCCTAACTTGTTGCATTAGTTTTGATCCTGCGTGTGATGGACATGAGACGTGAGATTTTATTGGGTGGGGAGAGTATTACCATATCAAGGCTGATTATATTATATATATTGTAATATGGATGTGTCTTAGTCTCTGACACAGAGCTTCGTACCAGTTCTGGCCCTTCGAGAAAATACTGCTATGGGTTTCTCCGACACTGATCCTGTAGTAGTCTCAGCCCGAGTACGACTAACACTCTCACTTGCATATCACTTAGTTGGTTATTTATTTATCCTATTATTTTATTTATTGCTTTACTACATTTATTTTGGCATGAGCTTTCTTGTACCTTGCTATATCCCCTGAGGACCTCGATCCAGATTATGTCCCCAGGATTAGCTGACGAGATCTATCCCGAGGTATACGGGACCAGAGCATTAGCATTAGCAGAAGCAGGTGCCTACCTTAGAGCAGAACCAAGATCTAAGGAAGAGATCATGCCAGAGGACTTCTCTTGAGTATTGGCTTGAGATACTCATTTATTTATGTTCCTAGTTATTTTATTTCCAGTCTATTGCATTGATGTACCAGACTTGTACTCGGATTGTTCTTCGAGACACTTTTATTCAGACTTATTAGTTTATATTTATTTACATTTATTCTGGCATTTGATCTATGATTATTTGTTATAGATGAGATTAGTATAGACTGTGCCTTGTATCATTAGACCTACTTATTATTGTATTACAGCTTAAGTATGCCCGGTGGATCCATTAAATTGGGTTTGTCCATCGGTGTGTGCTGCTGGCCATTATCACTCGTCTGGTCCCTCGGTATTTTGGGACTGGGGCGTGACATAAAGTATGTCATCAATATCCCCAACCTTTGTATTTATCAAGTATCAAATTAAATCAAGTACTTTCTAGTGTTCATCTTCATTCCCTATTATCATAAATATGTGCATATCACAAATAAGTTAGGTTCCATCACCTAAAATATAAATGTCACTTTATCATTCTCTTTAACTTACAATCACTATCCCCTTACAAATTATGTTTAAACTATAATAATCAATCCTACACAAGTGAATAACTAAATATGAAATTATACACTAAATATGGCATAAACCTCATTCCAACTTGTATTTCCCATCATACACACATGCACGCATCCCCTAAACATGTATACCATCCTAGCATGGTATGAATATACTCTCTAGCATGGTGTTTCACCTATTTAGACTCAAATCTGGACATACATCAAGCTTGGTATAAAAATTATATTCTAAGCATGTATTTACACTATCTAAAACATGGTGTTTCACCAATATTCAATACTTAATTTAATCTCGAATTTTTGGACATATAATGGGGGTTATATTGCAAGAAAATCAAGTAGTTTTCATTATAAAGAAGATGAAGAAGTTGAAATAGAAGTAGATGGAGTAGAAGGAGATGATGATAATTAAGTATTTGCTACCTAGAGTGGGAAGGAGGAGCTCGGATGGAGAGAGGGAGGAACTCGGGATGGAGGTGCTCGGCCTAGGAAGGGATGCTCAGCTTGAGGGAGGTAGTCCGGTGACCTGGTGCAGCAAGAACGGCAACAACAACAAGAATGATGGCAACAACAACAAGAATGACAGTAACAAACATAGCCTTTTGTAGTGGAAGCAAGGGGTGCTCTGCCTGGAGGGACGTGGAGGAGATGATGAAGAACAACAGTTGCAGCAGCAGCAACTTTAGCAATGGCAGCAGCAGTGGATATTAGAGGAACTACAGCAGCAGTTCAGAGGAGAAGAAGGGGAGGGGGAGTCGTGAGCTGGTGGTGGTAGTGGTCGAGGAGTAGTGGAAGTGGTGGTCGGGGTTGAAGATGATAGGGAAGAAGGTGGTGTTGGTCGTGAGGATGGGGTTGACGGCTGTCAGTAGTAGTCGTGGTAGAGTGGTGGTTAACGGTGGTGGTCGTGGAGTAGTGGAGGTGGTGGAGGAGATGGTAGTGGTTGATGGCAGTAGAAGAGATGATGGTGGTTGGCAATGGTGATGGTGGTGGCTGATGGCAGTGATGGTAGCAGAGGTGGAGATGGAGATGAGAATGGTGGTGGTGGTGGTGTTGGAGCTGATGGTGGTTGGTGGTGGTGATGGTGGTGGCTGATGGCAGTGATGGTGGCAAAGGTGGAGATGGAGATGGAGATGGGAATGGTGGTGGTGGTGTTGGAGCTGATGGTGGTTGGCTGTGGTGATGATGGTAGCTGATGGTAGTGATGGTGGCGGAGGTGGAGATGGAGATGGAAATGGTAGTGGTGATGGTGGCGGAGGTGGAGATGGAGATGGAAATGGTAGTGGTGATGGTGGCGGAGCTCCGACCGAGGGGGGTGTGCTCCGGTGTGGGTTGTAAATAGAGGTTGAAGAAAAAAGAAGAAGAACAATAAATGATGAGAGAGGACAGAGGTGTATTTAATGAAGAGAGGGAGCATTGGGATTAGGGCCAACTATGTTGCCAAGGAGAGGGTGTTTTGTCATGAAGAAAGTGGGTGATGAGGATGGTGTGTAGTTTGAATGAAGGGTGGGGATTTAAAATAGGTTGAATAGTTTCATGCAAGGAGGAGGGAGAGCACATGTGACCGGTCAAGCTTGACAAAGTGAGTTTTCTTTATTTTCTCCAACCAATAGGAGGTGGACACATGGCTAGCTATTTGCACAAAAGTCCCCAATATTTTAGGACTTGCACAAAGAGGAAAAATTGGATTGGATGTGAAAAAATACCATATTTGGTGTATTGTAGTGGGAAAATTGGTGTGTGATATTTTGTATGAACCATGAGGGTGTGAGTGGGGGTTTGGGTTGGTGTTGAATCTAGTTTTGGGTTAGGTTGAGTTATTGCACCAAATTAGTTAAAATTAGTGTCATCGGTGTTCTTAATTTAATTTGAAGTGAATAGGATTTAAATTGGGTGGGACACAAGTGTCATAGACATAGTAGACTCGGAATAGATTATTGTCATAAATTCGGTTGCAAGAAAACGGTCGAGGTTGTGTCTCTAATTTTGATTGGAACGGACAAAGATGCAAAATTAGATTTATTTGAATTTAAAATTATATATTTGTGACGAATTTTGTGCGACTAAAATGAAGCAGAAGAGAGGGTATATATGAGTTACACAAAGGTCATAATGGAAGACTTGCACATCTAGAACAATGATGTAAAAAAAATTTGAAGGCAGAAACTATAGTAGCGCTCCAAACATCAAAGCAACGGTAAGGTACACCAAGTGAATTAAATTAAAAGAGGCAAACTAATAAATCCATTAACTAATTCAAAATAATACTAAATGAATTAAAATCCTAGATTAGGGTCAGAGGATTTACAACTACGCTAACCTTTCCTGGTTGGTACTGAAATGATATGTCAAAGTCCTTCATTAACTCCAACCATCGCCTCTGCCTCATATTCAGCTCTTTCTGGGTAAACACGTACTTCAAGCTCTTATGGTCTGAAAAGATCTTCACTCGCTCTCCGTATAAATAGTGTTTCCACAACTTTAGAGCAAAGATGACCGCTGCAAACTCCAAATCATGGGTAGGGTAGTTCTTCTCGTGAGGACGTAATTGCCTGGAAGCATAGGCAATCACTTTTCCATTCTGCTGCAGGGCACAACCCAAACCCTTCCCTGAAGTATCACTATAGATAGTGAATCTTCCTAACCCCGATGGCAATATAAATACTGGAGTTGTCGTTAACCTTTTCTTTAGCTCATCAAAAGTGGTCTGACACTCCTCTGTCTAGACAAAATTTATATCCTTCCGGGTCAGCCTAGTCAACTGCTCTGCAATCTAGGAATTTTTTTTAACAAAGTTTCTGTAGTAACCTGCCAGCCCAAGGAAACTCCTGACCTTTTCTATTGAACTCGGGGCAGTCCAAGCCTTAACTGCTGTAATCTTTCTCAAATCAACTGAGATCCCCTCTCCCGTCACAACATGACCAAGGAATTCAACCTTGTCGAGGAAGAACTCGCACTTCGAAATCTTCCCATAAAGCTTTTCCTTCCTGAGAGTCCCTAGAACTATCCTCAAATGCTCCTTATGCTCCTCTGGGATCTTCGAATACACCAAGATATCATAAATGAATACCACCACGAACTTGTCCAGATGCTGGTGGAACACCTTGTTCATCAGATTCATGAACACCGCCATGGCATTAGTCAACCCAAACAGCATCACCATGAAATCAAACTGGCCATACCGAGTTCAAAAAGCTATCTTCAAAATATTCTTCTTCTTTACTTTTACCTGGTGGTAGCCTGACCTAAGATCAATCCTGGAAATTACTTATGCTTCGCTCAACTGATCGAAGAGATCATCAATCCTCGACAGCGGGTATTTGTTTTTGATTGAGAGGTTGTTTAGAGCCCTGTAGTTGATACACAAGAGTACTGACCCATCATTCTTTGGTACAAATAATACCGGAGTACCCTACGGTGAAGAGCTGGATCTGATGAAGCCTTTATCCTGTAGCTCATCCACCTGCTTCTTCAACTCTGTCGGCTCGCTGATGTTGACCTTATAGACGTGCTGGGATATTGGCTCTATGCCTAGCACCAAATCTATAGAGAACTCAACATCTCTGTCCGGAGGCAACCCTGATAACTCTTCCAGGAAAATATCTATAAACTCTGCTATCAATGAATGTGGCAATCCCTGCTCTTCGACCAAGGCTCCATAGAAGACTCCCTCGTTATGCTCTGCTGATCCTCTAAAAATCTCAAACTCTGGCTCTCTTGGCAGTATGAACAACACCCTGCCTCCACGATAATCTATACTAGCATGGTGCCTATTCAACCAATCCATCCCGAGTACAATATTGTAGCTCGAAAGTGGCATTACGAGTAAGCACATGCTCAACTCTCGGCCTCCCAAGGTAACTCTTCGATCCTTGCAAACATTATTGACTAGGATGATGCCACCTCCGGTCTTGATCTTGCAAGGCCTAGCTAGAGATTCAGCAATAATATGGTGTATAACAGTAAAATATACAGACACAAAACTATGGGAAGCAATAGAATCAAATAAATCAAGTATTGGAATGAAATCAGGAAGGACATAACCTGAAATCAAATCACCAACTGGCTCGTCCTCCTCGACTGTCAGGGTAAAAGCTCGCTACTACTCCGCTACTCTATGTTGCTGCTGGTGATGAGCGAACCTCTGCTGCAGTATCTGCAAAGGCCATCCTCTCTGTTGGCTCGCAGGTGGCCTCGGTGGTGCTCCCTGGGCTGGGGCTCCACCTTAAGTTGTACGAGTGGATGCCATAGGATAGTCCCTCAACTGGTGATTTGCTGTGCCACACAACAGAGACTTTTCCAACCTCTTCCTGCAAATATCTCATCTGTGCCCTGGCTTCTTATAGAAGGGACAAGTGATAGCCTGTTGGGCCTGTCGCGGAGCCTGTTGCTGGCCCTGTCTCTACTGTTGTTGATGCACCTGTTGGAAAGGCGCACGACCTTGGGCCTTATGCTGGAAAGGCCTTGGCTGCTGGATATGGGGCCTCTTGGCTGGACCCATACTACTGCTAGTTCCAAAAGCATCTCTACCCCTCTTCGACTTGATCTTCAAGTTATCCTCAGCCCTCTGAGCGTCCACCAAAATTTGCTCAAAAGTTGCCGTACGGTCACTCCTTGTCAGCGACTTGAGCTCCCTGACCAAGCCCTTATGAAACTTTATCGCCTTCGCTGCAGGACTCTGCTCCTCCACAAATCTGCCTAGATGGCAGAACTCGACAGCATATTCGTCCACTAGCATGCTCCCCCGGACGAGGTACTGGAACAGGCTCCCCAGAGTGCTAAGAGCCATATCCGAAAAGAAATTCTACTTGAAGAGCTCCTTGAAAGCTCCCCAAGTAAGTCCCGGCACCGCGATCCTTGGATCTGTACGGTACCATGTCTGGGTAATGTCAAAAATATGGCAACATGCCGCATCAATGTGAAAACTATCAGGAATATCGCCAGCCGACATATCCCCTCGATGTCCTCAATCCAATTGTCAACATACAGAATCCCCTCCGTGCCTCAAAAGTCCTTGGGCCGCATCCTGTGAAAGTCAACTATAGTACCCGTCCTCGTATGCTGAGTCTGAAATCCCTCTGGCTGGATTTGTGCCACCCTCTCGACTACTGTAATCACAACCTGATGGGCATTCTCAATACTATGCCTCATCACGTAAGTCTGAAAGTGCTACGCATCCATTATCTCCTGGAAAAATATAAACAACTACGGGGCATCAACTGGTGCAGGAGATGGTGGAGGTGGTGGAAGTACCTCCGAAACAACTAGGTTAATCCCCGAGAGCGGCAGATACTCCCACATGAGCATATGCAATGAGTGGAGTTATATCGGCTGCCCAAGTCTGTGAACGAGAGGTGGCAGACCTTTCGGTGGCAATCACGGGAACAGAACGGAGCGATCGTGTCTTCAGTGGCATCCTGAAAATAGATCAACAAAGAAGTCAATACGGCGTAAGATACGATATCATCAAAGAAGAACATAAATATTTAAAGAAAGCAATTATTTAGAATAATTAAGGATAGCAAAATATTATATTGGAAATATTTCTACTTGTGATTGAGTACACTCTCTCATAGCCTATATCCTATAGCTGGTTTGTATTAATACTCATAAGTCTGAGCACCACCAAAGAAGACCTGACTAGAGCCAGACCTCGGGACCTGCATGGGCCACAACTAAAAATATGCACAATCCGTACCCGGATGGTCATGGTACGAGTTTGTGGGTATGTTCAACCTACACCACAGAATTGGCGGTAGAACGCTATCTAGGTCAACGTACTATCTATCACACAATTATATGTAACATGTCAATAATAACCTCTCCATAATGAGGACAATATCAAAATATAACAATCATCAATCATAATGACTAGGGGAAGAATATATGGCACGATAAAGATAAACAATATATATAACAAAAGAGAGCAAGATACAATATCATAATCATAACACAAGTTGAGAGTCTATTAGCTCAACCCATAAGAGTATAAGAAATATACAACATAACAACCCAAAAGTCACCTGGAGACAAATCCAATAAAATAAACTAGCTAGCCATACTAGGTCACTACGGTGTCTCCTCGAAGGGAGTTGGCTCCTCCTGAGGCTCCTGATAGCAGACATCGTCAACGCCAGATCCGTAGAAAGTGGGATAGTAGTCCTCTAAATCCTCTGAAAAAAATATATCCAGTCAGGATTAGAGCAAAGTACAAAACTCTGAAAGCAATTCCGCATACATGGTAGGATATGACGAGCAATAGAAAAGAATACAAGAATATAAGAAATATAAAAATAGATGAACAATAGATAAATATGATGTATAATTGGAGGGCAAAATACTGGAATAAGGAATGAATAATAAGCATAAGGAACTAGAATACTACTACTATGTTTAGAGCACAAGTTCATTATGTGATCGGTTTGGGTTGCACATGATTATTCTATGGTAACTCGATTATATGTCAAGGGTATAATCGACACACACATGATTACGCTAAGGGCTTTGATCAAAAAAATAAATTCTACTCGTCCACCCCAACCAATACTCATGGATCCAATTACGACATGTTACGTACATGAATTTAACTTAAGCATATGAAGCATATGAATATGTACATGTACAAGGAGTACCCAATGTACAGGATAAAGTACACATAAAAGGGATACCCGATGCACATGATAAAGGGATAACATCTCCTGGCGGGATCCATACAATACCAGTCCGTGTAACAACGTGTCAGAATCAAATATAAACAATTCTAGAACAAGTGATATATATGCTATCATGTAATAAAAACAATCAGAGGTATGTACTCGCCTAATATCCTGAGCAAAGAGCGAGGATCGAAGTCCAAACTGGCGTCACAAAGACCTATTATAAATTTCTAAAGTTACTTGGTGTTATAGATTGATAAACATATTTAAATGAGTTAAAAAAATATGCTGCAAGGTCCTTTCTAGGCCAAACTAGTCAAACTGGTCAACTCAAAATAAAACTAGTCAAACTGGTCAACTATGGGTCAAACTAGTATACATGACCAATATTAGATATAAACTAGCTAATACGAGTCAAATCTATCTAAACTAGTTAACTAATACCAATTTTTTAAGGTATAGGATACTAGGATGCCTTGGTATTCATATACCAAAACTCATATAAATATAAATATATATATATATATATATATATATATATATATATATATATATATATATATATATATATATATATATATATATATATATATATATATATATTACTAGCATCGTATTGTATTTTATATAATTTCTAATACCCCAATACTTGGTTTTCACCAATAGTAAGTATCTACCCTCAACTTACAATTTACCCTTACATATCAAGTATCAAGTGTATTGATATTCAATACCTTAACTCAAAACCATTATCTTAGTAATATATCAAGGGTAACTAGATCTAATTTTATCTAATACTAATACATAACAAATTAGAGTGTATATATATACTAACTTATCCATATCTAACTATCTATCAATATCTAACTAACATATCAATCTAACACATACATCTAACACTCATCTAACAATTTATTAATTAACTTACCACTAATATATGACACTTTCAACTCTAAAACTAATACACTAAAATATACTAACTTCTAACTTATCTTTAACATTTACTAACACATATTTAATACTTGAAACTAACATCTAATATTACCATCAAACACTTATACTAAATTATCCTTAAATGTCGGAACCTTCCTGCTTGCTGCCTTAAGCAGCTGCTACTGCTGCTCCTAATTATGCTCTTGCTGCTGCTGATATTTGCTGCTGCTGTTGAATGTTATTGTTGCTGCTGCTAAATGCTATTGTTGTTGCTGCTGGCAATGCAGCTGCTTCTGCTGCCAAATGTTACTGCTGATATTTGCTGCTGTTGTAAAATGTTGTTGCTGCTGCTGATGGCAATCTGCTGCTGCCAATGCAACTGCTGCTGCTGCCAAATACTTCTGCTGCCCTCAACTCTCCTATCTTCCTCTTCTATTGCTACTAATTCCTCCCCTCTCCTCTTCTCACATCAACTCCTACACACACAACATATATATGCACTAACACTTATATATATATATATATATATATATATATATATATATATATATATATATATATATAAACATTCTAAGCTTAGATATATAACTCTAATGAGTAAACCAATCCATACACAAGTGTAAAATTGAAGAACAAAGCCAAATGACCATTTTGTCATTTTGACAAGCACTTTGTGTGCGTCTCATGATACGCACATGACATATACACCAAATCTTTCCATCTCAAACCAAATCTTACCCACAAATTCTAATTAGCAATTAGAACCTATTCTAAGTGCTAACTCATTAATACTAGGGTAATAGCAAAATTTTACATGTGTGTGGCACTCATGTCGAAGGAAAAAAAATCTCAAATCACCCGTATTACCAAATCTCGCGACACGACCTACTCGTGTCTATTTACCTAGCCTCATAACACTCTAACAATTCCACATAGGTCTATCTAATCTAATGACAACCACTTGGTGTGCCAACTTCGGATTTTTTTTCAAAATTGACACAAAACCCTAAGTAAAAGTTTTAAATGGGTCTAATGAAGCCCAAGCTTCTTCCCATGGGTAGCCCTAAGG
>JAYESA010000007.1:57361341-57488841 GCA_036927795.1 Iris macrosiphon
TGCCTTCTCCTTGCTCCTAAAGTCTCTAATGGTGAACTAGGGATGAATTATGATGAGATTTGGTAGACATTTAGTGTAGGTTTGGTGGAGAAAAGAGACAATTTGGGGAAGAATACTTAGATCTAGAAATTTTGGGAAAAAAAATTAAAGGAGAGAGAGTGTTCTTCCCCTTGAAGTAGGGCCGACCACTACCCCCTTGTCCAAACAATGTACATTATCATTTTTGCTCATATTAGATTTTCATGAAGAGGGATTTAATTAATGGAAGCTTCCATTCCTAATGATGGTTAAATCTAATTCCTTATTAAGGAAAATGAATGGCTAAATTGGGCTCAAAAGTGACTGGTCTTAAATATTGGTTCAAGTTGTCATGTCTAGTTAGGTCCACTAGTGTCATAGTCTAATCACTACCAATAACCATATTACTAGTCATCAAATTTATAACATGCACAATATTAAAATAATTTATAATCATAATATTTGTAATAATATAAAATGACAAAAATATTCCTATTATGGAAATGTGGTACTGACAAGTCTACCCCCCTTGAAAAAAATTTGTCCTCAAAATTTAAAGGTGATAGTACTCCTTCTAAGTCAAACCCCCCAACAATAACGGTCCAAGAAAGTTCTATCTAAAATCACACAATATACAATCCTATGAAAAGAATAACTTGTATGGTTATGGTCTCCGTCTGTCATGATATTGCAGTCTCTGTCAAGGTATACTTTTAACTACACTAACTATATAACACAAGCAACTATAAGGTACTAAAAGCAATCAAATCAAATCGATAGGAAAATGACAGAAAGGAAGAACAGAACTTGCTAACCATCACCTGTAGCATCGGTCTCCTCGACTGTCATCACAAATGCTCTGCCCTATCGGGGTAGCTCCTTCTACGGGTGCTGAGCAATCCGTGGTACCACAGGTGGCCTAGCTCCACCTCTCTGCCCTAAATCTGTACCCTGTCCTGTACGATGAAGGGTCTAGAAATAATCCTTTACCATATGCTCCGTTGATCCATAATATAAGCATGCTCCAAGTCTCTTTCGACATATCTCCCAAGTGTTCCCAGTTCTCTTATAATAGGTGGATTGAGGAGCTTGTTGCACCTATCTCTGAAGATGTTGTGTCATCTGCTGTACTGGAGCTTGTACTGGGGCAATAATTGGCTCATGCATCTGATATTGCTGCTGATATCTCCGAACTGTATGAAAAACTATTATTGCTGGAGATGATAAGCCCCTTGATACTGTTAATGGAACTGCGGCCTCTTTGTCAGACCCGTACTGATACTGGCACCTCTAAACATATCACGGTCCCTCTTCGACTTCAAGTTTTACTCTCGCTCGACCTTGTGTGCCTCCGCAAGTATCTCAGAATACGTCTCATAGAAAGACATAATGAGGATCTTCACTTCCCAATTCAGACCCTCACAAAAATGGATAGCTCGAACCTCTGGCTCCATCACCAAGTACTCCAAAAATTGGCTCAGCCTCCCGAACTCTGCGGCGTACTCCTCTACGGACATGCTCCCCTGAGTAAGGCTCTCAAACTGCCTTTATAAGTCCAATCTGTCTGTTCGAGCAAAGAACTTCTTCTTGAAGAGATCCTTGAATACCTCCCAAGAATGCCCCATATCAGCAAGAAGTGGCTCATTCCTGAACCAAGTGTGGGCGATGTCGAACAACTGAAGTCTTACCTCCTTAACCTTCAGATCCTCAGCAAGATGGGACACTCTCATGAGATGCTCGATATCCTTGAGCCAATCATCAGCATAGACGATACTCTCTGTCCCCTTGAAAATCTGAGGCTCTAACTTCTTAACATTTTGAATGTTGCCCGGCTTGAGCTGAACATCTTTTGGCTGTGGAGGAGCCCCTCCCTGAACGGATGCAATAGCTACCTGATGGACATTTTCCATACTCTGCCACATCATATCTGACTGCCCGTACTGGGCCTCTACCTGTGCCCTCTGCACCTCCATCATCTCTCTAAACATCGTAACCATCTGCGTGACATCTCCTGATACGGGAGGTGGTGGAAGTCCCTTCGAAGCAACTGGAGTAGTCCTCTTAACAGGTGAAGGAGAACCCCCAAAGGCAGTCGAGACTCCTATGTGAACTGATGTCATAGGAGGTACAAACCCTGCTGTCTAAGTGGGAGGTTGAGAGGGGGCAGACATCTCGAAAGCTGCTCCTGATCGCTGGAATCTGGTCTTCGACGGCATCCTACAGACAGATCAAAACAAAAGAGATCAATTTGACGCAAGATAAGATATTATCAAGGAAGGACAAAAATATTTAAAGTACTCAAAAAAGAATCAAGAGTAGCGATTTCAAATCAGATTGGAATTTCTAGTTGTGATTGAGTATCCCTCTCTTATCCTAGTATCCTATGTCCTATATCCTATCGCCGGATCGTAGTAGTGTAACTAAGCCTTTGTACTACCATGACTTCGCGCTAGTTACGAAGTTGGACCTGTATGGGCCACCAAACAAATATGTCACGACCCGCACCCGGTAAATGGCACGAGTACGTAGGTACGTCCAGCCTACGCCACAGCATCGACTGTAGAACGCTATCTAGGTCAACTAACTATCAATCTCACACAGTATATATATATATATATATATATATATATATATATATATATATATATATATATACTGTCAATGTCTCAACTCCGAACAGAGGATAAAAGATATTAATAATGATATGATACTCAATCACAATAACTAAAGCACGATAGGAATCAACAATTCTAAAATAATATTTGACCTCTAAACATCTACAACGCATATCAAAAACATTAAATCTTGATACAATATCCAAAATCAGAATGAGCCAGAGACAAATCCGGTACCAATGTACTAATAGAGTCTAACTATAAAAGACTAGTGATCCTATAAAGCTTCTGACAATCACTCCTAAACTAGTGGGTCCACGTCTACACTATCTATAGGTCGAGGTCTGTAATATGTCGGACACCAATCTCCTGGATCCTCTGAAAAATATTATCCAGTCAGGAATGGAGCGAAGTATAACCCAATAACAGTTCTAATTAATTGACAAAGACTATAAAACAGTAAATAGAGGATGCCATATATAATGAGAAAAATAATAAACTAATACAATGCCAATTGGTAAAGAGAGACAATCAATGTAAGCAATAGGGTATAGCTAATACATATATGAAATGAAAGAGAAGGAACTACAATATCAGGCACAAGACAAATATAATCTATGAACTGAATATGAAAACTACAACATGCAATGTGTTTTAAAATATTAAATAGATATGTAATCGACTTGGGATATTCAATTATTACACTAAGAAGAGGTAACTCAATCATACGTGTAGTATAAGATTAGTTAGTAGCCAATAATTACACTACTTGTCGATAGTTCTTGATCACATATTCTTGATCATATATTTAATTAGTATTTCCCCATCCCGACTGATACGATGGATCCAACCATGACATATTACTAGCCAATGTATCCAATATTTAACCTATAATATCTAATGTTATCCAATACAAACAAGTAACAATATCCGATACCATCTCGATAATCAAGGTTACATCTCATGACTGTAGATCCAATAACAATACTAATCCGTATACCATCATGTCAAGAATCATAAGTAATATTTCTAAATACTTGAATTATAGTAGTAATCAAATAATGTAAACTATCAGAGAATGTACTCGCATGTGGTCCAAAGCAATGAATGTCAAACTATGTCTGTATCAGTGCCTCACAGACCTAAATATGAAATATAACATCAATATAAGGTGTTGGAATGATAAACAGTTAAACTAGTCCATTTCTAGATTATTAGGCCAATTCTAAGTCAAAATAGTCAAAGTAGGTCAACTCTAGGTTAAACTAGTCAAACTTGGTCAAACTAGCTATTTCTAGGTTGATTGAGTCCATCTCTAGGTTATTGGGTCCATACACTATGTATCTAGGATATACTAGCTATATCAAGGTACTAGAGTATCCTAGCTTTCTAATATCACAAGATACATGTCACGATCCGCATCCAAAATTTGGGCATGAGCCGTGGGTACATCCAGCCTACACCGTAACATCGACAGTAGAACATTGTCTAGGTCTCAAAACTACTAACACAACTCACAAAATAATCTGTCAATGATCTCAACTCCATAAGGAGGATAATGAATATGTATTTGATCATCAAAACATAAGGTACTCAATCACAATAACTATAAGAAGGTAAATGGCACGATGAGATATAAAAGATATAAGAAGTTCTGACATAAGTTTAGAACACAACTCAAATAACAATAAGTCTAGAGTCTAACTGACTCAACATAAATAAACTCAAGTCTCACAGTTTAGAACAATCCAAAACATAGGTAAACTAGACTAAATGCTGTCTAAACGACTGCGGATAGTATCTCCTCTGAGATCTTCGGGATGTAATCTCCGTCTACTCCTGGACCATAGTGGGTAGGGCAGAAATCTTCGAGATCCTCTGAAAATGTTATCCAGTCAGGATTGGAGCGAAGCACAAACACTAACAATAATTTTAATTATATTGACAAAAACTATAAGACAGTGTAAAGAAATACATGATGAAAGAAATAATAAAAAGTAAGAAATGCTGGATAGACATGTAATCAGCATATAGAACTAACTAGCAATGAACAAATATATGTGAATGCTAGAAATGAGTATACTGAAATAAAAGAATAGAAATTCTAGCTTAGTGTTGTGAAATATCAGTTTGCTATGTGATCGGCTTGGGACTAGATCAGGCTTGTTATATATGATTGGCTATGATACAAGTGAGGTCAGGCTAACCATCTGGTTAGCTATGATGCGAGCAATAGTTAGACTAATCATATATAATAGGCTATGAGGCATATAAATGGTCAGGCTACACCCCACGTGATATGTGGGGTGAGCTATGACGCATGTAAAGTGGGGTATGATCACATAATCTTGCTAATATTTTCTCGTCCCCAGCTAGTACGATGGATTCCAATCATGACTCCTCATGACAGGTATCTATAATACTAGCCCGTGTATCCGCTGTGTCAAAATCAAGTATATACCACAACTAGAATCATAGTAATGATCAAAATAATAAAAACCGTTAGAGAATGTACTCGCCTGTGATCCTGAGCAAGGTGTGAGGATCGATATCCAAACTGGAGTCATAAAGACCTAAATATGAAATATAAGTGTTAATTGGTGTTTGAAATGATAAAAGTGGTTTAACTAGGTTGAATGAGATTTTTAGGCTATTTCTAAGTCTATATAAGGGTATACTATTCATTATTAGGCTAATTGGGTCGTACTAGTAGCTAAGATATACTAAACACCATACTAGAGATATTTATAATTATCTAAATTATATAGAATAATATTTTATATATTATCTTAACTAAATACTTAGTATCTAGCAAAATATCTTATACTAGCTCTATACCTTAACACTTGACCCATGATACCCATGCCTGTTTGATAATAAACGGAAGAAATAAAACTAGCTTTATACAAAACCCTTTCTTAGGTTTACAAACAAGAAGTACTATTAATCCTATGCGAGGATGTTAAGTACAAAATTTAATCTGGGTAAATATTGCTATAGGAGTCTGATCTGCAGTCGATCACTTTGTCCCTTGGACCACACGATGATGAAGAAGTGCTGTAGAAGAAGGAGATGCTTCAAAGATTACAAGAGGGAGTGGATGCTCGATGCCAAAATCGTCGATCACTACTCTCTGTCTGAGCTCTTCTCTCTTTGTTCTTCGATTTCTTCGACCATTTTCTGACCCTCGACCTCTATTAATAGAGGTCTCTATTTATAGGGTTTTAGTGACAGTAACGGTCCAATCGGCGTAGAAGCCGGATAGTGGAGAGTATGGGACTTTTTACGCGGCGGTTATAATAATTGCCATCCACGTATAAATAATCTTCTGAATCTGCGTGTGACGTATGTCCCATCATGAGATAATGCGTATAACTACTGCGAAGATCACGGCATGCGAGCCACGTAGGTAACTGCCCCTTGCGTAGAAAAGGTTGGCGTAGAAGCCATTAACTGTCACCATGGCGTAGAAGCAAAATAGTTGTTAGGTTGGCGTAGAAGCCAAATAGTTGTTAGGTTGGCGTAGAAGCCAAATAGTTATCGAGTCGGCATAGAAGCCAAATAGGCGTAGAAGCCTTGTAGGCGTAGAAGCCTGATGCTGCGTGGATAGGTACCTAGCGTAAAAGATAGCTGGCCTCCTTTCTTGACTGAGGCCTTGAGCGTATTCTGGACCAAATAGCCTTATCACGCACAAATGCAAATATAGCCTGAGTTGGCGTATTCTGAGGAGATAGCATACGGCTTACTCCTTATAGCTGAAAATAGCCAGGTGGCGTATTTCAAGGAGATAGCGTACAGCGTGCTCCTATAGCTGAAAATAGCCTGACGGCGTAATATGCATGGGTGATGGTGTAGACGTATTAGCCGTAATTATAGCTTGCCCAGTCTTTGGAGATATAACCAAATCTTGTGCATTAAATGCAGAGATCTGCCCCTATTCTGCGCATTAAATACAGAGACGTGTCTCGAGCTCTGTACGAAGAGAAGCTTTTGATGTGGCAGTTCGTTTTGTCTTCTGCTGAGCATAAAAGCTCACATCTGCCTGTGTAAAACTAGGCAGCGTATTCCCTTGTATGCGTAAAAGCACTTTGTATCAGGGAAACGTCACTAAACGACGGTTTGGGTCTCTGTGCCGCACCATTATTACAGCCGTCGTCTGGATAGCTATGCAGTACTCGTTGTTAGGAGTTAGGTTCACTGCATGATCTGACAGATTCATTCGAGGAATACGAAGCGTTCCCCGTACAACTTCCTACCGCATTAAAAGCGAGTAGGTTTTATGCCAAAGTGGCGATGTAACAACCTTTTTACGCTGGAGCAGCCTTGAAATACTGAATTATGCGGATTGTCCTGGAGCTTATATTTTATGTTGTACTAGCGATAAAGCTCTGTTTGTACGCCGATGGCTCTGAAGTCACGTCTTACGCCACCCAGCACTGAAATACTGCGTATAACTCTAAAGCGTATTTTTTATGCTTCTACAAGACCCCCTTCAAAGTTTTCAAATTCCTCGTAATTTGAAACACTTTGAATGAAGCATGAAACAGCCAAGTCTGACTCGTTCCTCGAGGCTGATTTCTTGGCAGATTTTTGGGGATTTGTTGGGATTCGGTGTGTTCTCTTTTGCCTATATAAAGGCTGATGAGTTAACCTGTTCTTCTCACATTCCCTTCACCACACAGAGATGATTGCCGGAGTTCGTCGGGTCGACTTAAGGAAGAAGAAGATCATGCTCTTCCAGTATGTAAGGAGCCGAAAAAGAAGGCGTCTTCGAGCAAATGTCCTCTGCAATGATGGATCATAAAAGGATATCATAGCTTCCTTTACTCGGGATAATCAGCAACTTCATATGGCGATTCGTCCAGGAGAGAGGAAGGGTCACATTACACCACACAGCTTGCAAGCTGTATTTTCTTCCATTGTTCGTGGGCGAGGGAAGACAAACTAGCCCTGTCTTCCAGTACTGAGTTGGGTCTAAAACCTCAACTCAATCTGTCATGGCGTATAGAGGATGGGCTCTTGAATAATTTATACAGGCCCAGTTGTTTATCCTCCCACCATTAATTATTTTCTTCTTCATCGACTGTGGAAGTCGATGAACTGCTGTAGAAGACGGATAAAGATCTTACCCAATGCGAGAACCTAGCAGAACAGACTCTTGGTGTGATCTTTAAATGAAGATGGAGAATCCTTTGTAGACGGGATTTCCCTCATATGTAATCATGAAGATGAAAAACCCGTTGTAGACTAAATTTCCCTCATATGTAATCATGATTAATAAAATCGTCTTCTTCTACGCATCTGATGATTTGCCATATTCTTTGCTATGATGAAGTTTGAATATGTATAGCTTTGCCACGTCTGACTAACTTTATGCCGACTCTGATAAAAAGAGTATCTGATCTCGTCCCATCTTTTACGTGTAACTGAGGACGCGTAGAAAACTATTTAGCATTTAAGTCGAATATCCGAACTGTTATGCTGTTTTGAACGAGAAATTGCATAGAATTCTGAATTTATCACTTTTCTGATAAGAAGAATTCTTGTTCAGACCATCATCTTCAAGAATGATTTCTCGAAAATCCCTTGAAATAGGACGAGAAATGGCTGTTAAAACTAAGTCGCCATCTTGAACTGTAGAGAAAATATTCTGACTAGATTTTGGATGAACTTTCAATTGACCCAAAAAGAAGAGTCATTTTCCATGCCGAACTCTGTATACTTTGGATACTTGGGATATTTTGAGGCCAAGAAGGAGTATCTTCTGCGTGAACCCTTGTAGTTTGCCGTTATGAGAATTATTCAGATATACGCATACTCTGGCCTGCGTATTTTAAGATATGCGGAAAGTCATAGATCCGTAGCGTAGATGAGCATAAAATCGTAAGTTTGTAGCCTCTTGAGCGTAAAAGTTGCTGAGCATAAGAGCATCCGGACGTAGAACTGTAGATTTATAGCCTCTGAAAAGAAAACTTCCGAGCGTGTAGTCGTAGATTTGTCGCTTCTGAGCGTAAAAAGCTTTTGAGCGTGAAATCATAGATTTGTAGCCTCTGAGCGTGAAGTCGTAGGTTTATAGCCTCTCGAGCGTAAAAGCTACCGAGCATAAAAGCATCCGGGCATAAAACCGTAGACTTATAGCCTCTGAGCGTAAAACCGTAGATTTGTAGCTTTCCGAGCGTAAAAAGCTCCTGGGCGTAAAAATCACGAATCTGCTCTGCACGAAAAACTTTTTGAATTCGTTGACTGTCCGCCTTTCCTGAATAATAGGCTGACGTAGTCCCCAATCATAACCGACTATTAAATATCGTATTTGGTTAAGGATTCGAGGAGTTTATCTGAACTCTATAAATACCCCAAGGCTTTCAGAGAGAAGACTCTTCACCTGTCTTTTGCAAAAGGAAACCTTCGTCTCTTTGAGTTTTCTCCTTCGTTTCTTCTCTGGGCATTCTGAGTTTTTAGCAATGGCACCAAAACCAATCTCCTCCTCTAAGGGAAAGAAGGCTGCCTCCTCTTCTCGCTCCTCTACCCAAGCAAGAGCGACTCCCATCGGGCAGGGCGAGCCCCGCTCTGAACGAAGTGTCCCACCGACGAGCTGTGCACCGGGCGTTATAGGTAAAGCTTTTGGGATGACAAGAACGGAGAAAACCCTTCACACACGTTGTACGTGAACGTGCTAGGTCATCTTCTGTGCTGATAGCCTCTTCGAGGAAGATGATGCACATAGATGTTTCATCTTTTACGCCCATATTTCTAATATGTCAGCGTAAAAACTCCACATTTTTGTAGTCCGGCGTAAAAGCTTTGACTGTCAAAATTTGGTGTATACTACAAACTTTGAGTGTTACGCTCTGGATGAGAATTCTGGCGTAATGACTCAAACTTTGGCAATCTGGCGTAAAACACAGACTGTCAGATTTTTGTGTATACTGCCAATCTTGAATTTTGTGCCTTGGAATGAGGTTCCAGCGTAAAAAGTCAAGTTTTTACAGTCTTGGCATAAAAGCACAGACTGCTGCTCTTTGGCATAAGCTGCAAGATTATGAGGTCTAGTATAGAAACTGACGTATTTTTCTTGCACTTTATAGTTAACTTGCATATATCTCCGTTGGCTGAGGTGATGGGTTCTGCTGCTGGGATGCTGCATTCCAATTACCTGGAGGATTTGTCCCATGTGATATTTCCTATTTCTGGACCCCAATATCCTGAAGGAAGGAGAATCCTGATATCGCCTCAAGGAGAGCGAATGCTGTTGAGCATGATCAACGGAGAGCCCCTGGCGTATATAGACGGGGCACAATACATAAAACTGGCTTTCCTCTTCGGGGATATGATTGACAAACAATCCCAGACGAAGCTCAAGAAAGAAAACTGGATTTTTCCTGTTGGGGGCCTGGTCCTGTATCTGCCCAAGATGCTGAGAGATTATCCTATCTCGGCATTCTTCCATGCCACGCATCCCAGGAGGATGTCGTGGACTCTGACCCCTAATCTTCACGGCCAGCCGGGAAAGATTTTTTATCAGAAAGGGTCCGACCAAGGGTTATTTGTAAGCCGCCCTTCCGGCCCGGTCATGCCGTTCAGGGGATTGTATCCGGGCAGTGTCCCGAGTGAAGATACTTCACTGCTCCAACCAGTCCAATTACCGACTTTCTGTAATGACTTCATGGGGCATGGAGGAGTATACCCCAAGGTTAATCCTCGGACCAATGGGTGGGTTACCCCTACAAATCTTCGATGGGCTCGTTTAGCTGCCTGGGCCCTGAAGCATTTTTAGACTGAGCTGGAGGGCATTGGTCTGTACGCGGCTGTGAGTGCTACCAGTGTTGGGTTACCTCTCAACCCTAACCTGTTTTTGGCCTTGATGGAGCGATATATCTCGCTCACTGGGACTTTCGCCACTCCACTGGGGGAGTTGGGATTGGCCCTTCACGAAATGGCAGAGATTTCAAGACTGCCAATGGGGGATACTCCTTATGAAGAGTATGTTCCCACAAACCGGGAGCTGGGGGATACAAACCCTCGGGTAGTGGCAGTGTACCAGGAGCTGATGTGTCACTATTTAGCGTGCACCGCCTTCTATAATGAGCCCTCTGATTTGGCTCATACCAACAAATGGGTGTCCTACCTCTTCTTCCATCAGGCCAGGGCTGCTAAGCCAGACAAAGTCCTGGATAGCAGGGATAGGCCTTTGAGCTTTCTGAGCGTGCTTAGTGCTCAAGTAGTCGATGACCTTATTGAAGACGCTGGGGCTTCAGATCAAATTCTCGACGAAGGGATAGGGAAATATCCTGCAGGCACTAAATCCTACAGTTATTTGAGGCATTGCGGCAGGCCTCTGTCATGAGAAGATCAACTGGCTGGCTTCCTCTATGTATGGCTGCGCCAATTGGTAGTACCAGGCATTGTATCTTCGGATCGCATTTACCGCAACACCTCATGGCCTGCAGTGCGTCTGGTATTCGGGGCAAGACTGGACTTGCTCCCTGCCATGGTATGCCGCATACAAGCTGGCCTGAGGGCTATTACTGATGGGCTGCTTGCCGATAAAATACGGTTTGACAGCTTTCCCTGGGTAGAATTACCGTTCCTGTATTTGATGGGATGGTTAATTCTCCATAACCCCAGGGTGATGTCTCCCGGCTCTGAAAGTAGTTCGGGGAGTAATTTCTTATTGAATTATAAGAATTCTACCTGGAATGTGACCACAATTTTAGACTATAGGCGGGCACTAAATTTTGCTCACAGCAGGAAGCTCTTCTGCACCGTCCCCTCTGTATATCTCAATCAACAGGGGAGCAGGCTTCAGGACTCAGGTGAAGGAAAGACCATTCTTTCTCCTGAAGATTTTAATTGGTTGGTCTGCATTAGACCTTCCCATTTATTGTACAGAAATGAAGACCAATGCTTCTTGGAGCCCTACCTGCCTAGTCGGTTCGCCAGGCAGTTTGGGTATGACCAATTGCACGTGGGCAATGCCGTCACCAGCTTCAAGTCCAGGGGTGGACTTATTAATGGAGCGAGAGGATGGCGGTACTTCATAATGGGTTGCACTGGAGCAGCTTTTACTGTGCCCACGACTTCACTCTCCATGGAGTTGCGCATCCTCTATTCGTATGCCCAATTTTATGTGGCAACCAATACCTTCCATCGCAATTTTGATATGCGTGGAAGTTTTAGGATGCCCTCTTCTAAGTCCGCGGAAAGAGACGAAATCCCATCAGTTTTCTCTGACGAGGGTGAAGATTCTGTCAATCCAGATGAGCCTTTGTTGGCAGTACCGAGAGGCGAAATACCTCCGCCTGCAGAGCCTCTGGTTATCTCTGGTAAGCGAAGGGCTCCTGTTCTGAAGGAGACTTCTCCTCGCAAGAAAAAGAAGACTGTTAGTAGTCCTGGCAGGACTTCCAGTCATGAGGCTCTAGAAGTGAGCCTGTTGGGGACGATCCTTTGATTAGAGGTTCCTCGCCTTTTAGAGAGGGAACCTCCACAGTTCTGGCTGGCAGTGCCAGAGAATCTTTGCTCGAGGCTGCTGTCGCTGCTAACGCTTCAGGTAGTGGTACGAGATCGCCTTCGAGGCCGAGCCGAATAAAGATATCTTTATCCAGACCAGCAACGGGAGAAACCCCTGCCGCGTCTGTAAGTATACCCAGCGAGATTCCACCTGATAAACCTCGATTGGATCTGGGTGAAGACTTGGATGACTACCCTCAGTCGTCATTTGGTGTACCCTCCTCTCCAGGTATGATAGCTCGCTTAGCATCATTAAGAAATGATTTAGCTGTACTGGCTGCAGACGCGACATATATACCATCGGCCATGGATAAATATCATCTTTATGCCTCTTTTTTGAAAAATTAACATCATGTTGATATTAACTTTCTCTTGTCTTCTTTTTAGGGGAAGACATCTACAGGAAGGACAGCGTCGACGCAACTTTCGGCTTTGTTTCTGCTCCTGTCTATGACACGGAGGTGCCTGATTTTAAAGAGGAAACGTTTTTGGGTGCCGGCTCGCCCGAAATGGTTCTGATATCTCGAGAGGATAAACCTGTCATCACGACTGTGCCTCTTTTGAGTACGTCGGCCACTTCGTCCGTTGTTGGCGCTTCTTCTTTTGTCGCACCATCTGTTGAGGCGACGACTGTGGCAACATCATCTGCAGTCATTCCTGGAGGGGAATTCGCCGATATTGCAGCCACTCCCAGCGTCCATTCGGATCTCGCCATGCTAATTGAGCAGTATACTAGAATTTTTTATACCACTTTGAAAACGCTAATATCAATGGTGCTGGAGAAGAATCTAGGCTTCGAGGCTCTGAGGAGGTCCTCTCAATTTGTGATAGCACCGATCAGAGATTTCAACAACGCTGGGAGAGCTGATGCATTGGAGCAGATAGTTAATGGTTTGGAACAACCCATTAACGACTATTTACAGCTATCTCGAGGCAGCATTGACGGTCTCGTTCAAGCTAGGTATGACTCCTTAACTGCAGAACTTGCTGGGCAAATAGAATCTCTGAATAAATCCGTCCAGGAATAGCAGCAGGAGATGGATCAAGAGCGTGCCGAATTGGAATATGTCATTCCCCAGCTAACTCAATGCGAGGTCGAATATGAGGAAGAGGCAGCGAGGGTCCGCAAATTGGAAGATGACCTCGCTAAGGCCAAGGAGAAGGCTTTCTCTTTATCAACCGCTCACGACGTATTGAAGGATCGAATGGAGACGGCTCAGCAGAACCTGACACATGTGGGTGTCATCCACGCAGGTTTTGTATATGCTCGGTTCGAGCTATCTGCTTTGAACAATAAGACGGCAAGGTTGGAGCGGACTCGCACCGACGTTTTGAACTCCAGGGATGAGAGAATGGTTACTCTGGCGCAACAGATTCTCGACTTAACTGCTCCCCCCAAATGATGTACTTTTTTGCTTTTCTATGTAATTTGCTCTTTCTGGAGATAATAAAGAGGCTTTATCTGACTTTGGTGGACCTATTATTTTGGAATATAAACGATAGGCTAGGGTGAAAGTGATATCAGAGATAATATAGACGTGATATACTTTCGGTAAGCTTCAGCTGGACATATCTATTCAGAGGTTATATGGATATGATAGAATATAATCCAACTAAAGTTTGTACACAAAACACTATCAGAGGTAATATGGACGTGATAGGTTTTGATGTTCCAAATTAGTTAAACATATCTATTCAGAGGTTATATGGACATGATAGAATATGATCCAACTAGTTCTTTGGAAGTAGTATTGTCAGAATGAGATCTTCACCATACTCCGTTTAGAAAAGGAGATTAAGCATAGTACCTCTTCAGGAATTTGCCGTTGATAGGAGCCATTAACAAGTCTCCATTAGGCTTGGCTAATCTGTAATCGCCATTTGAGAACGTCGTCTCGATCACATAAGGGCCTTCCCATTTGGGTTGGAATTTATCCTTACTCTTGTGAGTAATAATCATTAGCCTTCTTATGGCTAGAACTAGCTCACCAACTTTGAACACTCTTTCCTTTACTTTTTGATTAAAAGCTCTGGAAATGCGGGCCTGGTAGAACGCGATGCGCTGTTGAGCTTGGAGGCATTTTTCATCTAATCCTTCTAGCTCTTGAAGCCTTAATAGGTCATTCTTTTCTTTTGTCAACTCATTAGCCACTGCTATCCTGAGTGACAAAATTTGAATTCCGATGGGGAGAACAGCTTCACTCCCGTAAACCAGTGAGAATGAGGTACAACCCGTCGGTGCTCGTACCATTGTGCGGTATGCCCAGAGACATTCTTCTCGCTTCTCATTCCAATCTCTTTTGTTCGAAGAAACAAACTTTTTCAAGAGTTTGATAATGGTTTTGTTGAAAGCTTCTGCCAAACCATTAGAAGCAGGATTGTATGCCTAGAGGCCATATTTTGTATCCAATTTTTATCGCAAAATCGGTGGAACGCTTGACTGATGAATTGAGGCCCGTTGTCATGAATTATCCTTCGGGGAATCCCAAAGCGATAAATGACGTAATGCTTAATGAAGCTGATCACGTTATATGTCTTCACCTCAACAAGAGGGATCGCCTCTACCCATTTGGAGAAATAATCCGTGATGGCTAATATGAAACGATGACCTCTAGAAGAAGACGGGTGAATAGGACCAATGATATCCATACCCCATGCTTCTAAAGGACAGGATGCCACCGTAAGATATAAATGTTCAGAAGGTTGATGTATAAAATCTGTATGAACCTGGCAGGCTTTGCATTGTCTTGCATATTTTATTGCATCTGTGATCATAGTAGGCCAGTAATAGCCATCCTCCTGATACGATCCTGTAGCTTAGGACCGGGTTGATGTGCTCCGCATATGCCGTCGTGAGCTTCACGGATAATCCACTGTGCTTCATCACCAGAGAGACATCATAATAATAGTCCGTCATAAGTCCGGCGATATAGACATTGTGAAGACGCATCAAAATAGAAGCGTAATGATCGTTTTTTTACGGATACTGCTTCTTTAGGGTCCTCCGACAAGATTCTGTATGCTACAAAATCTATAAAGGGACTTCTCCAGTCTCTCTTTGGAAGATCTGTGTTCACAGTGTAGCTGCGTTCTATGTGAAAGTTGTTTTTCACACAGAATAAATCTCTGTTAAGAAGGATCACCGAATTCTGTCTTCTTATAGGAATAGCTAAATCTGTAGCTAGACTGGCCAGGGCATCAGCTTCCAGATTCTGAGATCGAGGCACATGCTCTAGGAAGAACCCTTTGAAAGACATGGCTATTTCGATCGTTGCTTGATGATAAGGGATGAGGTCTGGATTCTGGACTTCATATATTCCTCTGACTTGATTGACGATCAGCAGAGAATTATCGAAAGCTTCCAGGTATTCGACGTCCAACTCTTTAGCGACTTGGAGCCCGATTAGTAGGGCATTATATTCTGCCACGTTATTAGAGCAAGGTTCGCTAAGAGAATATGCTCGATAGATGACAAGTTTTCAGGAGTAACCAGGACAATTCCTACTCCTGAAACCACGTTTCCCTGGGACCAGTCCTGAAGGTGCCATCGAAGAATAGTTGCCATGCATCACTCTCCATCGCAGAATTATATTCTGCAACTTCGTCGGAAATATCCTCGTATAGTTTAGAGATTTTTGGAATCGAATGAGCAACTAGGAAATCAGCCAGTGCCTGGCCTTTGATGTACTTCTGAGGGACGTACACCATATCATACGGTGTTAATAACATAGCCCAAGTCGCGAGTCAGGAATTAAGAACACTTGGCTTGTTCATCAATACCCGAAGAGGATTGATCTTGGAGATGATATGAATAGTCTGGCCTGTGACATAGTGTCGCATTTTCTGAATGGCGAACATTAGGGCCAAATATTCTTTTTCCACTAGATTGTACCGCTGTTCAGCTCCGACCATCATCCTGCTTAAATAGTAGATAGCCTATTCATGACCCTCATCGTTCTTCTGTGCGAGGAGAGCTCCCAGAGAATGATCCATTGCTCGAATGTACAGCAAGAATGGTCTTCCTATGACGGGAGGCACCAGAACTGAAGGATTAGTGAGATAGCGTTTGATATCATTAAACACTTGTTGATAGGCTTCGTCCCATACAAACGATACACCTTTCTTCATGAGACGAGAAAAAGGCTGATATCTCCCCGAGAGGTTGGATATGAATCTCTGGATATAAGCCAGACGATCTTGAAATCTCCTGAGTTCTCTCAGATTACGGGGTGGTCGCATTTCTAAGATGGCCTTGACTTTATCGGGGTCCACTTGAATGCCTTTGGCGGTAATGAAAAATCTCAAAAATTTGCCATTGGATACACCCAGAAAGGACTTTGTAGGATTCATTTTGAGTTGATGTTGGCATATCAACTCGAACACTGTCTTCAGGTCTTGGATGTGATTATCTTTGTGGCAACTTTTGACAGCTATATCGTCTACGTAACATTCTACTGTTTTGCATAAATGCTCATAGAATATGTTACTCATAGCTCGTTGGTACGTAGCTCCGGTATTTTTCAGTCCGAAGGGCATGACCGTATAGCAATATACCCCCAATGGTGTCCGGAAGGCAGTATGCTTCTCGTCTTCAGGATGCATCTTGATTTGATTATATCCTGAAAATCCGTCCATAAAAGACATACGTTCAAAACCGCATGTATTATCGATCATGATGTCTGTGATGGGAAGAGGAAATTCATCCTTGGGGCAGGCTGCATTCAAATCTCGGTAATCTATGCAGACACGTACTTTTCCATTTTTTTTATGATCGGGACAACATTAGCGACCCAGTCGGGATATTGTTCTTCCCGGATGAAGTCGCAGGCTATCAACTTCTTAATTTCAGCTTCAATGGCGTCCATCAAGTCCGGACAGAACCGGCGTTGATGTTGCTTCACAGGCTTTAAATTGGGCAATATATTGAGCTTATGAGTAGCCACTTTTGGATCGAGACCTGGTATATCCTCATAATTCCACGCAAAAACGTCGATATATTCTCTTATCAGCTGGATCATTTCTTTCCTTTCTTCTTCGGAAAGATTGTCACTGATAAATATCGGCTTTGGCGAAAGTTCATCCCCAACGTCAATTTGGATAACTTTATCTTCAATGGGAGGTTCTCTCTGCTCAAACCGGAGTTCCCATTGTGTATCCATTTGCTGAGATCAAGAGTCATTCTCAAATGGTTCAGATTTTTGTTTGTCTGCTACGAAAGAATCTGTCAATACTGTATTTACTGATAATGCTCGTTCGGGATCATCTGATGAGCCGGAAGACGGTAAGCCATCTCGAGAAGAGGAAGAGATATCCTTATTTGACTCATAAATTGCAAGGAAGGTGGCATACCCTAATCCAAAACGAGTTCGTTGACAGTAGGGATCACCGTGCAATGGCATTCGCTTGCCTTTCCCGTAGTTGAGGCCTGGTTCCAGCTTCAAGTCATAATCTATACTTTGCATAATCTTCAAAGCTTGCGGGCTATATCTGTGAACCTGCATTTTATCAGCATCGTCATCGGAAGAATCTTCTTGTACAGTTGGTTCATTGCGCATGCGACCAAAGACTATTGAACGCTGACCGCTGCGAGTAGGTGGGACAATAAAGATAGAATCTTCATGTGGCCCATATGTCGTGATGACATTAGATGGTGATGCTACTTCCCACACATACGGATGATAGGAATCTATAGCTTTCAAGAATCTTTGTGCTATAGGTTCTATATCGTTATGGGGAGAGGATTCCTGATCAGGAATTTGAGCGTCAATGTACTGGAAAAGAGGATCTTTATTATCATCAAAAACCACGTTCCTGGTTGTATTTACATCAATCGGCTGCTTGTTGTACCGACGGTTGATGACCAAGGGTGGAGGCCTCTGGTTCAAAGTGATCACTAGAGGATCACCTCTATTTTCTGACTTGGTTTTGTTCAGGTGGATAGCCAGGGGTTCCATGACTTTCGGACGAGTAGTTCGCCCTTTCACCTTGATTGACAGAGGTTGTTCGGCAGAGGGTTCTTCTGGCTCCCGGTGGGATTCCTCCTCTGTTTTGCCTGACACCTCCTCCATATAGTCTTGGCTGTACAACATGGCATCAGAGTAGTAGGATTCTACTCCTTTAAATGGGTTAAGGTCAGCAAACTCTGTTTGTACTGTTCCTTGGGCATCTACATATTTAAAGCATTGATGTAGAGTCGAAGGCACGATATTGTGGTCATGGATCCATGGTCTGTCCAGCAGAATATTGTAGGACACCTCTGAATCAATGACATAATATGTTGCCACTGATCTGAGGTCGCCAATCTGGATCCTCAGACGAATCTTCCCCAACGGCTTACTTTTCCTAGCGTTGAAACCCACGATTGTAGTGGTAGTGTAAGCCAATTTGCTGGTAGGAATCCTCAGCGGTTTGAGCAGACTATGAGGAATGATGCTGATCGATAATCCCGGATCTATGTGAATTCGGTCAACCTCCATGGAACCGACATATCCGGTGTAATAGAGGGGTCTGTCATGCTTTTTGGGTTTCAACAACATGTCATCTTGAGTGAAAGTGATATTCGGGACCACCTCCACCACACTACTGCATTGAGGACATGCCACAGGTTCTTTATCAGGGGACTTGAGCTGGGTCAAGTATGCATCCGCCTGCATTAATGCTTCACTCAGGGCTTGACGAGTGTCTTTATAGAGCATGAGTAATTCAAAAATGGACAATCTGGCTGGTGTGTGAGCCAACTGGGCTAGGATGTCAAAGTTATACGGCTTCTCTAAACCTTTGCTTTGAATATTCTTTAAAGGTTTATCGAAGCGCACTTCCTTTTGCTTCCCCTTGTCCGTCGAAGTTGGTCTCGAAGGACCGGCCTCTGGTATGGCAGGTTCCGGTTCTGAAGGCTTGGCAGCTGAAGCGTCTGCCAATGCTTCTTCTTGACTTCCTCCATAGTCCTTGAGGTAGGCTTTCCCTGAAAGGGTTCCAGTAGCCAAAACCTCTTCTTCTGATGTCGAGGATACCACAACCATATGACAAGGTTTACGCATCAAGTTTTTCTTAGACTTAGCCTTAGCAGCTTGAGTCTCTTCCTCGATCTCTGACACCAGATCTGGATGAACCCACATAATCTCGCCCCGCTGGGTAGTTAGGGGTACCAGGTCATAATTTTGACCCCTGGCTGCAGGGAGATTAACGATGTTCATCGTTGTCCGAGAAATAGGTACAACACCATCCGAAACTTCTTGAGGAGGCAGATTGCCAAATTGAAGAGAGATCATATTGGCTGTGATCGTCTTCTCGCTGTTGCGCAGAGTGATGGCCTTAGCATCGATCAACTCCTGGATTTTCCTTTTTAGTACATAACACGCCTTTGTGGGGTGATGTATGTATCTATAGAAAATACAGTACTTGGGGTTATTGGTACTGCCGACTTCATTAGGCCGCTTCACCTCAGGGAGGGTAATCTTGCCGCTTTTGACGAGACACTCGAATATGCTCGGAATATCATCGTCATCAAAAGAGTATACTTCAGTGGGCCTGGAAGTCCCAGGTTTCGTCTATGTGGTTGCCGCAGTCTTTTGCCTGGACGTATTGATCGCCAGAGCTTTTTTTCCTTTGGAACCACGGGGATGGTCGCTGTTGAAGGATGACCTCTTACCTCTATCAGAGGTAGATATCATAATTCTATTATCGTACGCCTTCCGACTGTTGTCTTTAGCGGCTACCACTGAGATGATGAACGAGGGCCAATCATGGAACTGATATGGTCCTATGAATACCGAGATCACTGAAAGAAGATTCTTCCTGCAAATGTCCACCAATGCTGAGTCTGGAACTCCCGGAGGCATTTATAAAGTGGCTTGACGAAAACGTTCGATGAAAGTGCGAACGTTCTCTTTTTTCTTCTGATTTACTTCGATGAGAGAGGACATGGACATGTCCATCCCTCCTTCGTAGAATCGCGCGAAGAACAAAGTCTTAAAATCTTCAAAGGAAGTAATGCAGTTGTCCGCAAGACTACGGTACCACTGATAAGCCACTCCCGAGAGACAGCCTTTGAACACTCGAGTGAGAAGGGCGTCATTCCCTTGTAACAACACCGTCATCATACTGAAGTAGTTCATATACTGGCTCGGTGATGTCTTTCCCTCAAACAAAGCCATAGTCTGTGGTTTGTATTTAGGAGGGAAAGGGACTTCATCCCAGATAGCTGGGTAAGGCTGGTTGATTCCCAATTTCTTTAGCTGATCCATATGTTTTAAGGCATCAAATTGGGCCTTCAATTCTCGCACTGCCTGCATAGGATCTTCAGCAGGTAGAGTAACCGCGGAGTGGTGAGAGATCGGTTATATTGTGACTCCAACAGGAGGTAATACATTCTCCGAGTTAGGAAGTGGAGGAACTACTGATTCTTGATCTAGAACAGGCTCCTTGTTCGCGTTGGATGGTGGTAAGTCCACCCCCACACGTATTTGAGTCGGAGGGACCGATGCTTGATCTATAGTAGCTGTGTGTTGAGTCAGCATCATCTGGTGCATATTTTCCATCATGGACTGTATCTCTTTCAGAGATGTCTCCAGCACAGCGATGCGTTGCTCAGTACTTCCTGACGAGGAAGCCTTTTCATGTTCATCTTCAATGGCATAGACCCCTATTTCTCTAGATGTCATTGAAGGGCTAGTATAGGCTTTGTAGAGAATGACTCTATACTTTCAACATCTAATTTGGGAAACTGGCGACCCCCAGTGTCGAAATCAGAAGAATACGAAGCCGGTTGTCGTAACCTCGAACGGGTGTTTCGGAACACCCCAGCTTCAATGTTCTCAAGGAGTTTGTTGAATCTCCTTTGGCTTGGAGTTCTAGAGGGATGACGTCTTGAATTCGATCTTCCTCTAGGACCGTGTGAAGCCATGTTCACCGATGCATGTGCAGGCTCTTCTTCCTGGAAAGATAGAGTAGTTCAACCGGTCGAAAACTGACCGTTTTGCTTCAGAACAACAATAATTAACTACAATCCTATGACTATTACAATAGTGCTCCCTAGGAGGCATAATAGACATGCTGGAAGATCCCCTATCCTTGTGTTTCTGGATCAGATATTCACGTAAGTTAGGAGGATTGACTGAAGAGGAAGAGGAAGATGGCTTGTTCCTCTTATTTACATCAGTCAGCATGCAGATATTGGGAACCATAACTTTTTCCCTGCCACCCATATACAACAGGTTAGCCATCTGAGTAGCAGATAATCCTCGAGGAGTGTGTCTCTCCGCAAACCAGGTTTTCTTTACGCTGAGGGGTTTAACCTGGCATAATTTGGAACTCTGTTCAGGCTGGCGTAAAACTGAGGAAGCCCTCAATCGGCCATCCGCTTCTCGCATAATCTGGAGAGCGGGCAGATTCTTCTCTTGTTGGCGTAAAGGCCGAGAAATTGAGAAGTCCGCCATTTATTTTCCCTTGCGTAAATTGCAGGGACCATCTGCTTTTTCGCGGAGGGCAGATGCATTCTTACGCGCAGAGCGCGATTAGAATTTCTGATTTTGTGCTGAAGCATTATCAAAAATCTTGTCTGCCACGTCACAGACAGGAGACTGAATTTTATGCGCAGAGCGCGGAGTAGACTTCTGGATTAGTACTAAGGCATCACCAGAAGTTTTGTCTGCCACGTTACAGACGGGAGACAGAGTTTTACGCGCGAGGCGCGAAGTAGACTTCTGGACTAGCACTGAGGCATTGTCAGAAGTTTTGTCTGCCACGTCACAAATGGGAGACAGAGTTTTATGCGCGGGGTACGGAGGTTGCGAAGCTACAACCTTGTTGGTCGGAGAAACCAGAGAGTCGGCAGGAATGGTAGGGGATGTCCGGGGCATCCAGACCTTACGCAATTTTCTGTTGTCTTGGACGGAGAGATAGTCAGAGCTACCCCCTGCTCGAAGCATATCTTCGTAGGCAGATTGGTCGATCTGGACGACCAAGGTCTTCTTCATTGAACCTACTGATACTGCATCGTGTTGAGCAATTACTTTTTTGTCAGATGAGAAAGAGGTCCCCAGCAGAGTCATCATCTTGTGTTTGATAATAAACGAAAGAAATAAAACTAGGTTTATACAAAACCCTTTCTTAGGTTTACAAACAAGAAGTACTATTAATCCTATGCGAGGATGTTAAGTACAAAATTTAATCTGGGTAAATATTGCTATAGGAGTCTGATCTGCAGTCGATCACTTTGTCCCTTGGACCACACGATGATGAAGAAGTGCTGTAGAATAAGGAGATGCTTCAAAGATTGTAAGAGGGAGTGGATGCTCGATGCCAAAATCGTCGATCACTACTCTCTGTCTGAGCTCTTCTCTCTCTGTTCTTCGATTTCTTTGACCTTTTTTTGACCCTCGACCTCTGTCAATAGAGGTCTCTATTTATAGCATTTTAGTGACAGTAACCGTCCAATCGACGTTGAAGCCGGATAGTGGAGAGTATGGCACTTTTTACACGACGGTTATAATAACTGCCACCCACGTATAAATAATCTTCTGAATCTGCGTGTGACTCGTGTCCCATCATGAGATAATGCATATAACTGCTGTGAAGATTACGGCATGCGAGCCACGTAGGTAACTGCCCCTTGCGTAGAAAAGGTTGGCGTAGAAGCCAATAACTGTCACTATGGCGTAGAAGCCAAATAGTTGTTAGGTTGGCGTAGAAGCCAAATAGTTGTCGAGTCGGCATAGAAGCCAAATAGGCGTAGAAGCCTTGTAGGCGTAGAAGCCTGATGCTGCGTGGATAGGTACCTAGCGTAAAAGATAGCTGGTCCTCCTTTCTTGACTGAGGCCTTGAGCGTATTCTGGACCAAATAGCCTTATCATGCACAAATGCAAATATAGCCTGAGTTGGCGCATTCTGAGGAGATAGCATACGGCTTACTCCTTATAGCTGAAAATAGCCAGGTGGCGTATTTCAAGGAGATAGCGTACAGCGTGCTCCTATAGCTGAAAATAGCCTGACGGCGTAATATGCATGGGTGATGGTGTAGACGTATTAGCCGTAATTATAGCTTGCCCAGTCTTTGGAGATATAACCAAATCTTGTGCATTAAATACAGAGATCTGCCCCCCATTCTGCGCATTAAATGCAGAGACGTGCCTCGAGCTCTGTACGAAGAGCAGCTTTTAACGTGGCAGTTCGTTTTGTCTTCTGCTGAGCATAAAAGCTCACATCTGCCTGTGTAAAACTAGGCAGCGTATTCCCTTGTATGCGTAAAAGACTTTGTATCAAGGAAACATCACTAAACGACGGTTTGGGTCTCTGTGCCGTACCATCATTACAGCCTTCGTCTGGATAGCTGTGCAGTACTCGTTGTCCGGAGTCAGGTTCACTGCATGATCTGACAGATTCATTCGAGGAATATGAAGCGTTCCCCGTATAACTTTCCACCACATTAAAAGCGAGTAGGTTTTACGCCAAAGTGGCGATGTAACAATCTTTTTACGCTGGAGCAGCCTGGAAATACTGAATTACGCGGATTGTCCTGGAGCTTATATTTTATGCTGTACTAGCGATAAAGCTCTGTTTGTACGCCGATGGCTCTGAAGTCACGTCTTACGCCACCCAGCACTGAAATACTGCGTATAACTCTACAGCATATTTTTCATGCTTCTACAATGCCTAGATACTCAACCTAGATACTTGACACTAAACCTATATCTTGGCAATTTGCTAACCTGATATCCTCACATGTATACTCAACTTACCTATACATTGATACTTAAGTATTTTATTAAAGCTTTACAAAGTAAAAATTTTTAGAATTTATTTTGTGTGCAAATATTATTTTTGGATTTTTTTAACCTCATATATATATGTAAATATATATATATATATATATATATATATGTTAATAAATATATAGTTATTAATAATAATAATAATAATAATAATAATAAGGAAAAGAAAAACAAGTAAGGAAATAAAAAGGAAAAGAAAAAGAAAGAAAAGAAAATAACAATAAAAAAAAAATACAAAACCTAAACCTATTCACTAAACCAAACCTAATCTAACTCAAACCTTAACCCAATTCCTACTAATCCCCCCCACACCACAGCAAACCCCACGGCCCAGACTACTCCCCCTTCCGATCTCTATCTCTCTCTCTCTCTCTCTCTCTCTCTATATATATATATATATATATATATATATATATATATATATATATATATATATATATATATATATATATATTACACAACCAAAACCCTAACCCTAACCCTTATCTCTCCCCCTTCCCCTGGGCGCCGCCATGGCCGACCGCGGCTGCCGTCGCCGCCATGGGTGACCGCCGGCGCAAGCGGGAGCAGAAACCGCAGCAGCCGCGGTACACATGAAGTCCGACGTCCCATCTTCAAGGTGACGTATCTCCCTCATCTCTTATTCTTTTCTCGAGCGATTTGTCTGTGTACGTTCATAACCTAAACCTCTAGGATTTTTTTCAAGCGGGACAAGTTTTTGTTCCCTGTATTGGTCGAAAAATCGACCAAAACAATGATCGAAAAACTGACAAAAAATAGTCCAAAATTTTGACCAAGACCCCCATGTTCATGCCCAATTTGCCACCAACTCGTTTAATATTTTCAAAATCTAATTGAAAGATTTTTTTTCAATATAACCAAGAATGAAACTGTTCTTTTAGTTTTTATTAATTTATTTTATTTGTTAAATTATTCGACCTCCAAAACGACCAAAAACTTGGTATTTCGAAACTAAAATTTTGTGATACGGAGTGCGTCCCGCCAAACGGGACCGTCCCTTCGTATACCAATTATATCGAAAGGCGTATATGGTATATCCTGATGTGTGGGCTTTCGCGAAAGTTGATTCAGACGTGTGTGCGCGCCAGAATCAACCCATATCCGTAAAATGTTCCGTATCACGACTTTTGTAAACCACCACCCCACTTTGTGTACACTCGTCGGAATGCGACAAAACTTGCGCCATTGGATTTGTGGTATCACGATGGTCCCGTGATCCAAGTTTCACACGATTCTGAGACAGTTGACCGAGCCGCCTATTCGCAGGCCCCACAGTTTGACTTGAAGGGCAAATTTATGATCTGCTCACCGAAATTCAAAATTGGATGTACCATTGAGTTCGTATCATCGTTTAGAATTTGTTTGACCTATAATTTGTCTCATTTAGATACCTTTACCTCTGACACGTATTTCGGTGCAAAGTGGGCCCACATATAAACCCGTTTTGACCTGAAATTATCGTTTTGCCCTCGTGTCAAAATTGGACGAAAGGGTAGACTTTTCTGACTATCTCGCTGATTCCGGAAAAGTTGGTGATATTTATTTCAGCATCCGGAGACGTTCATTCGGAGGCCATAGTTTCTGATCCTTTGTGCTTGACACCTAGACGTTTACATTATGCAGCTTTCTTGCTAGGCAAGTATACCTTGCCATTGTACTGTAATTTACATTCCATATGGTGCATGTATTTTATTTCTGTTATTTAGTTTATATATTTTAACTGCTATATAAACTGTGCGTCCAAGAATAACTTGGGTGCAACGACAGTGGCGTCGTATTTTATCTTTATTATATATTATGCATGTTGACCTAGTTTTATGAGACCACCCCATTATCATGAGATATTCTTATATTTTATTAGCCGTGACACAGTTGTTACACGAGTGTATGTCTCATGTATGACACGAACTTGCGTATTCGACTGGCCACCGGTACGTATGGGACGTCCGACGGATAGGGATAACTGCTGATAGAATTTGTATAATTAGAAGCCTTTGCAGTTATTAGAGATGTCATCGTGTTATGGATATGTCATGAATAGAGCATGGGGTGGGGAGAAGAACAAGTAAGGTGTTTGGGCTCCTTTGCACTTTTCTTCTGTAACCCGCACGCTCCGCCGGAGATGCGTGGTATGATGACCCCTATATTATCTACAGGCGGCCTCTGACGTTCAAAAGATGTCATGCTTTTTAGGCCCCTGATTCTCCGAGAGAATCATGCCAATCCTATTTTAGCCAAATAGCCTACGTGTTGGAAAGTTATTGTCAAAGTGCATTCACATAGGCGGTTAGACGACCCTTGGATGTTTATTTTTAGTACTTTATTGACATGCTTCTATGTATCTTGCTATATTCCTCTGAGGACCTGGTCCCTTTTCTGGTGTAGACGATCATGACTATTCATAGGAGCACATATCAGGACTTGCTACTCCATTCTCTTTCGAATAGATCTTTCCTTCGAGCCTCTCTGATCATTAGATGATGTACTTATTATGTTTACTTTTATATTCTAGTTTGGTAGTGGAATTGTCTGCATCCAACTATTAGTTCTTCTTGACTAGTTCATATTTGGTTCATTGACATATTTGATCATTTATTTCTTTATGATTATTTTGTGGATGAGATTTAGTTATGCCCTGTGACTTGTGACAACTATATACCACTTGTGAATTATTGTTCATAATAAAGTGTACGTATGTATTATGGTTTTCATATATTGGAGTCTCCATATACATACGGCTGGCATGCTTACGTATTCCTAGTCCTACGTATTTTGGGACTAGGGTCCGACATCAGTCTAGTTTGGTATCAGTAGTACACTGATGGGCCATCGGTTAGTGCCTTCAGTAGTAAGGTATTGATGTATATATTATAGGGAATATCAGTAGTGGCGATATTAGCTTTTAGTCCACTGTGTTTATGTACTACTATGTATGTATCACTGACTAATGAATGTATCAGTTAGATGCATTGTTAGTTAATGCTAGTTAGTAATTATCAGCTAGGGTGAAGTTTTGATTTTAGTTATTTGAGTTAGATATCAAGTTAGAATATCATACATTAGTTAGAGTAAGCTAAGTTTGTCTAGTTAGTCTAGTGTCATTTAGCATTAGTATTAATATTAAGTTGGTATCAGTTATATTAAGTTAGTAGTAGTTATTGCAAGTTAGTAAGTCATGAAAGTATAAGTTATGTACTAATTTGTAAAACCCCTATTCCTAGAAATCGTGTATACCATTTTTAATTATTAATTATTAATTTAATTATAGTAATTAGTGGCTGATTAGGAGAAAAAGATTTTTAATAATTTTTATTTTAGGTGTTGGTGCACTTAGAGTATTTATAGGACCATTAGGAATTTTTTAAAATTTATTTTATGTAGGAGACCCCTTGAGCAGTTACTAGCTTAACGGTGTGCATTAATGTAATTCTAAATTTTTCCTATGAGTATATGCGTATATATAAATATATATACAAATATATTTTAAAGGAAAAAAAATTATAAAAGGAAAAGAAAAGAAAAGAAATAGAAAAAAACAAAAACTATTATTAATACTAATAAACTAATAACTATTAATCAACCTATTAACCAAATACAACCACCAATCCGTTTAATAATTGCATCCTGGCATTTGTTGCTGTGAACATCCGCCCACTTTTGCAACCAAACTATTCTAACACAGCAAGCATCCCCTTAGCAAACCACGTTAGCAAGACCCCCCCCACTCGGCTAATAAACAACCCGCCTCCTCTCTCTTCCTTTCATATATATATATTATTCTATTTATAAAATCCTAACCCTAATCATCCAGAATCTCTCTCTTCCCATCTAGACCTAGAGAGCGCCGCCATCGCAGCCAGAGAACCCCACCAGGCCGTCTAAACACATCCCGACGACCGCGACCCCGCGCACTGCATATTCCCACAGCGAGGTACCTGTGTTCCGGAGTTATTTTTCGTCGACTCGCTCAACCAAACGCTGCCCCATCTTCACCGGTATGCTCATCCCTTAACCCTCTCCCATATCTGTGTGATAGTAGACCTCGAACAACATGTAACCCTAGGCGATAATAACGCCAAAGTTGGCGGAAACAAACCGAATTCTGGGATCGCAGAAAACTGCGGTGACCACCCATATTTCGGAGTTCGTATCTCCCACCACAGATATCTGAATTTGATAATTCTTTTTGTTATGCGTAGACCACTTGACCTAGTTTAATTTTTGTTCAATAACCCTAGATTATTAACTGTTGTAGATAGAATTAAATTCGTTGGAAAACCCCGCGAACCCACTTTTTCCAGATTTCCAAAAGTTGTGAAACGGACCGCACCCCGCCAAACGGGACCGTCCCGAAGTGTACCAAGTGTACCGAACGGTATGCGCAGCATAATCGGACATGTAAAAATTTGTAAAAACTGATTTGGACGTGTGTGCGCCCGAAATCAGTCCGTATCCGCGGACACACCCCGTGTCACAACTTTTGTGGAAGTCACGCGCATTTTGTGCACGTTCGTTAGATTACGACGAAACTTGAGCCACTAGACTCGTGGTAATGCGCTGGTCCTATGACCCAATTTTCACGTAATTCTGAGACAGTTGACCAAGTCGCCAATTGGCGGACCCCATAGTTGACTTTTTGGGCAAAATTGTGTTCGGCCCATCGAAATTCACATTTGGATATACCGTTGGGTTCTTATTGATATCTAAAGTTTGTTTAACCTATAATTTATTCCATTTAGAGACTGTTACCCTTGGCATATTTTTTTGGTGCAAAGTGGGCCACACGTGGACCCCACTTTAACCCAAAATTACCATTTTGCCCCTATGTCCAAATTGGACGAAAGAAAAGTACTTTTTAGCTATTTTGCTTATTCTGGGAACGTTGGTGACATCTATTTCAGCATCCGAAGATATTTGTTCTGAGGCCATAGCTTCTGATCCTGTGTGCTTGACTTCTTGACAGTACACCTTGCAGCTTTCTTACCAGGCAAGATACATTGCCAAATTGTTTACAGTATTTTGCATGCTTAGTATATTTCTGTATATTTATTGCATTTCTATATATTTCTTGCATGTATAGTTTTCTTTCAATCATTACTATGTATTAGATATGTTGACACACACATGGCACTTAGTATCATCGAGGACAATCATTAGACGTATGGGCTTTTAACCACTCTGATAAACCGTAGTAACTAGCACGCACTATGGTGGTCGTGTCCGATGGTCGCTACCCCTGAGGTATGTCGATTGATGGAGTCCGAGGGTCGCTACCGCCGAGGTATGTCGGCTGATGATGTCCACTGACGAGTGTATGAGTTGTGAGGATTAGATCGAGTAGCCTACCCTTGCCCATACGTCGAAAAATTATCCTCATTTGCATTCATATAGATTGTCTTGTACAGCGTACTTATATATTTTCAAACATTATGCATGTTTACTGTATTCAAATTGGCTTGCTTCTATGTATCTTGTTACGTCCCTCTGAGGACCTGGTCCCTTTCTAGGTGTATTTGTTCTTGAGTATTTGCAGGAGCGCAGATTTGGATGGTTACATATGTTTCGAGGATGTCTTCTCTTCAAGCCCTGTGGTTGTTAGCTGGTATTCTTATATTGTATTGTACTTTTCATTCGAGTTGGTAGTAGATTTATTTCCATCCAACCATCATCCTTAGATACTTATATTGAGATCTAGTTTCATAGATACTGATTATTTATTTATATTTGATTTCGTGGATGAGATTTAGATTGTACCCTATGACTTGTGACATATGTTTATACCACTTGTGGATTGATATTCATATTACAGCATACGTGTGGATCTTGGTTTCCATATATTAGAGTTGCCATATCCATGCGGCTGGCATGCTTACGTGTTCCTTGTCCTACGTACTTTTGGGACTGGGGCGTGGCATAATTGTATAGTATTAAACATATATCAGAGAGAGAGAGAGAGGGTTAGGGTTAGGGTTTACACCCTATGTGATAATATTTGTGTCGTGTATGTGTCAGTGTGTGTGTCAGTGTATGTGTGTCGTGTCTGTGTCAGTGTCATGTTATGTCTGCATCTGTGAGAGAAAGAGAGAGAGAGAGAGAGAGAGAGAGAGAGAGAGAGATCATATTAGGGTTTACACCCTCTGTGTCATGTCTGTATCAGTGTGTGTGTGTCGTGTCAGTTTCAGTGTCATATCGTGTGCATCTGTGTGAGAGAGAGATCGGGTTAGGGTTAGGGTTAGGGTTTACACCCTCTGTGACAGTCTGTGTCGTATCTGTGTCAGTGTATGTGTGTGTCATGTCTGTTTCAGTGTCATATCGTGTGCATCTGTGTGTATGTGAGAGAGAGAGAGAGAGAGATTGGGTTAGGGTTAGGGTTTATACCTGTCACGACCCGATTCCGTAGAATCGTTGAGGCATCCCCCGAATCGTGACTGCCGTACGGGCCTGGGGTTGCGCCCGCACAAGGCTTTAATGATTTGTATAGCAAGCACATATTTAGAGTATGCAGATAAATTGAAACACAGATTTAAAATATGGAAAAGTTCTCTTTATTGATAATGCACATCTATTACAAACTCCTGAATAAGTCAGCTAATTTGCCGCACGGGCTTACAAAAGTGTTGACTCAAAATGAGATAGCAGTCATGTACATTACATCCCTTTATAAACTTTAAAAGATATAGACCTCCAGGCTGGAGGACGGCTTTGCCATGAAGCTGCATTTGTGTATGAAAAGTTGCAAGCTTCTGACTCCAAAATACTTCGAGGAGCGCGGTGAAGATTCGCCAACATCTGGACTGGATCGGGAAGACGACTTCGGCTCCTCGCTCGGTTCGCCTTGGTGCGGAGAACCTGTTTCAACGAGGGTCAGCATGTCGAAACATACTGGTGAAGGCGAGCTAACCGAACTATACCAATCAACACATTATTGTTTTAATGAAGCATGCATATTTGTGGGTTTCTATCTTGCCTTAGTTCATTTACAAGCAACAGTATATATATGTATGATACTGAAATAAACTAGCCACCGTTCGGTGGATTTTACCTGTTCGCCTGAACCACCTGCACAATACTTACCATGCCTTCCCTGCCACGAAGACACAAGTTAGTTTGCAACAGGTTTAAATATACAGTGGATCACTGGCTAGGATGCCATAATGGACGATTTAGTCTTGAACGAGGATGGAATGCAGCGAAGATTCAGTAGTAGCTACAAACCATCCGTTCAGATGCAGTAGACTACAGTAAGTTCCGTCCGGATCGGATCGGTGCCAGTGCCACAGCGACCGTCCGCAGGAACCAGTGACCTTGTGCACAAGTTGTCCGTGATCAAATCGGTATTGTTTTATTAAGTTAACAGTTCATGCAGTTGAGGCAATGCCAATTCAGGACAAGCAGTATTATGATTCAGTTGCATAGCCTCTCGATTCAGTATATTTTATAGCACAATTTTAAAGAAGAACAAACATTCTAACTTGTATTTATGCATATGATAAATGTCCCAAACGAATAAGCATGCAGGTAAGTAACCGTTCACAAGTTTGATTGACAAGCAGTATTATCCAAGTCTATTCTCTTTTATCTTGGTATCTTTTATTATTACTTGGTATCGTCTGATCGGGGCAACAAGAATGCAAGAGTTTTTGGGTAAAGACTTGGAAGCAGGGCTAGCTAATCGGGATGGTAGCCACTCACTTAGATTGTTGTAAGGGAGAAGGAAAGAGGCGCTTCACGACTCCGCTCGCAAGCCGCCTACTGCTCGTTCACCTTCATTACGAACAGCTCGATCAATACCTCTTCCACTTTTCCAATCTCGGAATTGAAGTGCAGTTCAATGAACGAAAATAATGAAAACCATCGAAACCGTTCAAGGAAAACAAGCAAATCCCAAAACCAACTCAAAGCACAAAAGCAACAAGCGACATCGAAAACCGAGGCAATAAAAGATAGCAGCGGAGAGGTCCCTCCTGACTCTGCCACTAAGTCGATCCCGGGGGCACGGTCCACTGAATATGGGAATCGATTCCGAAAAAATAGATCCATAACGAGGACGAGTTCTTAATTCAATCTATCCCGATTGAACGATACCGTCTTGTGTTTCTTAGCCGCGCTCCCCGCACCGGGGGAACGGGGCGCTACAACACCCTCTCTCACAGTCTGTGTCGTGTCTGTATTAGTGTGTATGTGTGTGTCGTATCTGTGTCAGTGTCATATCGTGTGCATCTGTGTATGTGAGAGAGAGAGAGAGTTAGGGTTTACCTAGAGGAGGAGGGGGATGCCGGAGTAGGTGGCTGTGGAGGACGCCGGAGGGTTCACTTCGCCGGAGAGGGGGAGGAAAGAGGGGGTAGTTTTTGAAAAATTGGGGGAAGTCTTCGACAGAAGGGGGGAATCAAAACCTATATTAAAATTTGAGCGACGTTTAGCGACGTCAACTTATGACATTGTTAATAAAAATAGTTTGCGACGTTGTAGACGTCGCTAAATATGTCGCTAAACGTTGCTAAATTAAAAAATTCAGCGACGTTTAGCGACCTTAAAGAAGGTTATAGCGACTATTCTTTAAAAAAACTTAATTACTGTCGCTAAACGTCGCTATATGTCTCCAACAGCGACGTATAGCGGCATTTATTTTTGGAGTCGCTGAAATCTTTAATATTAGCGACGTTTTATTATGATGTCGCTAAAAACGTCGGTATTTTATCATATTTTGGTAGTGGTTGTACATGGAGCAGCCAGAGAGATTCTGTGAGAAGGGCAAGTCATATTTGGTCTGTCGGTTGAGGAAGAGCTTGTATGGTCTGAAACAGGCTCCGAGATAATGGTACAGGAAGTTCGTTGTTTATGGGAGAGCATGTGTAAAACCCCCTTCCTAGAAAATCGTATACACCCTTTATTTATTAATTATTAATTAAATTATAATAATTAGGTTCTAATAGGAGAAATAGATTTTTAATAATTTTTATTTTAGGTGTCCGGGCACTTAGATGACTTATGTGACCATCAGAAATTTTTTCGGATTTTATTCCATGTAGGGGACCCATTGAGCAGTTGCTAGCCTAACGATGTGCAATACCCTAATCTATAAATTTTCTTATGTGTGAATATATATATGGCAATATATACATATATATATATATATATATATGTATATATATATTTAAAAAAAAAAAGAAAGTAAAAGAATTAATAAGAAAGTAACTATTAATATTAATATAATAATAATACCAACATTCCTAAACTACTATTCCTCTTTAGTTTGCTATTCCTTTGCAGCAACTTTGCTTGCTGAATGACCGCCACTTCAGCCTATTCATTAAGACCCGCCCCTTAGCACCCATTCAGCAACGTTAGCCCCGACCCCTGTTGCCCGCGGACTCAAACCATCCGCACCCTCTCTCTTCTTATATATATATATATATATATATATATATATATATATATATATATATATATATATATATATATATATTTCTCTCTCAAACCCTAACCTAAATCTCCAGACCTCCTCTTCCCATCTAGAGCCGTCACCGCAGCCAGAGAAGCCCCACCAAGCCATCCAACCATTCCGTCGACTCCGACCTCGCGCCCTGCAGAATCCCACTCGAAGCACCTTCGCTCTGGAGTGATTTTCCGTCGACTCGCTCAACCAAACACCGTTCCGTCTTTATAGGTATGATCACCCCTTAACCCTCTTCCATATTTGTTTTATAGCCAACCTCGGACAATGTGTGCCCCTAGGTGAAAAACAGCGCCCAAGATGGGCGAGCAGACAGAATTCTGGAATCGCAGAATTCCAGAATGACCACCCATATTGTCGAGTTCGTATCTCCCACCACAGAGATCCGAATTCGGTGATTCTTTTTGATACCTGTAGAATACTTGACCTAGTTTATTTTTTGTTAAATAATCCTATGCTATTAGTTGCTGTGGACATAATTGTATTCGTCACAAAACTGCGCGCACCCACTTTTTCCAGATTTCCAAAAGTTAGAAAACGGAGCGCATCCCGCCAAACGGGAGTGCCCCACCGTGTGCCAAGTGTACCGAATGGTGCACGCAGCATAACCGGACACGTGAAAATTTGTGGGGACTGATTCGGACGCGTGTGCACGCCAAAATCAGACCGTATCCGCGGACACACACCGTGTCGCAACTTTTGTGGCACTCGCGCGTATTTTGTGCACGCTTGTCAGAATGCGACAAAACTTACGCCACTGAACTCGTGGTAACGCGCTGGTCCTGTGACCCAATTTTCATGCATTTCTGAGACGGTTGACCAGATCGCCAATTGGCGGGCCCCACAGTTGATTTTTTGGACAAAATTCTGTTTGGCCCATCAGAATCCACATTTGGATATACCGTTGGGTTCGTATTGACATCTAGAGTTGTTTGACCTATAGTTTATCCCATTAAGAGACTGTTACCATTGGCACGCTTTTCGGTACAAAGTGGGCCACATGTGGACCCCACATTTACCCGAAATTACCGTTTTGCCCCTGTGTCCAAATTGGACGAAAGGGATATGCTTTTTAGCTATTTTGCTCATTCCGAAAATGTTGGTGATGTTTATTTCAGCATCCGGAGACGTTTGTTCGGAGTCCTTAGTTCCAGGTTCAGTGTCCTTGACATTGGGCGCGTACACTTTACAGATTTCTTGCCAGGCAAGTATACCTTGCCATTGTACTGTTTTTACATTCCATATGAGGCATGCATGTTTACTTTCTGTTTATTTAGTTCATTTATTTTAACTGTTATATGAACTGCGCGTCCAAGGAAACTTGGGTGCAACGACGGTGTCGTCGTACTATGTTTTTATTTATGTATATGCATTGGACCTACTTTATGAGACTACCCCATTTTCATGAGGCATTTATGTTTCATTGGCCATGACACTATTCTTACACGAGTGTGAGTCACATGTAGGATACGGACTTACGTACTCGGCTGGCCACCGGTACGTATAGGTCGTACGACGGATAGGGATAACCGCCAATAGAAACTTTGCATGCTAGTAGACCTGGCGGTTATTAGAGGTATTATCGTGTCATGGATATGACATGCTTAGAGCATTGGGTGGAGATAACAACAAGTAAGGCATTTGGGCTCCTTTGCACTTTCCTTGTGTAACCCGTACGCTCCGCCGGAGATGCGCGGTCATGATGACACCTATACTACTTGGCGGGCCTCCGCCGTTCAAAAGACGACGTGCCTTTGTAGGCCCCTGGATCTCCAAGAGAACCATGCCAATCCTATTTATGGCCAGATAGCCCACTTGTTAGAAAGTTGTTCTCAAACTGCATTCACATAGATGGTTAGGCGACCCCAATAGATGTTTATTTTCAGTACTTTATTGGCATGTGCTTTTTGTATCTTGTTACGTCCCTCTGAGGACCTGGTCCCTTCCAGATATAGGTGAGCAGGAGTACCCGCAGGAGTATGGACCTGGACCTGACGCTACTTATCAGACTGAGGAGATCTTACCTTCTGATTATATGTGATTCATTGCCGCTGTTTAGAGATTCTAGTTGCTATTCTTTTCTAGACATTTATTCTTATATTAGAGTTTATTCTCTTCTCTCTTTATTAGTTATTATAGTCGATTTGCAGTGGATTTGTTTCCACCCGACTATCACATTTTGAGATTACTATTTGAGACTGCTTCTTTGATATTCAGTTATTGATTTCCATTATTCTATTATTTGTGTTATGGATAAGATATAGAACTGCGTGTGACTTGTTGTGACATATATTACCACTGTGGATTGGATATTCATGTACAGCGTACGTGTGTATATGGTTTCCATATATTGGAGTTCGTATACATACGGCTGGCGTGTTACGTATTCCTAGTCCTACGTATTTTGGGACTGGGGTGTGACATGTTTTTGTGGTGGCCCATGCAGGTCAAGAATATATTATCTCGGTTACATAACTGTACCGAACAAGCCTGCGTATAGGAATCGAGTATAAGGATCTCATCCACGCTTGATTGAAACTCATCCTTCCTATTTAATACTTGCATCATGTTTGATTCCTGTACTTTTCTAATCGTTTCGTACATCAACTGCAGAGAGATGGATTTGCAGAATGGATGTACTGCCGCCGATGGCGACACAACTTCTGGCGTCAATGGTCAGACTCAAGGAGGAACCCCAACGATTCCTAGGCTTCCGGGACCAGATGGACAGACTCACACCCTAGTTCCATCTGATCTTCCCGCTTCACCTATTGGGAACCTTCCACCTGCCCCAGTACCGCAAGATGGCCAAGCGCAGATGTTCCAATTCTTTCAGATGATGATACAGGAACAGAGGCAGCAGGCAGCCGAGCAGAGGCAGCAGGCAGCTGAGCAGAGGCAAGAATTTTTGGCAGCACTGGAGAGGATGGCTGCACATGCTACTGTACCAGCCCAAGCACTAGCTCCAGTACCTCGAGCTAGGGTTGGATCAGTAAAAAATTTTGTTCAGATGGGTGCAAGGCAGTACAAGGGCACTGAGAGCCCGGAGGAGACCACCAGCTGGATCACTCACACGCAGAAGCTACTGGAAGCATCGCAGTTACCCACGGACCTATGGATGATGGGTGTAAGGACGCTTCTAGATGGTAATGCCCATCACTGGTGGGAATCCATGGAGCGCCAGTTGGGTACTTACCAGACTTGGAAGCAGTTCTTGGAGTTCTTTGAGGGAAAGTACTTCCCGGACACTGTCAGGGACACCTTGTATGATCAGTTTCTTCACTTAGAGCAAGGAAATCGAACAGTGGACGAGTATGATGCCGAGTTTAGTTGACTCAGCAAATATGGCGCTGCTTTGATACCAAATGACTTGGCTAAGGCTAAGAGATTTCATCGAGGACTGACCCAGGAGCTACAACATTATACAAGCTCGCAGTCCCGAGTCTCTTATGCTGAACTTCTGACAGAGGCCAGATTTCAGGAAACCATTAGCAGAGGAAAAGGAGGTCAGCTGAGGACACAACAAGGATCAGCAAGGATACAGCAAGGACCAGTCAGGACATAACAGGGAGGACCTATCAGACGTCCCTTGACACAGCAGCATCAGCAACACAGAGCTGGACCATACCAGAATCCAGAGAAGCCCTACTGCAATTATTGTGGGAAACGCGGACATGTATCGAGAGATTGTCGGACTCGCTTGGGTCAGTGCCTGAGATGTGGCTCTGGGCAGCACATGGCGAGAGACTGCCCAATGCAGACATCGACACTCCCACCACCAGTTCAGAGACTAGCGCTTCCAGCACCGAAGCCAGCCCAACAGATGACCGGACCGGGAGCACCCCGCCCCCCAGCAGCAGGAGGATTTCAGAGAGGACCACCACTACCCACTCAGGAGGAGCAGTATATGAGGACTGGACATGGACAGCCACAGAGGAACGGACGAGCTTTTGCATTGGAGGTAGATGACCTGGATCATGAGGTGGATATCATAGCAGGTATTACCCTTGCTTTTACTTTTCCTGCTGTGACATTATTTGATACGGGAGCCACCCACTTATTCATATTATCTAGTTTTATTGCCAAACACAACATTGCTTCTACACCATTATCTAGTTGTGTTAGAATTCTTACCGGAGGAGGAGTTGTACCAGTTAGTCGAGTTTGTAGAACGGGTCCTATAGTGATACGTGGCAGAGAGATGAACGCCCAACTCTTAGTCCTTCCTATGCCATATTTTGATATTGTGCTTGGAATAGACTAGCTAAGCAAGTACCATGCTTTCTTCGATTGCTTTGGAGGAAGCATTCGTTTTAAGGTACCAGGCCAGCCTGAACTTGAGTTTGCCCGAGGATCCACAGAAATCCTTGATGGTATGCAGGTCACGATGGACGATGTTGTCTATCACCCTATTATTTCAGAATTTCTAGACGTCTTTCCAGAAGATTTGCCAGGACTACCCCCAGACAGAGACGTAGAGTTTTCAATTGAACTAGCACCCGGAGCAGCACCTATAGCATCGCATGTTTACAGACTGGCGAAGAAGGAGATGGACAAGCTGAAGGCACAGTTAAAAGAGCTAGAGGAGAAAGGTTTTATCCGACCGAGTGCATCACCCTGGGGAGCACCAGTGTTGTTTGTACCAAAGAAGGATGGGTCAGTGCGTATGTGCATTGACTACAGAGCCTTGAATGTAGTGACAGTGAAGAACAAATATCCATTGCCACGCATTGATGACCTGTTTGATCAACTCAGTGGAGCTAAGGTATTCTCGAAGATAGATCTGAGATCGGGATATCACCAAGTGAAGGTACGGAAGCAGGACATTCCGAAGACCGTATTCAGAACAAGATATGGGCACTACGAGTTTTTGGTCATGCCATTTGGATTAACCAATGCTCCAGCGATCTTCATGGACTTGATGAATCGAGTCTTCCACCCGTACTTGGACCAGTTCGTGGTCATCTTCATAGATGATATACTTGTCTATTCGAAGAGCCACGAGGAGCACGAGGAGCACCTGCGGATTATTCTAGAGACTTTGAGGAGAGAGCAGTTATATGCTAAACTCAGCAAATGTGAGTTCTTCTTGGACAGAGTTTTATTTCTTGGACATGTTGTTACAGGAGATGGTATTTCTGTTAATCCAGAGAAAATCTCAGCAGTTGAGACATGGCCTGTTCCTAAATCAGCAGCAGAGGTGAGGAGTTTCCTTGGACTTGCGGGATATTACCGACGGTTCATGGAAAACTTCTCAAGGATAGCGGCACCTATGACTCGTCTGACTTGTAAGGATCAAGAATTTATATGGACTGACGAGTGTCAAGCAGCCTTTGAAGAGTTGAAGAAGCGACTGACTATAGCACCAGTATTGACGATTCCGTCAGGATCAGGAGGATATGTGATCTACAGTGACGCATCAGGAAAAGGCTTAGGATGCTTATTGATGCAGCATGGCAAGGTGATTGCATATGCATCTAGGCAGTTACGAGTACATGAGAAGAATTATCCGACTCATGACTTGGAACTTGCAGCCGTTGTATTTGCTCTGAAGCTATGGAGACATTACTTATATGGGGAACGAGTAGAAATCTATACAGACCACAAAAGCCTCAAGTACGTCTTCACGCAGAAGGAGTTAAATATGAGGCAACGTCGATGGCTCGAGTTGATGAAAGATTTCGAGATAGAGCTACATTATCATCCAGGCAAGGCTAACGTGGTAGCAGACGCGTTAAGCCGGAAGCCAGCAGCTTACTTCTTGACAGCACAGAGGGAACTATTGGAGGACTTGCAAGAGCTTGGCATTGAAGTGATATTACCCGGAGCAGATGGGACACTAGCCAACTTGCAAGTACAATCATCATTGGTAGAGAAGATTAAGGCAGCTTTGCCTACAGATGCCAGATTCCGGAGACTGAAGGAAAGGACAGAGGCCGGAGAGCAGACAGGATTGCGCATTCATGAGGATGGGACATTACGATGTGGTGATCGTCTTTATGTTCCAAATGGAAAGATTCGACAGGAGCTGATGGCAGAGGCTCATAGTTCGATTTATTCTATTCATCCTGGAGGCACCAAGATGTATCGTGACTTACGACAACACTTTTGGTGGCATGGGATGAAGAGAGAGATAGCTCGCTTTGTAGCTAAATGTCTGGTATGTCAACAAGTAAAGGCAGAGCACCAGAGGACAGCAGGATTATTGCAACCACTTCTGATTCCAGAGTGGAAGTGGGAGCACATCACTATGGACTTCGTCACGGGTTTTTCCAAGAGTCCAAGTGGGAGAGATGCAGTGTGGGTAATAGTGGACCGACTCACCAAGTCAGCCCATTTTATACCTTTTAGAGTGGGTCAGTCTACAGAATCTTTAGCTGATTTATATATGAGGCAGATCGTAAGATTGTACGGCATACCAGTCAGCATTGTATCGGACAGAGATTCGCGCTTCACATCGCACTTTTGGAGGAGCATGCAAGAGAGTCTTGGTACTCGTATGAAGTTCAGTACATCTTACCATCCGCAGACAGACGGGCAGTCGAAGCGTACTATTCAGACCTTGGAGGACATGTTAAGGGCTTGCATGTTAGACTTCGGAGGATCATGGGAGGACCACCTACATCTTGTAGAGTTTTCTTACAACAATAGCGATCAAGCGAGTATTCAGATGGCTCCGTTTGAAGCATTGTATGGAAGAAAATATAGATCTTCTGTGTGTTGGAGTGACGTGGAAGAACGTCAGATTTTGGGACCCGAGTTGGTGGTCAACACCGTAGAGACAGTCAAGAAGATTCAAGGACACTTGCGAGCAGCGCAAGACAGGCAGAAGCAGTGGGCAGACCTTCATCGTCGTCCCTTGGAGTTCAAAGAGGGTGATCACGTCTTCTTGAGGATATCACCGACCAGAGGCACCATCCGATTCGGAGGGCGCGGCAAGTTGAGTCCAAGGTATATTGGACCATTTGACGTGCTCGAGAGAGTCGGAGAGGTGGCATATCGACTTGCGCTACCACCTTCACTGGAGGGAGTACATGACGTATTCTATGTGTCGCAGCTCAGGTGATATATGGCAGACAGCAGTCATGTTCTCGACCATTCGGAGATCACCATTGGGCCGAGCTTGTCATACCAAGAGCAACCCGTGGGAATCCTTGATCGTCGAGAGAAGGTATTGAGGAACCAGTCTATTCCCTTGGTTCGCGTAGCATGGAGGCATGGCGCGCCAGGAGAATCAACTTGGGAGCGCGAGGACGACATGCGCAAGCGTTTTCTGAACCTATTCGCAGACCAAGGTATGAATTTACATTGTTAATTTATATCTTATACCATCCTTGCATTCTATCGTGGCTTAATTTTAATTTCGAGGACGAAATTTTTACAAGTTGGGTAGAATGTAAAACCCCCTTCCTAGAAAATCGTATACACCCTTTATTTATTAATTATTAATTAAATTATAGTAATTAGGTCTAAATAGGAGAAATAGATTTTTAATTATTTTTATTTTAGGTTTCCGGGCACTTAGATGACTTATGTGACCATCAGAAATTTTTTCGGATTTTATTCCATGTAGGGGACCCATTGAGCAGTTGCTAGCCTAACGATGTGCAATACCCTAATCTATAAATTTTCTTATGTGTGAATATATATATGGCAATATATACATATATATATATATATATATATATATATATATATATATATATATATATGTATATATATATATATATATATATTTTAAAAAAAAAGAAAGAAAGTAAAAGAATTAATAAGAAAGTAACTATTAATATTAATATAATAATAATACCAACATTCCTAAACTACTATTCCTCTTTAGTTTGCTATTCCTTTGCAGCAACTTTGCTTGCTGAATGACCGCCACTTCAGCCTATTCATTAAGACCCGCCCCTTAGCACCCATTCAGCAACGTTAGCCCCGACCCCTGTTGCCCGCGGACTCAAACCATCCGCACCCTCTCTCTTCTTATATATATATATATATATATATATATATATATATATATATATATATATATATATATATATATATATATATATATATATATATATTTCTCTCTTAAACCCTAACCTAAATCTCCAGACCTCCTCTTCCCATCTAGAGCCGTCACCGCAGCCAGAGAAGCCCCACCAAGCCATCCAACCATTCCGTCGACTCCGACCTCGCGCCCTGCAGAATCCCACTCGAAGCACCTTCGCTCCGGAGTGATTTTCCGTCGACTCGCTCAACCAAACGCCGTTCCGTCTTCATAGGTATGATCACCCCTTAATCCTCTTCCATATTTGTTTTATAGCCAACCTCGGACAATGTGTGCCCCTAGGTAAAAAATAGCGCCCAAGTTGGGCGAGCAGACAGAATTCTAGAATCGCAGAATTCCAGAATGACCACCCATATTGCCGAGTTCGTATCTCCCACCACAGAGATCCGAATTCGGTGATTCTTTTTTATACCTGTAGAATACTTGACCTAGTTTATTTTCTGTTAAATAATCCTATGCTATTAGTTGCTGTGGACATAATTGTATTCGTCACAAAACTGCGCACCCACTTTTTCCAGATTTCTAAAAGTTAGAAAACGGAGCGCGCCCCGCTAAACGGGACCGCCATGCCGTGTGCCAAGTGTACCGAATGGTGTACGCAGCGTAACCGGACACGTGAAAATTCGTGAGGACTGATTCGGACGCATGTGCGCGCCGGAATCAGACCGTATCCGCGGACACACACCGTGTCGCAACTTTTGTGGCACTCGCGCGTATTTTGTGCACGCTTGTCAGAATGCGATGAAACTTACGCCACTGAACTCGTGATAACGCGCTGGTCCTGTGACCCAATTTTCATGCATTTCTGAGACGGTTGACCAGATCGCCAATTGGCGGGCCCCATAGTTGATTTTTTGGACAAAATTCTGTTTGGCCCATCGGAATCCACATTTGGACATACCGTTGGGTTCGTATTAACATCTAGAGTTGTTTGACCTATAGTTTGTCCCATTAAGAGACTGTTACCATTGGCACGCTTTTCGGTGCAAAGTGGGCCACAAGTGGACCCCACATTTACCCGAAATTACCGTTTTGCCCCTGTGTCCAAATTGGACGAAAGGGATATGCTTTTTAGCTATTTTTTTTATTCCGAAAACATTGGTGATGTTTATTTCAGCATCCGAAGACGTTTGTTCGGAGTCCTTAGTTCCAGGTTCAGTGTCCTTGACATTGGGCGCGTACACTTTACAGATTTTTTGCCAGGCAAGTATACCTTGCCATTGTACTATTTTTACATTCCATATGAGGCATGCATGTTTACTTTCTGTTTATTTAGTTCATTTATTTTAACTGTTATATGAACTGCGCGTCCAAGGAAACTTGGGTGCAACGACGGTGTCGTCGTACTATGTTTTTATTTATGTATATGCATTAACCTACTTTATGAGACTACCCCATTTTCATGAGGCATTTATGTTTCATTGGCCATGACACTATTCTTACACGAGTATGAGTCACATGTAGGACACGGACTTGCGTACTCGGCTGGCCACCGGTACGTATAGGTCGTGCGACGGATAGGGATAACCGCCAATAGAAACTTTGCATGCTAGTAGACCTGGCGGTTATTAGAGGTATTATCGTGTCATGGACATGACATGCTTAGAGCATTGGGTGGGAAGAACAACAAGTAAGGCATTTGGGCTCCTTTGCACTTTCCTTGTGTAACCCGTACGCTCCGCCGCAGATGCGCGGTCATGATGACACCTATACTACTTGGCGGGCCTCCGCCGTTCAAAAGACGACGTACCTTTGTAGGCCCCTGGATCTCCAAGAGAACCATGCCAATCCTATTTATGGCCAGATAGCCCACTTGTTAGAAAGTTGTTCTCAAACTGCATTCACATAGATGGTTAGGCGACCCCAATGGATGTTTATTTTCAGTACTTTATTGGCATGTGCTTTTTGTATCTTGTTACGTCCCTCTGAGGACCTGGTCCCTTCCAGATATAGGTGAGCAGGAGTACCCGCAGGAGTATGGACCTAGACCTGACGCTACCTATCAGACTGAGGAGATCTTACCTTCTGATTATATGTGATTCATTGCAGCTGTTTAGAGATTCTAGTTGCTATTCTTTTCTAGATATTTATTCTTATATTAGAGTTTATTCTCTTCTCTCTTTAGTAGTTATTATAGTCGATTTGCAGTGGATTTGTTTCCACCCGACTATCACACTTTGAGATTACTATTTGAGACTGCTTCTTTGATATTCAGTTATTGATTTCCATTATTCTATTATTTGTGTTGTGGATGAGATATAGAACTGCGTGTGACTTGTTGTGACATATATTACCACTGTGGATTGGATATTCATGTACAGCGTACGTGTGTATATAGTTTTCATATATTAGAGTTCGTATACATACGGCTGGCGTGTTACGTATTTCTAGTCCTACGTATTTTGGGACTGGGGTGTGACACCATGGCTATGCACAGATGACGTCGGATTATTGTATTTTTGTGAGATACTTCACCGAGGATGATTTTATCATTTTGTTGCTTTATGTTGATGACATGCTGTTGGTGGATCGGAATGCCACTAGAATAGCATAGTTGAAGCGCCAACTGGGCTCGGCCTTCTCTATGAAGGATTTGGGCACAACGAAGCTATTTTTGGGGTGGAGATCAGCCGAGAGAGAGAGAGAGTCCAAGCTGCTACACTTGTCCCAAAAGAAGTACATTCACCAGGTACTTCAGCGTTTCGGGATGGACGGGTCGAAGAAAGTGAGTAACCCCCTTGCGTTTCACTTTAAGTTCACTGAGGAGCAGTATCCATCTACTAAGGACGAGAAGGAAGATATGGAGCGAGTTGCATATGCCTCAGCCATGGGGAGTCTGATGTATGCTATGGTATGTACGAGACCAAACATTGCTTACGCAGTCGGCACAGTTAGCAGGTACACTTACAATCATGGAAGGGTACATTGGAGTGGGGTCAAGTGGATTCTATGATATCTTCAGGGTACTGTCGATTGGAGACTTTTATTTGGTGGTAACGAGCCGAAGCTAGTTGGATATACCGACGCTGATATGGCTGGAGATGTAGAGACGAGATCGGCTTCGGGCTATGTGATGATGTTTGCTGGTTGATCAGTATCGTGGCAGTCGCGTTTACAGAAGTATATTGCCTTGTCGACGATAGAGGCAGAATACATTGCGTCAACGGAGGCTTGCAAGGAGTTGCTGTGGATGAAGAAGCTGCTGCAGGAAATTGGGCTAAAGTAGGAGCAGTATCCTTTGCTTTGCGATAGTCAAAGTGCTATTCACCTTGTGAAGAATCAGACATTTCATAGCCGGTCCAAGCACATTGATACCCGGTATCATTGGATACGGGATGTGGTTGACAAGAAGGAAGCGGTGCTTGAGAAGGTTCATACAGATGACAACGGAGCAGATATGTTCACAAAGGTTCTACCAAGAAAAAAGTTTGGGTATTGCAGGCGGATCGTCGGGATGACGACCCCCTCTACATAGTTGTGAAGGAAAAGATTTGTTGGAGTGAGTGGGGTTCCCAACCTATGTGAAAAATATCCAGGAGTAGGATTGAGAATTTCTATATATAATAAGAATACCTCAATTTATTTGGATTGGATATTTTAAATATAATAGGAATATCTCAATGGATTTGGATTGGATATTTCTACATATAATAGGAATATGTCAATGGATTTGAATTTAGATTGGATATTTCTATCTATAATAGGAATGCTAGTTGTGGATTTGAGGTTATATATAGGTGTCTCCTGACCCTAAAATATCTCTCTCTCTAAAAAAAAAATCCATAGCAACAAGGAGAGAAAAGGAAGCAAGAGTACCATTGCAACATTGGAGAGGAGAAATAAGGACTGGAGGCCGTTTAGAAGAAGGAGATCAGTTTCGGTTATTTCTCGTTGTCTTTCTTCTTCGTGGTTATAATCTATTGTCTGTTCCAAAAGAGTTGTGGTGATCCGTTTGGATTGGTGAGAAGTTTGTAAGGAGTCGGTGTATTTTTTATTCCATTAGTGGAGGTTTTTCAAGGTTGGACTCCGATCGTCCCGTGGTTTTTCCCGCAAGGATTTTCCACCTCAAAAATGTCTGTGTCTGCGATTTGTGTTTGGCATTTTTGGTTTGTGCGTTTTGCTCGGTTCTCTCGCAGGTACTCTCTGGTTTGGAGAACGATTTCCGTACTTTCGTTTCCAACATATATATATATATATATATATATATATATATATATATATATATATAATTTTATTATTTTATTTTATTTTGTTTATTTATTTTTAAATTTTGCGTTGTATTTTTTTAGAACAAAATATTATATTATATTACACACTCAATATTGTAGTAAAATAGCCCAGTAAAGAGGAAACAGGACACAAGTTTTGTGGAGGATGAATAAACTTAGTGATCTTTATTGAATGAAATGGTAGCTATATATAGTTGAACATTTGATGTAAAGAGATAGACTAAATAATAAATATATCAAAGTTGTTTCAACAAACAACTTATCACTCTAAACCAACTAATAATCTAAACAAACTAACAAGATTATCACCAACAATCACTCCCTTAATCTTGTTGCATCAATGCTTCACTTTCTTCTGATCATTAGGAAAGGATTCTCTTTGTCATCCTCATCAGTTCTCCTTTTTAACGACTTCTTCTTCAACTGGTCCTCACGGCCATCCCGGACACGGATTTTCTGAGAAGGCGGAGGTTTGGACAAAGGTGGTGGCTGTCTTGGTGCTGGTCTAACTTCATACATCCTTTCACTCGGTCTCCTCTTCTGTTCAGAGTAAGCATTCTTCTGACTCGAAGAATGAGGCACTGCAGATAGAACCTTCTTTTTTAAAGTGGGGTCATTCATGACCTTTGCAGGTCTATTTGCACCTGTAGTAGTACAAGAAACCTTTGAGGGTAAAGGTTTATGCCCTACAGGCCGGCTGGAGCTATTACCACCAACAACTTTTCTATTCTCAGCTGAAACTGGCGTGGATCTGCTCATAACAGCTTCCTTGACTGGGTCCAGTCTAGTCTTTGATTGAAGATTTTTTGCAAAAGAAGTCTTCATCTGGTCGCCATTGGACACGGGCCTCGCAGGCATATGCTTGCCCATGGGTGGTTTGAGCTTCAATGAATCTTGAGCTGGACGATCATCAGAATTTGGAGCTCGCTTTCGGACTACAGGCTGCTGCTGCTGCCCCTTATCCAAAACAGGAAAATCTGCATCATCCGAGTGCAGGAATGAATAATCCCGCATATCTTTTAGCGCCTGTGCCTTCTTTTTTACCTCATTGATCACTTTAACTTCTTGTTCATGTTCTGTGACTTCGGAAACAGCTTCAACAGTTTCCCCATTTTCTCCCCCATGGCCACCCGTATTAGCCTTCGGCGTGGAAAACCCCTCCTCCATCAGCATCGATCCCCCGTGCCGGTACGCCGGCGAGTAAAAGCTCTCCTGCTCCGCTGCATCCAGATCCGGCGCCTGGTGTCGGTACGCCGGCGTGTAGAAGCACTCCTGCTCCCCTGCTGCCGCGATGCTCGACCTGGCCTCCTCGAACTCCGATACGACTTTCTCGTACAGCGCCTTCGACTCGGAGACCAGGGCCTCGAGCGCCTTCCTCCGTCCCTCCTCATAGGCCAGGGCCTGGCTGCACATTCCCAGCCGCGCGCGGAGATCCTCCGCAACCCTGGTTTCCGAGTCCAGCCTCGCCTGCAGCGAGCACATCCCGTCGACCAGGTCCGACCGCTCGGTCTCCCACTCCCTCTCGCGCTTCTCGGTGGGTTTAGAGTCGGTGGCAGAGACGATCTCTTCCGCCGGTTGGGGAGTCGACGGCTGGATCTCTTCACCGGTGGAGAGGATCGGCTCTGCGACCTCCATAGCTGCTTTCGTGGCGAGGATTTGGAGTAGTTGGTTATCAGGAGCAGCTGAAACTACCACATCCATCTTGCAATCTTTCTTCACCTGTATTTCTTTATTTACAGTGTCACCTGAATTGATGTTAGCCTCATCAGCTTGACTGCTACCATGATTCACAGGAATACATTCCTCCATATGATCTGGCTGACGTGCGTCGGGTAGGCAAGTGCTTTCTTCTTTGGACGAATTCTCTTTGGGTTCTGTCAGAATATTCTAACATGGGTTGGAATTTGGAGAAATCTCTTCTGGGATCTTTTCCGATATGACTTCATGTTCACAAGAAAGATCTTGATGGTGAATCATATCGCCAAAAGCATCTTTCAAATGATCTACATGACTAGCTGAAACTTTACCGATCTCGTCGCCTTTTAATCTTTGTTGCACCTTCTCTTCATGGATCTGCACTTCTTCCTCATGAAGCATGTCCATGAGCAGTGTTGGTTCATCGTGGTCGACTTGCGTCAGATTGGCACGCTCATCGCGCTTCGGCTTGCGGCAGTCCTTCGCCCAGTGGCCGTAGATGCCACAATTGTGGCACTTACCCTTCTTGTTGCGCGTGCCACCGGACGCGTTGCCGTTGCCGTAGTTCGTGTTGTCGCGGCCACGACCTCTTTGCTTGCCGCGCCCACGACCATAACTTTTGCCACCATTGGAGTAGGCCTCGCCTTCCTTCCTCTGCTTCGTGCGAGCGAGCCACTCCTCTTCGGAGAGGAGAAGGCGGCTACTTGTGTCGCCAGAGTTGCTGCCAAGATCGTACCACTCCTCGACGGCTAAAAGACGACCGGTAAGCTCTTCAATTGACAACGTCTTGAGATCCACTAAAGTCTCAATGGCGATGGCGACTTGCATGTACCTGGATGGAACGACTCGAAGGAATTTTTTAACTACCTTCTCGTTGTCCATTTAGTCGCCGAGTAGTTGCAGGTCGCTGACGAGTCCCGTGAGCCGCATCGCGAAGTCCTCGACGGACTCGCCGTCCTTGAACTTCATTGATTCGAAGTCAGCGCGCAATTTCTGCGCCTTGGCCTCACGCACGCGCTCGACCCCCATCCGCATCATCTTCACAGCGTCCCATGCTTCCTTGGCAGTGTCTTTTACTGCCAGTGTCCGCAGCATCTCTGGCGGCACGGCACGGAGTATGACGGACAGGGCCATCCTGTCGTCGCGGTAGTCGGCTTTCCCGGGTTCGATCGCCTCCCACAGGCCTTGCGCCTGCATGTTGACTCTCATTAAGAGAGCCCAATCCGCGTAGTTGGTCCGTGTCAGCATGGGGTACTTGAAGGTGAATGACGTCGACGTCGTGGAGCCTTGCTCGTCGTTGGTTGCCATAGCTTCGCTGTTCCTCAACCCGAGCTCTGATACCAAATGTAGTAAAATAGCCCAGTAAAGAGGAAACAGGACACAAGTTTTGTGGAGGATGAATAAACTTGGTGATCTTTATTGAATGAAATGGTAGCTATATATAGTTGAACATTTGATGTAAAGAGATAGACTAAATAATAAATATATCAAAGTTGTTTCAACAAACAACTTATCAATCTAAACCAACTAATAATCTAAACCAACTAAACAATCTAAACAAACTAACAAGATTATCACCAACAAATATTACATGGTAAATCAAACATATGAATACAAGAAATATTATATTACATGGTTTAATTACATGTTCCAACTAAACTTGGTAATATAATTGTAACTCCATTATATTACAAACTAAATTATAAATTTAATTTATTACTATTATAATTACATTACAGTGAATCAAACGGTCTTAATGTTTAACCTGTATATTCATAACACATGCTCGTGGTGTGTTCAAAAAGAACTGAAGCGGAAAGGAATGACACCCACCATGAAGTCCCACATGCTACTACTATCAGCTTACTCCAAACCTTGCGACATTCTCAAATGCGAGGAGATCTTCAACCAAATCAACTCTATGCTCAATATGAGAAAATGGAGGAAGTCTTAGCGACGATGGAAAATGGCCCCTACGAAAAAACATGTCAGCACATACAACTTCTTGATAAATGTTTATGGTCGAACACTGGCTTTCTTGGCAGAATGGAGGAGCTATTTAGCTCTCTCGATTGTAAAGAGATTAAGGATGATGCTGTGTATTATAAAGTAATTTGAGTACTGGAATTTATTTTTATTAGTGACTTTTTTATATTGCATTGTTATTAAGTTGTTTATTTGGGATGATGTACTTACTATTATTAAGTATACACTCTGTTTTGTTTTTGGTTGGTGTTAATTTTTGTAATTCATATGTTTTCATTCATACATGTTTAGGTTAATTGATTAAATTATTTCCTACTATTATTCATCTCCTTAACGATAGGTCAATAGTGGGAATTTCGTCGCAAAAAATTATTAAAAATATAAAAAATATATATGAAAATACATTATCAAAATAAAGTTATTGACAAAAAAAATTCGTCTCTAATTCATCTGACTGGTAATATAGAAATTTGTTGCTACTTTATCGTTAGTTTTTTGCTAAATTAACGACGGATTAGCAACATAATTTTTTTTCTCTAATTTGTTGCTAACGTTCATCACTAATCTGATCCGTCGATCTAGTGATATTTTAGCGATGAATATTTTCAACAACATATTAAATCCTAGCAGATTTATTATGTCGCTAATATGTTACTACTTTGTTAGCGACAGAAATCAGATAAATAGCGACAAAAAAACCCAACGTGATTTCCATGAGTTTTTGTAGTTGCTAAAAATAAGATATGCTTAGCTGAAAGTCCAACACATGAACTTTAAAATTTTGAATTTTTATCAGCCATGGTTGTTTGGTATGAAATTTTGCATAAGATTAATTTCGTTAGCAAAAAAACCTACAACGTGAAGAGATGCAACTTGATTTCGCTGTTGAACATTTGAAATGGCTGATTTCGTTTTTGGTTGATTATAGGGAGAATGGGTTTACATAGGCCATGAATTTTGCTAAAGAGGTTGCATCTAATATGGTAACTAAGCTTGTATTTTCCAAAAGCATCAACATGTAGGAAATGGTATTTTGATGAGATTTTCAATGATGAGACAACACAATCAGTAGAAGAATCATTTAGGGTAGTAAATTATTTTATTGTTCTAGTTGTTGGAGTTTTTTATTTTCTTGTGAGAGATTTTTCTCTCTCAAAAATAAAAGGATAGTCTCACATTGAAAAATATTCCAAGTGGATATCTCAATATAATACAATGTGGGTGTTGAGAGATGCACATGGGGTGGTGGCTCAAGTGGGTACCATGTGTGATATTTTTCTAGTAGGATTAAGGCTAAACTTATCAAGAAAGCATTTATACTTTTTGTCACTCTTTTGGAAAAAAAAAATTTAGGAGCTAAGTCCCAAAGGGGCTTCGCGATTCGGACTTGGACTTAAGGGCATAAAGTAGTGCTTTGATTGTGCACTTGGCACGTCGCATTGCGCTTGTGCGTATTTGTTGTGAGTGTCTTTGCGCGGGTTCTGCGTAGGGTGCTCTGCGCAAGGTGTTCTGCGCAGGTGCGCAGGGAGTGCTGTAGGTGCAGGATAACACTGATTGCAGAATTTAAACAGTTATGGAAATATTGAGTCAATTATTCATATCCAATTTTTGTGGGATTTGAATTTAATTTATTCCAATATTTTCGTAATTAGTTGGCAGTCAGGATTAGGGTTAGGATTTCATCCCTAGTCTACATATACTCTCTTCGTGCCTCCATGGACTTACTTCAAAATTGAGAGATAGAGAGAGTATTGCAATACATGAGTTTAGGAGTTCATACGAGTCAGAACAGAGGTGATGATGAACGTTACAGAAGTTATTCGAAAATTTGCTGGTTCCTGGTAGCAAATCGTGTACGATGAATATTGCTTTGAGCAACGGTGATCATCATCACCCCAGCAAGCCGACAGTTTTCTGTCATCTTATCCTCCTCCTCTTTTATTATTCGTTCTGTCTCAATTGTAACTGCGTTTGCAAGGAAGAACGATATTTATTTTCAGATCTTTGTAATCATCTGTAAGTTGTAATCTGAAGATATGTTATAATAATCTGTTGAATTTAATGTAATCAGAGATGAACTCTTGTGTGAATCTCTGATCTGGATTACAACTACTGGATCATACAGAGACCGAATTGCAAAGTCGTGCTTGTATCTATGTTCCTGATCTCAGTTTCTCTATCTATTAATCTATCTCGGGACTAACACTAGTTAAATATTGATATTTCTTCATTTAGAAGTTGGTTTGAAAAATTGCAAATATATGAAGGTATTTTTTGGGTTTTATTTGATTGAGTAGAGTTAACTTCATTAAATGATGATGAAAAATGTTGCTTAAATTCTGAAGCTGCTCTAAAAATGAATTAGTTGTCTGAATTCAAAGTGATTTAATTTCTGACTTAAAGGTGTTGCAAGTTATGTTATAGAGACAGCTTGGACAGTCATCAAGATTCTTGAGTTCATTAAAAAATAGTTTGTTGTTCAAATGTAATGATTGCTTATAGAATACATTTAATTTTATCCGTGGTCGTGGCATCCGTTGAATAAAGTTTCTCCAAATTCAAAATTATTGAGGTTTTATCTGCGGACAACCACGACAAAAAAAGACTAAAGAATAGATTTTCTGGGTATTGAAAACATATGCTAGAAAGGATTGGATTTGAAACCATAATTGATGATTTTTTTCTCAAATCCCCAAAAGGAAATATTTCATATGAGACAGTGTGCTTTGATATTTTATTTTGTTATGTAGGTGATGTCGTTTTGCTCTCAGCACGAGGATAAGAAGAAGTGACTTTAAAGCTGTTGGCTGTGTACGTGAACAAAAGTTTTAAATTTTTTTTTTTTTATTCCAATGGCGGTTGGACCATTCCTCCTTCTATGTATATATTAATTCTTCTTTATTGTTCTCTTAAAGATGTTGTGTGAAAAAAAATTTGGGTCACACGTGCGTGCCGTCGCCGTCCGGTCCGGTTTGGCTCGACGCGCGTTACGGGTGCGGGTACGTGCCCACACCTGCGGGCGCCAAATATCGATCCAATTTACTCTTCGGGCTGGGATCCAAATTTTTTTTTTTTATTCTTTATTTTTTGAACCGATTTGACTCATTCAAATTTTGAACGTTGGACATTTATTATTCCCTATGTCGTTTATTTTTCACCTTTTAAACATGTGACAGCTACACAAATTTTCTTCTTCATTACTCATTAAACGTCTGAATTAATATCATTTACTCTGTGAAGGCTTGGTTCTCTCCCTATGAGTCCATTTTTGTTCACCCACAAATACTAGGGTGTTTGTTCACCCTCCAATAGAAAATGCACACGTGATATCTTCATTCAAACATACCATATTACAAGTGGTTTTGTTCACCAACCAAGGTGGTTTTGACTTTGACAATGCCACGTATGCATTTTTTATTGGAGGGTGAACAAACACCCTAGTATTTATGGATGAACAAAAATGGACTCCTCTCCCTATATATTTGTTGAGGTTCTCATCTCAATTCTTTTCTACAAAAAAATTCACTACGTAAAATCTTTCTCTCTCACTCTTCTCTCGAATCGCATTCTGTTCTCTAAATCCTTACTCTGGACAGAGCTAAGTTCGATATCTCTTTCTGAGTTGTGTGCAACGAAGAGAACCCGGTAGTCAGAGGATTTTACCAATAGCAGCTTCCGAGAAACGTCTACACATAGAACTCGGATGAACTCTTAGGACAGTGCTTCGTGCACGACTTTTTCGGAGACCGGTAACATTTTTTTTTTTACTTTCTTCTTTTATCAAATTTCTGAAAAATAACATATATATATATATATATATATATATATATATATATATATATTAACAACAAAAGTTTCATGCATGCGAGTCGTATTGGACAAGATCAAAGCGGCGCTCCCAACTCGATCTTTAGATAAGTTTAATAGGATCGGAGGCACATTTTTAAATCGAAATATGAATTAGTTTTCTTAGTTATCAACTGTTGATCTTATTTTTATCAGAAAATTCATTTTTCGAAAATATTTTTACTGAAATTAGATAGAACAAAAGATGTTTCCGAAAATTAGTTGGAGGGAAAGGTTCCGCCGTAGCCGTTGGAAAAAAAAAAATGGAACATCAAAATTTTGCCATCAACGTTGGCAGAAAATTGACATATATATTATATGTATTCTCTATTGAAACATGTAGCGGCTGAATAATAATTAATTATCTCCTAATTATAATGTAGTCGGTAGTTTATCTTGAGTTAAGATACTACAAGTACGTTTTAAATAGAAAATAATTATCGTTCAGTTTGTCAATGATTCAGGATGGACAACATGTGAACAGTCGTTACTGGATCATATTCGTCCCTGTCAGTTAAAAATGGACTACATTCGGAATTTTTTACATTCCATTTTTTTCGCCCAATGCCTACAACCTTTCTCTCACACTCATTTTCGAAAACTTTTTTTTCGTTCTATTTAATTTCAGTCAAACCAAAATTTCTATTTTTTTTATTGTAGTAGTTAAGTACGAAAATCTGGAGTTTGGAATGTTAGAAATATTGTCGTTTTCTTACTGAAAAATTTCTGAATACAAAAATAAAATTAGACTGATGTCACCGGCCTCTGGAAAAGTCGTGCACGAAGCACTGCCCTAAGAGTTGATTCGGGATCTGTGTGCAGACGTTCCCGAAGCTCCTAGTGGTAAAACTTCCGCACTACCGCTATCTCGTCGCCGCACACGACTTGGAGAGAACGACTAGGATTTAGCTCTGCCCAGAGCTTGGAGACGATGAAGATTGAACAGAATTTGGCAGCAAAAGTTTGGAGGAAATAATTTTTTTTGATCTTTTACAAAGAAAAACAGACAAATATATAATACTAATATGTAACGGTCTGAATTTATTTTCCTATTAATTCAGCCGTTACACAGGAGAAATAAAGAATGAACCTGGACACAAAAATTATAACGGTTCAAAAATAATTTGTAACGGAAGAAATTAATTTTTCAACGTTCAGAAAATTAAATGAAAATGAAGAGGAGCAGAAAAGAGGAAATCGAATCGGCATTCGACGCCCGCAGATGTGGGCGCGTACCCTCACCCGTTACGCGCGCCGAACCGAACCGAACCGAGCCGAGCCGGGCGGCGGCGGCGGCACGCGCGTGTGGCCTAAGGGGTTCCCCACACAACAACTTTAAGAGAGCAAAGAAGAGAAACTAATATATGTACACAATAAGGGGTTGGCCCATCCGATGTGGGACTAAAGAAAAAGAGGAAGCTTGAGCTTTTGAAAGCAAAGCAAAACCAACAATCCCCCCCCCCCAAAAGGTCAAGTTTCGAAACAGAGATAAGAGTAAAGTAAATTGAGAGAGAGAGAGAGAGAGAGAGCATCTAGACAGTAAAATACTATGCATAGATGAGATGGACTACAGCCTTGAATCTCACGTAGTGACTATTGGCTTAATCTGAAGAAGTGTTTGATGGACTATACCTTGAATCAGACTTCTTGAACCAGATTTAGAAAAATAGCACACATAGTACGCTAGAGGTCCTTGGTCTATCGGGTGGCGCTTTTAAATGGTCATGCGCACTTTCCACATTCATGAGAGTTGTCTGGGATCGTCCTGTCCCATAGTCGCGGCCTTCACGACCTCTCATATAGGTAAGTCCTTAATGGTTGGTGATATGAATCAACCCAGCATTACAGCTTGGACCTATTAAGAGTTTAACCTCATCCTAACAATATCACACAGGAACACTGTCACCATAGTGTCACGCCCCGATTTCGGCTAATCGATAATCGTCCCCCGGGCGTGATGCCGTGCACGCGTAGGGCGCGCGTGCACAAGGCCTTAGGCATAAGGATATTCTTTAGAACAATGCACAGAGTAGACATATAAGATAACACAAGGTTGAGGCATGGAAAAGTTTCTCTTTTATTCATAATGAACATCTTTTTACATTGCTTGACTCAAAAGTATAAAATGCCCCACGGGCTTACAAACTTGGACGCAAAATGAGATAGTCGATCCATACATTATGTCCCTTTACATAGATTCAAAAACGCAAAACCACCTTGGGTGCGAGTAAGCACCATCGCCTTAGCGATATTCAGCAACGGAGAGAGTGAAAGGCTTCTAGCTTGAGCCTCCAAAAGTCTTGGCCACGAACCGCCAAGGATCCCAAAATGTCCGGAGAGAACTTCAGCTCCTCGCCGCGTTGCCTTGCGCCGGGGAACCTGCTACAACGAGGGTCAGTACTTCGAAAAGTACTGGTGAAGGCTAGCTGCTCAACTTTACCAAGCTCAAGAGATATGATCTAATGAGTATGCTACAATTATTTGCTTAGGTGGGTTTCTATTCTTGCCTAGTTCCGATTTCATTTAGCAGGTAATGTAAGAACAAAATAGCATAACTTCACATGCCACCGTTCGGTGACTTTACCTGTACCGTCTGAACCACCTGTACAACTTACCATAGCCTTCCCTGTCACGAAGACATAGTTAGTCTGCACAGTTTAAATATACACAACATCTCTTGGTTGGACGGGGGATGGATCGGCTGACATTCCGCCTCAGGTAGCTAGCCTTTGGCGGACGCACGGACCCATCCAAGCGCTAGGACTACACTAGCAAATGTTCTACCCAGGTCGAAGCGGTCCCGGTGCCCCGGCGACCGTTCGTAGAACGTTACCCCTTGTATACAAGTTTGTCCAACACCAACCCACCAAACCCATAGTTAACACCTAAGAATTTAAAGAAACGGCATGTACGGAACCGCTTTACTGTGCTACCATAATCGACCAACAAGTTATATGCAATAACATTTAGCAGTTTATAGAAGAATAACTTGTGCTATAAATAAGTGCCGATCAATTAATATACCCAACGAACGTGCATGCATCAATGAATTTATGCAAGGTTCTGAATGACAAGCAATGAATGTTCCAAGCCTACTTTTTATCTTTTCATTCAACTTTATATATATTTGGTATCGTTTGAATGAATGCACAACTGAGTCAATCTTTATTATGAACGGAGCCCTTGGAAAGAAGGTGCTTATCGAAATAGAGCCACTCACAAGTTGATTGAATAGGAAGAAGAAGGAGAGACCCCTAAGACTCCGCTCGCGCGTCGTCTACACGATCACCTGCACGCACCAACGGATGATCAATACCTCCTGCTTCGGTCTCCAAGGCTCGATACGAAATGCGAAATCCTAAGAACGAAAGCAATGAAATCCATTGAAACCGTTCAAGAAAACGCAAGTCATAAAACCAACAAGAAAGCATCCAAGCGGCACGAAAACGGACAAGAAACCAACGCAACGGAAAGGCCCCTCTCGACTCTGCCGCCGAGTCCATCCTCGAGGCAAAATCCATTGTATATGGGACCTGATTCCGAAGAAACCAATCCATAACGAGGAAAGGATCTTAATTCAATCTGTCCCGTTCGGACGGTCGTAAGTATTCCTTGGCCGCGCTCCCCGAATAGGGGGAACGGGGCATTACATCATAACCATCCAAAAGAAAGTTTCGTCCCGAAACTTAGGAATAGAACCTACCACTAAGGAATAATGAGGGGAACCTTTCCCTCATATCAGCTTCAAGTTCCCAGGTCGACTCCTCGACCGAGTGGTTCCGCCACAGGACGCGCACTAGCGAGACGGTTCGGTTCCGCAACTGCTTCTCTTTACGATCCAAAACTTAGACAGGCTCTGCCGCGTACGACAAGTCCGCTTGCAGATTCAACTGACCCAAGTCGACTATGTGGTTCGGGTCGTGTACAAACTTTCTCAGCTGTGAAACGTGAAAAATATTGTGTACTTCTGATAGGGCAGGCGGCAAAGCAACTTGATAGGCGACCGGAGTAACCCGTTTGAGAATTTCAAACGGTCCAACAAATCTCGGACTTAGCTTTCCTTTTACTCCGAATCGCATGACTCCGCGCATAGGCGAGACTTTCAAGAACACATGGTCCCCTTCAAAGAATTCAAGGGGGCGACGTCGAGCATCGGCATAACTCTTTTGTCGGCTTTGTGCTGTCTTCAACCGTTCACGAATCAACCGAACTTTTTGGACGGTTTGTTCAACCAGCTCCGGCCCAAGGATTTGCCGTTCTCCGACTTCGTCCCAGCAGATTGGTGACCTACACTTCCGCCCATACAAAGCCTCGTACGGAGCCATCTCGATGCTGGACTGATAACTGTTGTTATATGCAAATTCGGCCAGCGGCAGGTAGACGTCCCAACTTGACTTCGAATCGATCACGCAGAGGCGCAACATGTCTTCTAGTATCTGATTCACTCGTTCTGTCTGACCATCGGTTTATGGATGATAGGCTGAGCTAAACTTCAACTTGGTCCCCATCGCCAGCTGAAGGCTCTCCCAGAAACGCGAGATGAATCGCCCGTCCCGATCTGATACTATAGAAACTGGCACTCCGTGCAGCCGGACTATCTCGTCAAGGTAGGTCTGGGCGAGGCGATCGGCGCTCCAAGTACTTTTGATGGCAATGAAGTGTGCAGACTTGGTTAACCGGTCGACGATAACCCAGATCGCGTCGTTCCCCCGTTGCGTCCTTGGCAGGCCAACAATAAAATCCATGCAAATGTGCTCCCACTTCCATTCCGGGATAGCAAGATTTTGCATCTCCCCGCCCGGCCTCTGATGCTCTGCTTTCACCCTTTGACAAGTTATGCATTGGGACACAAAGAGTGCGACATCTTTCTTCATGCCGTGCCACCAGAAGGTCGTTCGGAGGTTCTTATACATCTTCGTGCTCCCGGGATGGATCATATAGGCTGCGTAATGAGCTTCCGCAAGGATCTCCTTTCTAAGTTCTGAATCATCGGAGACGCATAGCCTTCCGTTCACCCGCAATGCTCCATTTTCATCTACTGCAAAGTCCTTCGCCTTCCCCGCTAGAATCTGCTCGTGCATCTTCCTTAGGAAAGGGTCGTCTTTCTGAGTAGATGTGACCCGCTCTATTAGGTTGGGTACGAATCGCATCTGAGCGACCCGCGCGCCACGATATCGAATTCGGAGTTCGATGCCCATTTCTTCTAAGTCCCTTCGTAACCTGCGATCGACTGACAGAGATCCAACGAAGATCCGACTCAAAGCATCCGCTACAACGTTCCCTTTTCCAGGCGTGTAGTCTATCGTCAAGTCATAATCTTTTATCAATTCTAGCCAACGGCGCTGACGAAGGTTGAGGTCTGTCTGGGTGAATAGGTACTTTAAGCTCTTGTGATCAGTATAAATTCGGCAAGGCACTCCATAAAGGTAGTGTCGCCACAATTTCAGGCCAAAGACAATTGCCGCCAATTCCAGGTCGTGTGTAGGATAATTTTTCTCGTGCTTCTTTAGTTGCCTGGAGGCATAGGCTATCACTCGATCTCGCTGCATAAGTACACACCCCAAGCCTTGCCCGGACGCGTCGCTAAATATTTGGAATCCCGAGATCTCGTCTGGTAATGCAAGTAACGGGGCAGAGGTGAGGCGATGCTTTAACTCTTTAAACGAAGCTTCGCAGTCGGCGGACCACTCAAATGCGACTCCCTTTTGTGTGAGGCGAGTCAGAGGTAATGCAAGTTTGGAAAAATCCTTCACGAACCGTCTGTAGTAGCCCGCTAGCCCGAGGAAGCTTCGAATCTCGCTAACGGATGCAGGTCGCTTCCACTCGACGATGGCCTCCACCTTCTTTGGATCGACTGAAATGCCTCCCGCAGAAATGATGTGCCCGAGGAAAGATACACTACTTAGCCAGAATTCACACTTACTCAGCTTAGCATATAGCTGGTTGTCCCGAAGAGTTTGTAGCACGGTCCGCAAGTGCTCTGCATGTTCTTCCTCACTCTTCGAATACACCAAGATATCATCGATGAATACTACTACAAACTTATCGAGGTAGGGCCGGAACACAAGGTTCATTAAACTCATAAAGGCAGCGGGTGCATTGGTTAGTCCGAACGGCATCACCAGGAACTCATAATGGCCATAGCGAGTTCGAAAAGCTGACTTTGGCACATCGTTTGGCTTGATCTTTAGTTGGTGATAGCCCGAACGGAGGTCGATTTTAGAGAATACTGTGGCAGCTTGCAACTGATCGAAAAGATCGTCTATTCTTGGAAGAGGATACTGGTTACGAATGGTTGCTTTATTCAATTCTCGATAGTCGATGCAGAGCCGCAACGAGCCATCCTTTTTCTTTACGAATAGTACGGGCGCACCCCACGGAGATACACTAGGCCGAATGTATCATTTATCTAGCAAGTCTTGCAACTGTACTTTAAGCTCCTTCAATTCTGCCGGGGCCATTCGATACGGCGTCTTGGAAATTGGTCGAGTTTCTGGGAATGTGTCTATAGTAAACTCTGTCTCTCGATCGGGCGGCATGCCTGGCAACTCGTCGGGGAACACATCAGGAAAATCCGCCACAACGGGGATAGACTCAACGTTTGCGCAATCTTGCCGAGTGTCTCGAACGGACGCTAAGTACCCTTCGCAGCCGGAGTGAATCATCCATCGAGCAGACATTGCTGAGATCACCATGCAGGCATTCGACGCTTTCGACTCAGGACTGCACGTGAAGCAAAACTCGGTCTCGCCGGGCAAACAAAACACGACTTCCTTTTTCGCACAGTCGATTGTAGCTGAACAAGCGCCGAGCCAATCCATCCCCAGAATAAGATCGTAGTCCCTTATGTCTAGAACTATCGCATCTAATGACAATCTCCGACCCCCGATGCAAATGTTACCTTCACGACAGACTAAGCGAGCCGATAATTCTACGCCCGAAGAAGTGCTAACACTTAGGTTTAAACCTAGCGGTGTCATAGGGAATGTGTGTTCGGCGGCAAAATTCGCCGAAATGAAGATATGTGTTGCACCAGAATCAAACAATACTCGAGCAGGTACATTATTAAAAAGTAATATACCTGACACCGTCGTGTTCGACGCAAGTGCCTCGTCCCGAGTCAAAGCATAGACTCGGCCCTGAGCGTTTGGCGGTAATTCGTTCGCTCGTTGAGTTTGCCCCTGACGCTGAGGCTCTTGGTTTTGTTGCTTCTGCTGCTCTTGCCCGCTAGCACGACAGTTCACTGCCATGTGGCCCTGACGACCGCATTTAAAGCATGAACCATTGAACACCCGACAGTTCCGTGCGATGTGTCCTGTACGATTGCATCGGTGGCAGACGGCTTCGTTACCCCTTCCCGGGTTTGCTCCCTGTTTACCGCCGTTGTTGGGGCGCTTCTGCGCGTTGTTTCCTCCTGTGTTGGCATGACGCTTGTGATTGTTATTTTGCACAGCGCCGATGCGAACTGGAGGATACTGCGACTCAAGGGACAGTGCATGATTCAGGGACTCCCGCATGGTACGATATTGAGTCGCTATGACGTGGGCACGGATAGAAGGTCGTAGTCCGAGCTCGAACTTCCGTGTACGACTTTCAGCGTCGGCGATCTGCGACTTGGCAAAGTTTGCAAGTCGGTTGAACTCTGAGGCATACTGACGCACCGTCATGTCTCCCTGCCTCAGTAGCGCAAACTCGTCTTCCTTTTCGCGACGGACGGCGGGTGGAAGGTATTCCTCCACGAAGGCCTTGCGAAACACGGACCAGGAGATAGCCGTTGTGCCACCTTCACTCATAATAGCTTGTTTGTGCACATCCCACCAATCATGTGCATTTTGTCGGAGCTGAAGCTGGGCACACGCCACTTTCTTGGTCTCGTCTAGGCACAGCGCTTCGAAGTGGTCCTCCAACTCGACCAGCCAGTCCATCGCTAAGGAAGGGTCCTCGGTGCCTTTAAACGTAGCACGGCACATCTTCTTAAATTCTGATATGGACACGATTGACCCATTCTCGCCTGAGGGTAAGGTACCCTGCGAATTCTGCGGTCCGGTGGCTTCAGCAACTATAGGCACGGTTGCGGGGGCGGATGCAGAATGATTGTTGGCGACCATATTCGTCACCATTGTTTGCAGGCTATTCATCTGCTTCTGCTGTGTATCTGCCTGAAGTCGCTGCGCCACGAATTGAGCTTCAATCCGCGACTCAAACTGACTCTGCCGTAGTTCAGCTTGTTTCTGCTGCGTCTCCATCAAACGCATCATTCGCTCGAACGGATCGGCAGAGGGTGCGGCAGCTGGACTCCCAGAGCTGCCCGAGGTGCCTGAACTACTCGCTTGCACTTGCGCCACCATCTGCGCTTGTGCACCCGGCTCGGAAGTCGTTCCTTGAAAGGAAAGTAACTTGTATTAGTCTCAAGGTATATTATGGACTCACTGTATGGAACGTATCTCATTTTGGCCAAGCGAATTCAAGGGTCTACTCGGAAGGAACAAGGTCCCTTTAGAAACTTTCTTGTGAGATCAAAGGATCTGAAGCATGCTCTGATACCAATATGTCACGCCCCGATTTTGGCTAATCGATAATCGTCCCCCGGGCGTGATGCCGTGCACGCGTAGGGCGCGCGTGCACAAGGCCTTAGGCATAAGGATATTCTTTAGAACAATGCACAGAGTAGACATATAAGATAACACAAGGTTGAGGCATGAAAAAGTTTCTCTTTTATTCATAATGAACATCTTTTTACATTGCTTGACTCAAAAGTATAAAATGCCCCACGGGCTTACAAACTTGGACGCAAAATGAGATAGTCGATCCATACATTATGTCCCTTTACATAGATTCAAAAACGCAAAACCACCTTGGGTGCGAGTAAGCACCATCGCCTTAGCGATATTCAGCAACGGAGAGAGTGAAAGGCTTCTAGCTTGAGCCTCCAAAAGTCTTGGCCACGAACCGCCAAGGATCCCAAAATGTCCGGAGAGAACTTCAGCTCCTCGCCGCGTTGCCTTGCGCCGGGGAACCTGCTACAACGAGGGTCAGTACTTCGAAAAGTACTGGTGAAGGCTAGCTGCTCAACTTTACCAAGCTCAAGAGATATGATCTAATGAGTATGCTACAATTATTTGCTTAGGTGGGTTTCTATTCTTGCCTAGTTCCGATTTCATTTAGCAGGTAATGCAAGAACAAAATAGCATAACTTCACATGCCACCGTTCGGTGACTTTACCTGTACCGTCTGAACCACCTGTACAACTTACCATAGCCTTCCCTGTCACGAAGACATAGTTAGTCTGCACAGTTTAAATATACACAACATCTCTTGGTTGGACGGGGGATGGATCGGCTGACATTCCGCCTCAGGTAGCTAGCCTTTGGCGGACGCACGGACCCATCCAAGCGCTAGGACTACACTAGCAAATGTTCTACCCAGGTCGAAGCGGTCCCGGTGCCCCGGCGACCGTTCGTAGAACGTTACCCCTTGTATACAAGTTTGTCCAACACCAACCCACCAAACCCATAGTTAACACCTAAGAATTTAAAGAAACGGCATGTACGGAACCGCTTTACTGTGCTACCATAATCGACCAACAAGTTATATGCAATAACATTTAGCAGTTTATAGAAGAATAACTTGTGCTATAAATAAGTGCCGATCAATTAATATACCCAACGAACGTGCATGCATCAATGAATTTATGCAAGGTTCTGAATGACAAGCAATGAATGTTCCAAGCCTACTTTTTATCTTTTCATTCAACTTTATATATATTTGGTATCGTTTGAATGAATGCACAACTGAGTCAATCTTTATTATGAACGGAGCCCTTGGAAAGAAGGTGCTTATCGAAATAGAGCCACTCACAAGTTGATTGAATAGGAAGAAGAAGGAGAGACCCCTAAGACTCCGCTCGCGCGTCGTCTACACGATCACCTGCACGCACCAACGGATGATCAATACCTCCTGCTTCGGTCTCCAAGGCTCGATACGAAATGCGAAATCCTAAGAACGAAAGCAATGAAATCCATTGAAACCGTTCAAGAAAACGCAAGTCATAAAACCAACAAGAAAGCATCCAAGCGGCACGAAAACGGACAAGAAACCAACGCAACGGAAAGGCCCCTCTCGACTCTGCCGCCGAGTCCATCATCGAGGCACAATCCATTGTATATGGGACCTAATTCCGAAGAAACCAATCCATAACGAGGAAAGGATCTTAATTCAATCTGTCCCGTTCGGACGGTCGTAAGTATTCCTTGGCCGCGCTCCCCGAATAGGGGGAACGGGGCATTACATATAGGGATGGGGAGTCATTGTACACATGTACAGCCGCTTGGGCTTTATTTTAATGAGACTTTCATCTCGAGTCAATGTTCCATAAAGTCACCTAAGTTCAGCTTGTTTCTACCCATTGAACCAGCTTCTTGGGATTTTCAGTCAGACTCGGTTGGGTTGCCACTGCTGGTGACTAACTTATGGGCTTAACCCCATCCCACTCGATGATTCTAGGATCAAAGTCCTAGACAGACCCTTCGTCAAGTGATCTGCAAGGTTCTTTTCTGACTTTATATAGTCAAGAACCACATATTTGTCTAGTAGGCTTTTTATTGACTTGAAGCGCAGCTGCAGGTGCCTGTTCATCTTAGCATTCACAGAATCATGCTTTAGTAGTTCAATAACAGATTTATTATCACAATTTATAGAAATTGCAGGAACAGGACTAAGAGAAACAGGTATATGCATAATAAGATTTTTAAGCCATTCAGCTTCTGTGCAAGTTGTATCTAAAGCTATCATTTCGGAGTCCATTGTACTCCTAGCTATGATAGTTTGCTTACAAGAGCCCTAGGAGATTGCAGCTCCTCCTAGAGTAAATACATATCCAGTAGTAGATTTTATATCATGTGAGTCAATTACCCAGTTTGCATCTTAATAACCTTTTATGATATCAGGGTGCCTAGTAAAATAAAGTTTGTAATCTAGGGTGCCCTTGAGATATCTAAATACCCTATCCAAGGCAGTCCAATATGACTGATTTGGGTTACTGGTATATCTACTTAGTCTCCCAATAGCAAATGCAATATCAGGTCTTGTCCTGTTTGTTATATACATAAGAGAGCCTATCATCTGTGAATATTTATGTTGTTCCAAAGGTAATCCTTCATTCTTTTTCAGTACAATACTGCTGTCATAAGGAGTAAGGACAGATTTCTTATCAAATAACTCAAACATTTTTAGCATTTTTTTAATTGAATGTGCTAACGATAGAGTATAACCCTCTTTACCTTTGGTCACTTGCATTCCTAAAATTAAGTTGGCTTCTCCTAGGTCTTTCATATCAAACTGGCTAGATAAATAGTTCTTTGTAATATTTATCAATTCCAGTAATGAACCTAGGATAATGATGTTATCTACATACAAGCATAAAATGACACAACTTTTACATGTACCTTTAGAGTATATAAATTTGTCATACTCATTTGACAAGAAACCATATTCACAAATTACTTTGTCAAATTTATTGTGCCATTGTTTGGGAGCTTGTTTCAAGCCATAGAGGGATTTTACTAGTCTGCAGACTTTCTTTTCTTGACCTTTAGTAATAAAACCTTCAGGTTGGTCCATATAAAGTTCTTCCTCTAGATCTCCATTCAAAAATGCTGTCTTTACATCCATTTGATGGATTAGCATATCATGAATGGATACTAAGGCCAAGAGAGTTCTAATGGATGTGATCCTAGCTACATGAGAGTAGGTATCAAAATAATCTAACCCTTTCTTCTGGGTAAAATCCTTAGCAACTAATCTAGCTTTGTATTTCTCTATAGTACCATCGGCTCTGAGTTTCTTCTTGAAAATCCACTAACAACCTATTGGTTTATTGCCTAAAGGTAGATCTGTTAGAAACCAAGTGTTATTCTCCATGATGGAGTTGTATTCACTGTTAATGGCTTCTTTCCAGAAGGGAGCATCAGGAGACGACATTGCTTCTTCATAAGTTGAGGGATCACCCTCTATCAAAAAGGTGAAGAATCCTTCTCCTAAATTTTTTTTCAATCCTATTCCTTTTACTCCGTCTAGGTTCTAAGGCTTGTTCAGATTGTGAGCTTGGTATTTGGACTTGAGAACTAGTAGAGGGTATGGAGGAAGAGATTGAACTTCTATCCTTAAAAGGAAATATGTTTTCAAAGTAAACTGCATCTCTTGCTTCTATAATGGTATTGTTAGAGATTTTATTTACTTCTGAGTGAGTCACTAGAAATCTATTGGCATAGCTGTCTAAAGCATATCCTATGAAAACAACGTCTACAGTCTTGGGACCAATCTTCCTCTTTTTAGGTTCGGGAATTCCGACTTTAGCAAGGCATCCCCAAACTCTAAGGTAATTAATCTTAGGCGCTCTACCTTTCCACAGCTCATAGGGAGTCTTGTCTTTTGTCTTACTAGAAATCCTATTAAGAATGTAACAGGCAGTTAAAATGGCTTTTCCCCACAAGTTATCAGGAGCACCAGAGCTGAGAAGCATGGCATTCACCATATCTAACAGAGTGCGGTTCTTGCGTTCAGCAACTCCGTTAGACTAAGGTGAATATGGAACAGTTACCTCATGAATTATTCTATGTTCTTCACAGAAGTTAATCATTTCGTTTGAGGTATATTCTCCACCACGATCAGATCTAAGGATCTTAATCTTCCTTTCTAATTGATTCTCAGCTTCAGATTTGTAGACCTTAAATTTATCTAGAACTTCATCTTTGGTTTTGAGAAGGTAGATATAACAATACTTTGAATAATCATCTATAAACGTAACAAAGTATTTTCTACCGTCTCTGGTCAAAATCCTATTTGAGTCACATACATCATTATGGATAAGTTCTAGAAGGTCAGAATTTCTTTCTACAGATTTGAATGATAATCTAGTGTGTTTGGCTTGAACACAGATTTTACATTTGTGTTTGTCATCTATTGGAGTCTTGGGAATAAGATCTAAGGTCATCATTCTATTAATGGAACCTAGGTTCACATGACCTAGTCTGCTATGCCAAATATTTGAATATTCTATATTAGAGACAATGAGAGAACAATCAGAAATTTTATTCATTGTGCTTAAAAAAAAAGACCGTCTTTTACAAAGCCTTTTCCTATAAAGGAGTCATGCTTAGAAAAAACTACTTTATTTGCCTCCATTATAATTTTGTATCCTGAGGCTACAAGAAGGGATCCACTAACTAGGTTTCTCCTGACAGACGGCACATGAAGAATATCATGAAGAGTTAAAATTTTTCCTGATGTCATCTTCAGGTCAACTTTTCCTCTTCCAATAATTTGTGCCGTTGAGCCATCTCCTAGGGTCACACCTCCTCCACTTGATTCCTGATAGTTTGAAAAACAGGAGCGATCAAACGAAACGTGAACATTAGCTCCAGAATCTAACCACCAATCATCAGAATGGTAAGAGAGGTTAATAAGGGATTGAAAGCTTACAGACCTGAAAGAACTCGAAGAACCTTTGTGAAGCATGTTCGCTTCTGGTCTAACTGAGCCCTTTCCTTTGTGGGAGGTCTGGACAGCTTCCTTCTTCCTATGGTAGAAGTTGGTGGCCATATGGTTTATTTTACCACACACAAAACAAAATCTCTTCTGATCCTGAGTCTGACAGAAGTTCCTAGGTTTTTGGTTTTGGTGATGATGGTTTTGGTGGTTAGGCTGAAAGTTTTTCTTCTTCTTGAAGAAATTCTTTTTGGATTTATAAGAAAAATTAGATTTGGGTTTTCCTTGGCCTTCTACAAGGTTTACCTTAGCTTTAGATTCAGTCTTAGGCTTAGACCTCAATCTAATTTGTTCTTCGGTTCTAATTTTCTTTAGGACTTGATTGTAGGTAAGATCTCCTTGTGTATGGATAAGTTCCTTAGAAATATCAGACCAAGAGGGAGGTAGCTTGTCTATTAGGCATGCTATTTTATGCTCATTGGAGAAAGATGTTCCTTTGGCTTGAATATGCCTAAGGTATTCTTGGAATTCATGGAGTTGGTCATTCATTGGCTTGTTATCTACCATAAAATACTTATTAAAGGTTGAAGAATTAAACCTTTCTATTCCGGCATCATCACAGCCGTATTCATCTTCCAAGGCTTCTAAAAGTTCTTTAGCGCTCTTGTATTCAAAAAATATATCATACAAGGATTCAGATAATGCGCTTAGAATTCTATGAAAGCAGTGGAAGTCTATCTCTTTAGGGATTTTTGGTTTCGAGGAGGTGGACACTCCTATGTCAGACTCAGTATCATCAGAATCATTTGTGATGGGTGTAGACCCATCAATGACTGAAATAAGACCTAAGGTCGTGAGCCAAAATTTTATTTGGCTCTGCCATCTTTTAAAGTATGAGCCATCAAACTTAGCAGATTTTGCAGTAGAGGATTCCTCCTTACCAGTCATGATTGCAGTCTGAAAAATATAAATTTATTTAATAACAATGTCTAAGATAATAGTTTAGGTGGTCTTTGCTAATCAATCTTAAAATCTTTAGTTTTTCAAGTGTTGATCAACTCAGGTTAGCTGTAGGGGCCGGTTCCCAGCTAGAAGTGGTCCGAAGACTCTTAAGTACCGTGTTGCTTAGGACTATTTACACCCGGTTGACAGAAGGACCCTTTCGGCTTGTGCCCGAGTTTGTCTCTACTTTGAAACTTTAGATTTGAAGATTTTATTTGCAATTTCTTTTTTACTAAACTATTTTCTTTTTGATCCTAGATTGCTTTCAAAATACTAAGTGATTAAAAATGAAACAAATTGTATGTTACAATTGAAAGAAATTTTGTGATCAAAAATTGCAATTGACAAAATTATCAAATGTGCTAACAATTTTTAAAACACTTTAAGCAAATTTGTAATTTGACAGTATAGTAAGCAACTTGATAAGTAAACAAATAATCAAAAATTTGCTATGGTAAATATTAAGCAAATTGAAATTTCTAGAAGTTTTCTAGCAATTGTATATTAACAATATTTTAGAAAATTCTTTTTAATCAGAAGTTTGTAATTTTTTAAGACACTTTAAGCAAATTTAAGTAATTTGAATATTGACAGTATAGTAAGAAAATTTGTTAAGACACTTTAAGCAAATTTAAGCAATTTTAATAATGACTGTATAGTAAGACACTTTAAGCAAATTTAAGAAAATTGTATATTGAAATATTAAGCAATAGTAAACACTTTAATCAGAATAAATCAACTTAATATTTAGACCTCTTGGGGAAATGAATCAACTTAATATTTTTCTAACAAACAGTAAATCAATTGTAACAAAGTTCAACTCTAACAGTAACTATTAATTCAATTTTAACAAACAGTAAATCAATTGTAACTGTTAAATTGATTTTCTTAGAATAAATCAACTTAAACAAACAGTAAGAAATAGTTAGAAAAATCAATTCAAACAAATAAATCAATTCTAACATTAACTATTTAACAAACAGTAACCAATAGTTAGAAAAATTAATTCTAACAAAAATCAACTCTTAGATTGTTAGAAATATTGTCGTTTTCTTACTGAAAATTTTCTGAATACAAAAATAAAATTAGACTGATGTTACCGGCCTTTGGGGAAGTCGTGCTCGAAGCACTGCCCTAAGAGTTGAATCGGGATATGTGTGCAGACGTTCCCGAAGCTCCTAGTGGTAAAATTCCTGCACTACCGGTATCTCGTCGCCGCACACGACTTGGAGAGAATGACCAGGATTTAGTTCTGCCCAGAGCTTGAAGACGATGAAGATTGAACAGAATGTTGCAGCAAAAGTTTGGAGGAAAGAATTTTTTTTGATCTTTTACAAAGAAAAACAGACAAATATATAATACTAATATGTAACGGTCTGAATTAATTTTTCTATTAATTCGGCCGTTACACAGGAGAAATAAAGAATGAACCTGGACACAAAATTATAACGGTTCAAAAACAATTTGTAACGGAAGAAATTAATTTTTCAACGTTCAGAAAATTAAATGAAAAACAAAAAGAATTTTAGGGACCCAGCCCGAACCCGAAGAGGAAATCGAATCGACATTCCGCACCCGCATATGTGGGCGCATACCCGCACCCATTACGCGCACCAAACCGAGCCAAGACGGGCGGCGACAATGCGCACATGTGGTCCAAGGAGTTCCCCACACAACAACTTTAAGAGGGCAATGAAGAGAAACTAATATATGTACACAAGAAGGGATTGGCCTATCCGATGTGGGACTAAAAAAAAAGAAAAAGCTTGAGCTTTTGAAAGCAAAACAAAACCAACAATATAGGGGCCTCGTCCTTATTCTTTGTTCCGGGCCCTTAAAAATATAGTACCGCTATGATGAACAGGTTCTTAAATACACCATGATAATATGTTTAGATTAGTTGTACTACAATCTGTCGCTTGTATGTACAAACATAACATTCAAAGAAATTCTTCATAAAGTGCAAATGTCAGGTTGTTGAAGGGAGGCTCCTCTGATACCCAAGTTGGAGATCGGACGAAGGGAAAAAAAAAAAATTGAGCGATAATTCCCGAGTAAGATGTTTGAATGCCGAACACACGTCATGCGAATTCACTAAAGCGTGGTTGGAGGAAGGGAATGCACATAACATATATGCACCTTATTGGGCTGTAGAAGCTGTGTCGGAGACAAGCTTTCCTTTTTCTTGGATGAAGTTGAGCAAGTTACATGGAGGAGAAAATCAAAGGGAGCTTGAGGGTTAAGTGGAGCCAAGACTGTTCATGGACCTCCAGATAAGAGAGGTCAATTCACGCTTGCATTGGATATCGGTGTGAAAATTTCTGAAGGAGATTAATAGATTTGTACACAACCCTTATCTGTGTCCTTGGTTGGGTCTCATATATTATTATATTTAAACAGTACACGGCTGGCTTTGGTCTTTCTCGTGCCCTAACCTTTAAAAGCAGTGGCCCACGTCTTGGCTGCAAGCTATTGTAGCAATCCACTTTTTTGGTCCAGTGACTTCGGTCTTTTAAGCCAGAATGGCAGGCAATAAATTGCCGGGTCCAGGCCAGCTAGATTCAGTACCAAGCCATGCGTTGCATCTCATCTGTGTTAGATGGGTATACAATCTCTCTTTTGATAGCTATACAAGAAACAGAGATGGATACAAAAGAGAGAGATCTACAGCACACTCACCAGAAGACCTGCAGATAGGAAACAACAAGAAGAAGAAGGGAGGGACCACGAGGTGATTAAATGTCATTCACATGCTCATCCCAGCACGCTCTTCTGTTGCTTGGAAATGGACACAGGAAAAGTAACTTCTATAGTTGAGGGGAGGATGCATTAATGTTCTGTGGATAGCTCCAGGCCGGCCTGGCAAAGTGCAGGTTGGTACACTAGATTTTTGGAAGAGACAAAGAAGAGAACATCTTTTTATATATTATAGGTAAACGGAATACGATTACGTAGATGAGCCATAGGCTCATATTTTTACATGAGCCAATGCACATATGGACCAATAGAAATTGAGTGTACTAGTGTACATGGTTGTACATGGGATGTAGTAGTCCATTCTTATTGGTCAACATGTGCATGGCTCATGCATTTTGGAGTTCAAAGTCAGATCGAATACTTTGATTACCAGGCGGATGCCGACGCACTGGTCTTCCGTCCACAATCATGACTGTAGTGATATGGCTCATATCTAGGTGGTGTATCATCTTGACTACATATAATGAGTCAGACTCTTCCCAAAGGTTCCGATTGTCCATTCACGAAGCCAGGATTTGGCAGGAAGACGTGATTCAACGGTTAGACCAACTCCTCACCATTAAATTCACCAACAAAAGGGGACTTCAGATTGTTGTGGGAGCGGTGTATGGACATAAAGATAGGACCAAGCGTCTATGGCTGTGGAAGGACATTACTATGACTAGCATGCTTGATGGAGATAGATGGTCGTTAGTTGTGGTGAGAGACTTCAACGCTACTTTATTCGTCTATGAAAATTAGGGGATTGGTCTGTGCAGCAAACGATACTCGCAGAATTTCAACGTTGCCTCTTATCCTCTGGGCTCAGGTGCATGGATAAGACTGGGCACATCTGTACTTGAAACAACCAGACGATAACCAACCGGATTGTGTAATATCCCGCTCTGCGGAAAGGCATTACGCTGGAATTATAGATGGATCATATCGATGGGATATAAGTTGTGCGAAAAATTGAGATAATTTGTGTGATTGTGCAGCCTTGCTCTACTTGGCCGTAAGGAATATTTTATAGAGCATGGTTCAAGGGTATGGTTATGCCAAAGTTAGAAGACTATGCATCACGTTAGATCATTCTTGGGGAATCGTAGGCGAATGTTGGATCATGTCATGGAAACAATATTCGTATAAGTGAGTGGATATGTCCCTTCTACTCTACTCCTTCATGCCCTAATAAAATGAATGCTAGTGTTGCTTTGCTGTATGTCATAATTATATGTTGCTCTAGTCCACACAATGATAATGATGCCTTATGTTCAATACTGTTGTAATCAATGAAACATATGAACATTGAACTGCTAATACCATTAACACAAATATGCTGTAATGTAAGTCTCACATAAGAAAAGATGTATCACTGTGTAAAACTCCTTTACATGCTTGTCACTCTGTGAATGGAACATCGAATGTCGGTATATCTATGAAATGCATCAATGCACTGATTTTGTAAAAGAAAGTATGGACTGATAAGTCCCCATGTAAGAAAATATGGACTCATAAGTCCCCATTGGACTCATAAGTTCCCATGAAAGAAAGTAAGATAAAAATATGTTGGGACCTACGTTTCACCAACCCATATAAAAAATAAGAATGTTGAATTCGCGAGCATGATCGAGAGATCATTTATTTATATTCTTTGTACCGTGCAATTATGCTTAAGATTTTATTTGCATAGTTGTTAAATGGTCATGGACAACTTGTACACATGGTAGTAAGTTTCCTCGATCTGGACCCGGGTACCGGGTACAGCTTCATCATAGGGGAAAACATGAGGATGTGCTTATAGGCATGAGATATTACGGAATTCTCAGTGGATGCTAGCTACCTTCTTGAGGAGGTACACTACGTACCGTGGTAAAGTCCTATATGGTAAAATAACACTAATGACCCTCATATAGTTAGACTGCATGTTGACGAGAATAATTATGCATGCTTAATCGATTATCCACAGGAATCCTTCATAATGATTATTGTATCGCTAATCCTTGTTTTGCAGGGATACGACGAGTGGGTTGTTGGTAAGAATCGTTGATAAGTGATATGTAATACTTTTCTTATATTCAATTTGTGCTGCTGATTCTATAACATATTTTCATTAAGCTGCTAGATAATTATGATTATACTGAAATAAACCTAGTCCCTAATTGAACGATCACTAAATTAATGTGCATGCTTCTCACATAATTACTTATTGTTGGTTTAGGCGGGTGGGCTAGTTTCTCCTCACCAATACGCGATATGTACTGACCCACGTTTGTGGCCATCCCCAGGTACTCAACTTTAGGAAGTGGCTGGAACTATTTTGAGGCATCGAAGCATTGTTGTGGGCGCGCAGAAGCTCTTCTTCCATTGGAGGCATCTTCTGTTATAAATGGCATAATGTATGGAACAATATAATTTATTTGTATCCATGAGATTGTAAGCCAAGACGACAAATATTAATGTAAGCCAATTGGCCAAGTATCAGTTATATTTAAGAGCTTTGTAAATCTTTTGTAAGCCATGTGCTCAATTATCGTTATCAATAAAGAAAAGTTTTTTATCATATTCACTGTGACTTTAATTTGTCTTCTTAATTCCGCTGCGATATCATTGTTTCTGAGATATATCATGCCTTATTTATCTTCTTATCTTGTAAAAGTACAATCTAGGCTTGTTCAATATCACGCTCGTGACTACTTTCGATTCTTCGAAATCGGGGCTTGACAAATTGGTATCAGAGTATGGTTATGCGTCCTTGGACTTGGCAAGTTCTAAATCAAAGTTGCTTTCACGATTACTCAATGATGCCTCCGCGGATACTCAAAGTTGCTTCGGTGACATTCAAAGTCTCTTTTGCGAGTAGCCACAGTCGCCTAAGTGCGTATCCAAAGTTGTCTTCTGTGAGTACTCAAAGTTGCTCCTGCGATTATAGAAATTGCATCTGTGATCATTATGTGTTGCTTCCGCTATTGTTCGAAGATGATTCCGCAATCGAGAGTATTTGACCTCTTGGCTACACTTACTGGATGATCCATACATTAAGCTTAAATATTGAGATATCCTAGTTGTGATTCTTTATTTGTAAAAGATACCAAGAATCCAATAATGATTTGATGCCATAGAAGAATAACTTGTGATTAATTTGTATATAGGAATAAAGAAAAAAACCAATATGTGGGTTGTAACTAATGAGAATTATTCATGAGTAGTTTAAATAGAGAAAATCAATAGTAAAGCTGGGTTTATTCATGTGCGATGGCAGGATTGTATTTTATATCCGAGTATGAGAATCATGTTTGTGACTGACAATGCTACCATGTAAAGGTAGTATGGAATGAATGTTGGATTAGTGTAAGGATAATTTGATTGTCAGGAACAATTTTGTCTTTGAGTGGTATATGCCTCTACCCTCTTAGTGATACTTGTGCAGTGACCCTTCTATAGTGATAATATTGATCCTATCAGTAGCAATGGGGTAGTACCGAAACTTAGTCGGGATCGATGTCTGGTTGTGTTATGGTGCGAGTGTCCCTTGGGTATTTTGGATTGTGTATCAACAGCAAACTCTTGATAGTTGAATTTGAGTTATCAACTTTACACCCTCGATAGCTTAATGTTACATTGGGTAGCAAGAAAGTGCGAAGGTATGAGATTGATGCCTTAGCTGGGAACAACGAGTTGGATTATACGGTTAGACGATGACTGGAATCGGTAGGGTGAAAGTTTAAAATTTTGTATCATTGATCGAATGCTACTACTGATAAACAAGTTGGATCGTATGTAGAATAAGATTGGTTAGAATCGAATAAAAATCACAGGCAGGGTATAATCTCGGTTCCTAAGTTAGAAATTCTTGGAAATTAATTTTTGTTGGACAGAGTATGTGGGGAACTTCTTTCTTTGACCTTAGGTGTGTAGTATTTGCTACAGGCCTAACTCAAAAGGGTAGCAGCTATGAAGCGAGAATACTTGAACATAAAATTTGATGGATAATAATCAGTCAGCATATGAACTTGTAGGATTGCTAGAAAGTAATCGATGACCCTCATTCTATGGCGATAGCTGAAAGTTCTTCAAGAGACTTTGATGGATTGAAAACAAATAAATCTTGAGGTCTAGCACGTTGGAATAAATACTATCGACGAAAAGTTTGTTGCATCAATGACCGTTGGTTGGTAGTAACCTTAGTCGCTTGGGTAACAGTTGACTGGCTGATATAATTATCAAATTATTAATATAGGATGATCCCTAGATTGATGGTATGACCAATATATCGAGTACATAAAAAATTATTGAATGTGGCTTAGCGAGATAGAATTTTATGAGACATTGATGAGATAATACAATTAAGTTGATGGTTAATACGAATGAAAGTTGATCCTATCAAAATAAAATAGGCAAAAGTAAGTTCGACGGAATGAATCGGAAGAATAATATTTTTAATGTATAGGTTGGGTGATATTGTCGGCTATAAATTATTTGGGTGGAACTGAAAGTATGAATACGTAAAATGGATGGGGAAAGAATTTAGAGTAAGGACCATGAACGATTTATTAGTAAATATGTCACATCCCAGATCCAGAATACTGGAGAGCGGGGGAATGACTTAGCCAACCGTACCTTACAAAATACCGAAGTAACCTGCAATATGTTAAGGTTGTCTAGAGACAAGGGGTGCATACTACAATCAAGTCTCCTAGGGTCAAGAACTTCTATATCTCAATCGTTCAATCAAGCAACAATAATATAGAATATTCCAGAATAAGCAGTAAGGCGTCCCAAATGCCGCATTAGAATGTTCTAGAGATCTAGCAATAAAAAAGTATATGCCAAATACACAATCAACTGTATACATGATAGTGAGTTAGCTGCAGTCTGAATATAATACATTTATGTATGAAACTAGTGCCCAGATTTTATATATGAGACGTGTGATTACATTGGGCGGGGAGAGACACACAGGCTATATATATATATATATATACATATATATATATATATATATATATATATATATATATATATATATATATATATATATATATATATATATATATTTATTATTGTGAGGCCGTAGACTCTACATCAGAGCTAGGCACATTACGTGATATTACTGCTACCGGCTCCCCGACACAGAGCTTGTAGTGGTCTCAGCCTGAGTACTAGTGATGCTCTCACTTGCATATCACATAGCTGGTTATATTACCCTATTGATACATTTTATATACTGCATTTATTTTGGCATGTTATTTTTTATACCTTGTTACGTCCCTCTAAGGACCTGGTCCCTTGCCACTTTTGCAGCATAGACCATTGTGGAGCCGGCCCGGAGTTGCTGATGTGTGTTGATTTATCTTGCAGGAATTGGTGCCAGGTACTTATATCATTTCTTCCACAGTCATGGTTATTATTCATATTGTTTATTCATTTGCTGATATGGCCTAGTTTTATAGACTCATATTCCTTATCGAGTCTATTCGAGCTTATGGGTTACTGGCGGCCGACTTTAGCATATGTAACTCATTCTTGTATATTCCGTTCATCGTGGATTGGGGTATAGATATTCATAGTTACTTGATTATATAGATAGTGACCCTTCTAATACAACTTATACGTATTAAATCGAACCGGAGTCTGGTCGAATGCGTAGTTGGCATGCTACGTATTCCTATTCCTACGTATTTTGGGACTGGGGCGTGACAAAAGGCAAATAGAGGGACGACTTGGTCAATCTGTCAACAATGACCCAAATCGCATCTTTCCCTCCTGGAGATCGTGGAAGTCTGGACACAAAATATATAGTAATGTGCTGTCATTTCCACTCTGGAATGAGTAATGGCTGAAGTAAACCATCTAGCCTCTGCCTCTCAGCTTTTACCTGCTGGCACACTAAGCATTGGGATACAAATTGTGCCACTTTCCTCTTCATGCCATACCATTACACACTCTCTCACATATCCCGATACATCTTGTTGGCACATGGAAGTATGGAATACTGAGAGCGATGTGCTTTCTGTAACACCTTCTCACGCATCTCCCCATTAGGCACACACAATCTAACACCATGCCGCAAAGAGCCATCATCAATAATGGTAAAATCATCCTCCAATCCTGCTCTCACCTGAGCTCTGATGCTACTCAGTGATACATCCTCATACAGTGCTGCCTTGATCCTGTCCATCAACTCTGAGTATATCTGCAACCCCTATATTTGCATAGCAAAACCAGGAACTATCACCTCAATGCCCAAGCTCTCCAAGTCCTCTAACAAATATCGATCCTGTGTCAACAACATAGCAACCGGATAACTGCTCAAGGCATCGGTAACTACATTAGCTTTTCCAGGATGATACTACAAAGATATGTCAAAATCCTTTATTAGTTCCAACCACCGACGCTGCCTTATGTTCAACTCCTTCTGAGTAAAAATGTACTTCAAGCTCTTGTGGTCTGTAAAGATCTCCACACGCTCCCCGTACAAATAGTGTTTCCATAACTTCAGGGAAAAGATGACCGTTGTCAACTCCAAATCGTGGGTAGGATAGTTCTTCTCATGAGGACACAATTTCCTGGATGCATAGACAATCACTTTTTCATTCTGCTGAAGAACACAACCTAAACCTTTCTCTGATGCATCACTATAAATAGTGAAACCTCCAGACCCTGATGGCAACGTCAAAATAGTAGCAAACGTCAACCTCTTCTTTAATTCCTCAAAAGCAACCTAGCAGTCCTTTGTCCAAACAAACTCTACATCCTTTCTGGTGAGTCTGGTTATCGGCTCGACAATCCTCAAAAAATCTTACACAAACTTCTTGTAGTAGCCTGCCAAACCCAAGAAACTCCTGATCTCTGCTACTGAACTCGGGGTCTTCCAAGACTCCATTGCTGTGATCTTCTTTGGATCTACTGAAATTCCATCACCAGTCACAACATGTCTTAAGAACTCCACCTTATCCAGGAAGAACTCATACTTGGACAGCTTCCCATATAGCTTCTTCTTCCTCAGCATATCCAACATAATTCGCAAATGCTCCTTGTGCTCCTCTAGTATCTTCGAGTATATGAGTATGTCATCGATGAACACCACCACAAACTTGCCAAGGTACTGATGGAACACCTTGTTCATCAAATTCATAAATACTGCTGAGGTATTAGTCAACCCAAACAACATCACCATAAACTCATACTGACCATACCGAGTCTTAAAAGCAGTCTTCGGTATGTCCTCCAGCTTCACTTTCATCTGGTGGTAGCCTGATCTCAAGTCTATCTTAGAAAATACCTTGGCACCACTCAACTGATCGAACAGGTCATCAATCCATGGCAAAGGATATTTATTCTTGATAGTGAGATTATTCAATGCCCTGTAATCAATACACATGCGCACCGATCCATCCTTCTTCGGTACAAATAATACCGAGGCTCCCCACGGTGAAGAACTCAATCTGATAAACCTCTTATCCTGCAATTCATCTACCTGCTTCTTTAGCTCGACCAGCTCGCTGTTGTTTACTCTATAGACATGCTGCAAAATTAGTTCTGCACCTGGCACCAAGTCTATAGAGAATTCAATATCTCGATCTGGCGGCAACCCTGACAATTCCTCCAAAAATATATCTAAGAACTCTGCTATCAACGGATGCGGCAACTCCTTGTCTTTCACCATAGCTCCACAGATAATTCCTTCTTCCTACTCCGCAGCTCCTCCAGCAAACTCAAACTCTGGCTCTCCTGGCGGGCTAAACAAAACTCTATCCCCTCTATAATCTATACTAGCATGGTGCCTACTCAACCAATCCATCCCGAGTATAATGTCGTAGCTCGGAAGTGGCATTACAAGTAGACACACACTCAGCTCCTGGCCTCCCAGACTAACTCTTTAATCCTTGCAAATATCATTAACCAGGATAATGCCTCCCCCGGTCATGATCTTGTAAGTCCTAAGCAAAGACTCAGCTACCAAACCATGCTTCAGAGCAAAAAAAATAGATAAAAAACTATGGAAAGTACCACTATCAAACAAAGATAAAGCTGGAATAGAATCAAGAAGAACAGAACCTGCGATGATATCTCCGATGGGCTCGACCTCCTCGACTCTCATAGCGAACGCTCGTCCCTGACGTGCACCTCCCTGATATTGGTGCTAGGCATAACGCTGCTGCTAGGTCAGAAGCGGTGGTCCCCTCGGTTGTACTGCAGGTGGTCTCGCCTGTGTCCTCGGAGCTGGAGCTGCTCCTTGAACTGCACGACGAGGGTTGGAAGGACACTCTTTCAGCTGATGCCCCTCAGTACCATAATACAAACAAACTCCTAACCTCTTTCTGTAAACTTCCCAGATATGGCCGGGCTTCTTGTAGAAGTGGCAGAAAGCTTGTTGTAACCGTCTCTGCTGCTGCGGTACCTGGTGAAGCGGCACCCTAGCTGGAGTCTAGTGCTTATGTGGTTGCTAAAAAGGCCTAGATTGGAAATGAGGATGCTTGACAGTCACTGTGTTATTATTTGCCCCCAGAAAAGAATTACGATCTCTCTTGGGCTTCAAACCCAACTCCCGCTCAACCTTGCGTGCCTCCATAAGTATCTCTAAGTAGGTCTCATAAAAAGACGGAATGAGGATCTTTACTTCTATTTTAGACCATCGCAAAAACTAATATCTCAAACTGTCAACCCCATATTTCAGATTTGGGGTATTTTCGTCTTTTCATAAATTAATGTATAAATGATTGCATAATATATAATTATATTTAAATTGTCATAATTTTTATTTCATTGTTGCGCATTACCGTTGCTTCGATAATTAGAGCACTACACTAGCCATTGTCTTTCAATAAATTCCATAACCTTGTCTTAGACATGCCTGCCTTTTTTTTGACCCTTGTGTAACTTATAATTATGTTCTCTTGTGCTTCATTTTAGCTGCACAATATTCGTCGCGGACGTTTATTTTCAATTCGAATAAATTTAATTTTGTATTCTTGTGCGTTCCAATCAAAATTGGAGACACAATCTCGACCCATTTCGTGCAACCCAAATTAGGGTAATATTCTATTCTGAGTCTACTTCATTCATGACGCTTCTGTCCCACTTAATTTCAACCCCTTGTACTTCTAATTAATTTTAGAACCCCAATTGCTTTTATTTTTAATTAATTAAACCGTAAACCCAACTTTGTACAATTTTCTAATTGTTGGGCACTTTAATGCAAAAGTGCATTAAGGTGTCCATCCCGTTGGATACATACGTGAATAAACTCAATTTTCCTTCATGTGTATTTTTTCTATAATTTTTGGGAGTGTGTAATTCAACATCAACCTCCTTAAGACACTGGCCCTCCAAACCTTGAACCAATTGAACCCTAGCCCTTCATTTTGTACCCATTTGAATCATGGCCTTGAAATCATACATGAGAAGCCCAATTCCAAGAGGGGTTGACCAGTCAAACCAATTCTAGGTCACCCATACCCTACTTGTATAAATATTCGTTTTCCTTATTTTTTTCCTTTTTCTTTTCTATTCCAACCCCAAGCCCAGTCGACATCAACTACACATCTCCTATTCTTCTTCATCCTATTTCTTCGGTCACCTTCACCCCCTATTCCCTACTCCGATCTCAGCCCGATGGACGACCCAGAGCCGCCACTGTCATCTTCCTCCGACCGCTGGATCCCCACGCTGAACACCACGACCAACTCGTCGTTCATCTTCCTCCAGACCCATCGTTCCCCCGCCTGAACCTCAGCCACAACCAACCCAACCTCCTTTCGATCAACTAAACCACCCTGACTTCCCACACGGCCTCACCGTCGAGCATGACCGAGTACACCACCACTTCACAGCCAGGACGACGCCGCCTGAACGACATCTCCCCGCCGGAATGCTATGCACCACCTCTCCTCCCTGTCGATCCTTCGCCTGAGTTCCATCCCCGAGCACCTGCATTCTCAATCCTCGACCACCGAGCTCCATCCCGCCGACCTCCTCCAATACATAGCGCCCTTCCCCTCGACGAACATCTATACCCCGTCGACCGTCGACTCGAGCTGCCGCTGCCATCGACCAACCCGACCCTGCTGTCCTCTTCCCGCCTTTATCTTCCCGACGGCCACGAACCCCCATGACTGACGACCTCCCATCACCACCACTTGTCGACTTCTTCCTGACGCCTCCCCCTCACCGGAGACTCCTCGACCAGAGCCCTGAACCGCTGTACCCCAGCCGCGTATGCCGGAACAGTCCCCGCAGTCCCTCGTCGACTCTCCTCCCCGTCCTCGTCGCCACAACCTCGCTGAACCACCTGTCGAGCCTCGCCATCATCAACACCACCACCTGTTCCTCATCAACATTGTCACCATTACCATCACCATGATCATCATCATCGCCTTTACCATCATCATCGTCGCCGTACTCGTAACCATCACTGTCTTTATCATCGCCGTCATCGTCATCGCCGCGCTCGTGCACGTGCACGCCGAAGCCAAGGTGAGAAGCATTTCTCTTGTGATATTGTGTATGCATACGTATGCGTATGCGTATATTGTCCATTAGTATGTTTATTCAATATGTGCTTAATATATATAATTAGTATATATGCATAGTATATGTATTCCCTAATATATGTTAAATATATTTTGGTACATATATATACATGTATATATATAGTATATTCTCAAATTAGTATATATATGCTTATGTATATGTATTTTAGACGTATGCCCTAGTATACGTTTAATATGAATTTAATTGATTGGCTTGTTTAATATATATACGTAGTGTAAATTCATTAGTGTATATACATATATTATATATGTAATTAATTGGTATACGTATATATTGTATATGTATGTAATTAGTGTATATATATATTAAGAGTATTAATGTTATTGCTAATTAATAATATGTATATTTGTATATGTACTAGGTGACCTGAGTATAGATACGGATATTCCGTATTGACCGTGACCATGTAACATGTTAGAAGACTGCCATATGTACACCGACATACTGGTAAGACCATATCATTGACTGTCTGTTTTGCACAGCATTTGCAGATGCGACACCCGTGCAATTGACGCACACTTGACCTTAGTTGACCAGTGTCATACATACCGTAGCCCTGAGTCAGAGTATTTATAATTGTGTGTTAGAGTAATATCTGATGCAATATTGTATTATATGATGTCTATAGGACTGTTGGATTGTTCAGACAAGACCTCAAAATTAGACATTATTATTGCCAGCAGCAGGACCCCAGGCGAGTACATTCTCTGACAGTTTCCATTATATTGATTATCTTTATAATTCTTGTTGTATAACGTACATGACTCTGACAATATTTTTTACACGAGTTGGCATTATCGAGACCTGTCACGAGGAGTCGTAATTTGGAATCCATCGTGCTAGCTGGGGAAAACAGAGAAATATTAGTAGCTTATGTGATCATACCCAACTTTACATGCATCATAGCTCACCCACACCTCACGTCGGTGTATCCTGACCATTACATACCTCATCGCTGTTACATGTGGTTAGCCTGACTTTACAAGGATGATCGCTAATTAATGTAATGAGACTTATCAGTCCCAAGCCGATCACATGATATGCTGATATTTCACACACTTAGTTAGATGATTCTTGACATGTATCTCTAGTATATTGATCTAGCATCTCCACATGTTCTAGTTATTATTCTTGCACACACTTATATACCAGTTCATTGTTCTTGCGTGTACTTGTATTTTTATTTCATTGCTAGATGTACATTGATGATGACATGCTCCAGTATTCCAGTTATTCCAGTATTTCTATTTCCAGTATATGATATACTGATGTTTCACACACTTAGTTAGATGATTCTTGACATGTATCTCTAGTATATTGATCTAGCATCTCCACATATTCTAGTTATTGTTCTTGTACACACTTATATACCAGTTCATTGTTCTTGCGTGTAATTGTATTTCTATTTCATTGCTAGATGTACATTGATGATGACATGCTCGTCGGTATTTCTTATTGCCAGTATTCATATCTGTCTTGTATTTTTTTACACTGTGTTATAGTTTTTGTCAATATGCATGAAACTGCTGTTAGAGGTGTATTTTGTTCCAATCCTGCCTGGATATTTTTTTCAGACTGTGACATAGAGGACTTGTTTCCAGCATACTTGAAGATTTGGATGTTATTGATTACAGGTTAGACTATTTATTATTGTTTAGACTTGTCTTGTATTTCATTTGTTTGCTTCGATATCTCATCGTGCTTTAGCTTATGTGATTGAGTGTATTCCGTATTATGATATGATATCTGTGTCTCCTTATGGAGTTGGATATCCATATGAGATTGATTAGATAGTATCATGACCTAGACAGCATTCTACCGCCGATGCTGCGGCGTAGGCTGGACGTACCCACGTACTCGTGCCCCAAATTTTGGGTGCGGGTCGTGACACATTTTTAGTGGTGGCCCATGCAGGTCAGACTTTGCAAGTTGTGCGATGTCGTGGTAGTGCGACATATTAGTTGTACTACTACTACGTGCCTGCTATAGAATATAGGACATAGGATACTAGGATCAGAGAGGATACTCAATCACAAAAAAAAATTCTTGAGAGATTCCTGGGACGACCCCTTGAGAATCTTATTATAATTTTCAATTTAAATCTTTTTCCTTGTTTTTGTCCGTTCTCGCTTGTTGTTATTGAACTTGATTCTTGTTGATCAGTTATTAAATTAAATCTTGGTATCATTATTGAGTTTGATTCTTGTTGATCAGTGTTAAATTTAATTCTTGGTGTCGTTGTTGAGTTTGATTTCTTATCAAGATGAATTTTACGGGCTAGAATTTACGATATCATCTGATGACATATGTTGATGAGGAAAGTGAGAAAGGTAAAACGTCTACCTTGGTTATGAAGCCTAGAGTTTATCGCAGCCACATTAGCTGTTGTGGTAGAAACGTAGAAACCTGACGACGGATGTACATATTTAGTTATGAAATTTCGAGTCTCTCACAGCCATACCGGTTAGCATGGCGAGGATTCTAGATGACATGATTATAGACTTGCATACCTTAGTTACGGAACCTGTCATTTATCGCATTTATGCTTAATGGCGTGGCGAGGATTCTGAGTGTCATGATTTCTGATAGACGTATATGATTATCAGGTTGTATCTTAAAATGGTTCTTAAACTCTCATCTCAATACTTATCTATTTCGTTATTACAGGACCTTGTTCCATCGCTTCTTTTCTTTACTAGCAGTAGAAATACCTTCAGTCCTCAATCTAGTTCCTTTTTTAGCTTCTTTTCTTTGAGGATTCCTTGTTAGTATGATAATTGGTGACTTGCAGTTATGTCTGTGTCTTGTATTAGTGTTGACTGAGTGTGAATTGTTAGTTTGTAAGTGTTTCTTAGTTGGACATGTGAGCAGTAGGCATTAATCTAGAGATACCCATAGCATAGTGCCTTGTAGCAATGGTTCTAAGATAATGTGTCATTATTATTAGTATTGGTATTTTAGGTAGAAGGAGTAAAGAGCATCAGTGATAGTTCCAAGAGTTAGTATCAGAGCCAGCATACCAGTCCTGGATAGTCATGAATTTATGTAATTGGATGATCTATATAAACAATTAAGTATCAAAGAATTGTGTTAAAGATTAATGGAGCATGATGTTCAAATTGATGATTGATACTTGGGTGTGTTAAGAGTAAAAAAATATACATACATAAAAGGTATTAATGAGTGTGCCATGGGTTGAAAAATATCAAGATTGGTAATGAAAGTTATGAAGTGTATCACAAATTAGTGTAACAGTCTGTAAAAGATTAAAAAGGGAGATACTTATACATCAATTGAGATATGGAACCATAGGCCTGCCTTTGAGAGTAAAGTGGAGCATGTGTATTATATAAGTTAATAACTAGTGCGAATAATCATGAGTTCTAATAAGTTTGATGAGATAATCTAATGATAAAGCTAGTGTTACCATACCAAGAGTACTAATATTTCTATATCGAGGATTAGTTAAACAATTTGCTAATAACAGTAAGTACCTTGTGTGATGATAATTAGATTGGTGTATCAATTAATATAGATTGAAAATCATTGGAGAAAATATGTGTGATGATAACTTTGATCATTTGGAAGTAATAGTGCAAGTAATTCGGACAGTACAAATTTTAGTACACAGTTGAGAGTTATTGACAATTGGTGTAGTTGTGTGCACCTTGAATATTAGAGACTGTGAGTATTTATATATACTTGTGGATTTAAATTTAAAATTTGAAGAGTGAAAATAAATTTCAATTTTTAAAGAATTTTTGAGGATTTAAGATTTTATGTTATTAAAATTTTTGAGGATTAAAATTCAATTCAATAAACATAGTCAAAGCTATAAAGATTTTATGGAAGTGATTAAAATTTTATTTCAATATTTGAATATTTGACTTTTGAGGAAGGTATATGCATTTTATTTTAAATTGTTCAAGAATTTAAATTTTGATGATTTTATTTTGAGGATTAAATTTATGGGGGATAAGAAATATATACTAGTATATGAGTGGATGAAGTGCATACGTAAGGATCTGTTGACTTGAGCATGATTGAGATGGCACTGCAAACAGACTTGGGTGTCCATCTCGAGTTGTATTAGAATGAGTAGTACTTAGTATGGGGTAATTGCACTTAGTGTGCCCTTGAGTGATAAGAACAAATAGTATAAACAATTGTAGCAGGTAAGAGAGCTAGCAGTGGTTATGCTTGTAGTAGAAACAGTAGTACCAAGGGATAGAGGTATCAAACTTTGGATGCATTATTAAACTATGGTTGTGTTAGAGATTCTTGGTATCAGATCTAGGTATCAATAGACAGGTGTATGCAATGAGAATGTATTCATGGATGTTTGTGGACTAATGATTAGTTGATATGGGTTCCAGTGTACAAGGACAGGAATTTATGAATAAATGTGCCAGAGTTAAGTGTATGATAGAGGTTGTAGATGTCCAAGTAATGGGTTAGAAGACTATGTTCTGTTCTTTCCTTCTGTTCTTTTTTTGCCTGTTTGATTGATTGATAGATTGATTTCTTGGTACCGTAGTTGGTATCAATGATCTTCTTGCTAGGATATAGTTAGTAGTTGACAGAGACTGTAATACCATGACAAAAGAGACTATGACCATGCATGCTTCATCTAGATTGCATATTTTATCTAGATTGCGTGTTGTATTGCGTGTTATATGACTATAGGTAGGATTCTCTTAGACTTTGATTGTTGAGGGTTTGACCGTAGTAAAGATTTATGAAGAGGTTATGACTTGAAAAAGAGAGACAAGGTGCCTTAAATTTCGAGAATAAATAAAGAGTTAAGGACTTAATATGATAGAATTGGCGATTGGTTAAATTATTAATTTTTATGAAAATTAAGATATGATTAAATTTGTCATTAAAATTTGAGAAAATTAAGGAGATTATCATTATATTCATTGGACTGCAAGTTATGAACTTATATTGAATGTGGTATTAAAGATTTTATAACTATTACATTATTTGATTATTATGTGGAAAAAAAGAAATCGAGGATTAAGATCACTAATGGATTAGAAGTTTGAATCCAAATTTTTGGGATAAGATTTTTTTTTAAATTTTATAAATATGGATTGACTGGAATTCAATTAAAGGATTGGATTGTAAATTTTGTATTTAGTGATTTACTCAAAATTTGAGGAGTAAGATGATTAATGGATTGGTGTTTGAATACAAACTTTTCGGATGAGATTTATTTTTATATGCATTGATTGGATGTCAATTAAAGGATTGGATAGTAAATTTTGTATTTAGTGATTTATTTAAAATTTTAGAGGAGATCGTGATAAGAATGGAATTTGTTTTTTAATTTTGAAGATTTGCAGGAATATTATACTTATAGAATTTCGAAAGAAATTTTGTGAAATAACAATATGGATTTGTTTCATGATTATATGGTTTGATGAATTAAATTTTGATGGAGAAATAATATAAATGAATACATACAACTATTGAGGATCTTAAATTTCGAGGACGAAATTCTTTTAAGGAGGGTAGACTTGTCATCCCCATATTTCAGATTTGGGATATTTTTGTCTTTTCATAAATTAATGTATAAATGATTACATAATATTTAATTATATTTAAATTTCTGTAACTTTTATTTCATTGTTGCGCATTACCGTTGCTTTTATAATTAGAGCACTACACTAGCCATTGTCTTCCAATAAATTTTACAACCTTGTCCTAGACATGCCTGCCTTCTTTTTTGACCTTTGTGTAACTTAAAATTATGTTCTCTTGTGCTTCATTTTAGCCGCACAATATTCGCCGCGGACGTTTATTTTAAATCCGAATAAATTCAAATTTTGTATCCTTGTACGTTCCAATCAAAATTGGAGACACAATCTCGACCCATTTCGTGCAACCCAAATTAGGGTAATATTCTATTCCGAGTTTACTTCATTCATGATGCTTCTGTCCCACTTAATTTCAATCCCTTGTACTTCTAATTAATTTTAGAGCACCAATTGCATTTATTTTTAATTAATTAAACCGTAAACCCAACTTTGTGCAATTTTCTAATTGTTGGGCACTTTTATGCAAAAGTGCATTAAGGTGTCCATCCTGTTGGATACGACACGTGAATAAACCCATTTCTCCTTCATGTGTATTTTTTTCATGATTTTTGGGAGTGTGTAATTCAACATCAACCTCCTTAAGACACTGGCCCTCCAAACCTTGAACAAATTGAACCCTAGCCCTTCATTTTGAACCCATTTGAATCATGGCCCTGAAATCATACATGAGAAGCCCAATTCCAAGAGGGGTTGACCAGTCAAACAAATTCTAGGTCACCCACACCCTACTTGTATAAATATTCTTTTTCCTTATTTTTTTCCTTTTTCTTTTCTATTCCAACCCCAAGCCCAGCCGACATCAATTGCACATCACCTATTCTTCTTCCTCCTATTCCTCCGGTCACCTTCACCCCCTATTCCCTACTCCAGCCTCAGCATGATGGATGACCCAGAGCCGCCGCTATCATCTTCCTACGATAGCCGGATCCCCCCGCTGAACACCACGACCAACTCGTCCTTCATCTTCCTCCAGACCCATCGTTCCCCCGCCTGAACCTCAGCCGCGACCAACCCGACCTCCTTCCGATCAACTGAACCACCCAGACTTCCCACACGGCCTCACCGTCAAGCACGACCTAGTATACCACCAATTCACTGCTGCGATGCCGACATCTCCCCGCCGGAACGCTGTGCACCACCTCTCCTCCCTGTCGATCCTTCGCCTGAGTTCCATCCCCGAGCACCTGCACTCGCCATCCCCGACCACCGAGCTCCATCCCGCCAGCCTCCTCCAATACACAGCGCCCTTCCCCTCGACGAACATCCATACCCCGTCGACCGTCGACTCGAACAGCCGCTGCCATCGACCAACCCGACCCTGCTGTCCTCTTCCCGCCTTCATCTCCCCGACGACCACGAACCCCCATGACCGACGACCTCCCATCACCACCACTTATCGACTTCTTCCTGACGCCTCCCCCTTACCGGAGACTCCTCGACCAGAGCCCTTGCCTGAACCGCTGTACCCCAGCCGCGTACGCCGAAATAGTCCCCGCAGTCCCTCGTCGACTCTCCTCCCCGTCCTTGTTGCCACAACCTCACTGAACCACCTGTCGAGCCTAGCCATCATCAATACCACCACCTGTTCCTCGTCAACATCGTCACCATTACCATCACCATGATCATCATCATCGCCTTCACCATCATTATCGTCGTCGTACTCGTAACCATCGCTGTCTTTATCATCGCCGTCATTATAGAAGCATGAAATATGCTGGAGAATTGTACGCGTATTATACAGTCAAAACCCCCAACATACATAAAATACGTGTAAAAACAAAGCTTCAAGGCTGTGTGGCATAAAATATGGCTTCAGAGCTATACGCGTAAAACAGAGCTTCAGAGCTATTTGGCGTAAAACAGGGCTTCAGAGCTGTACGCGTAAAACAGGATTTCAGAGCTGTCTGGCATAAAGTAGAGCTTCAGAGCTGTCCGCATAAGCAGTGCTTCAAGGCTGTTCTGTATAAAAGGTTGCTTTACCCTCCCGCGTAAAGTTTAAAATACGTTTTTAATGCAGCGTAAAGTTGTATGAGGAAATCTTCGTATTCCTCGGATGAATTTTGTCAGACAAATCAGTGAACCTGACTTCTGACAAAAGTGCTGCACGATGATCGAGAGGACGACTGTGATGATAATTTTGCACAGAGATCCAGGTTGTCATCTAGTGACATATTCTTGATACAAGTCATTTTTACGCATTCAAAGAATACACTGCCATGAGTTTTTACGCTCAAGACTGGAGTCTTCAGAATACGCTGCCTATTCTACATTGACAGAAATGAGTTTTTACATTCAAGACTGGAGTCTTCTGAATACGCTGCCTATTCTACATTGACAGAAATGAGTTTTTATACTCAAGATAAGAAGAAATCAGATGTCACGTCAAAAGCTGTTTCCTGCACAAAGCTCGAGGCATATCTCTGCATTTAATGCACGAGATTTTGTTCTATTCCTTAGATTTTGTCATGACTGGGAAAGCTAAAACTTTGACTAATACGCTCATATCACCATCCTTGCATTTTACGCCAACCAGGCTATTTTCAACTATAGGAGTATACCGTATGCTATCTCCTCGAAATACGCCTACTCGGCTATATTTGCAAAGGTACGTGATAAGGCTATTTATCCCAGAATAAGCTCAAGACCTCAGTCGTGATGGATAATTAAATGGAAAAACTAAAACTGTGACTAATACGCTCACATCACCATCCTTGCATTTTATGCCAACTAGGCTATTTTAACCTATAGGAGTACGCCGTATGCTATCTCCTCGAAATACGCCAACTCGGCTATATTTACAAAGGTATGTGATAAGGCTACTTAGCCCAGAATATGCTCAAAACCTCAGTCGTGATGGATAATTGGCTATTTTACGCTGGTTATCTATTATTCATGAATCATCAAGTTTTACGCAGAGTTTGGCCTTTTACGCCAACAAGAAAGCTATCTGGCTTTTACGCCAACAAGACAGCTATTTGGCTTTTACGCCAACAAGACAGCTATTTGGCTTTTACGCCAACAAGGCAGCTATTTGGCTTTTGCGCCAACAAGACAGTTATTTGGCTTTTACGCCAACCATCTTTACGTAGGGGCAGTTACTTACGTGACTTGCATGCCATGATCTTCGGAAAGCAGTTATATGCGTTACCTCGTAAAGGAACACGTATCATACGCATATTCAGAAGATTATTGGAACGTGGGTAGCAGTTATCATAACAGCAGCGTAAAAAAAGTCTTCTTCTTCACAATTTAGCTTTTTACGCCAACGAGATAGTTATTTGGCTTTTACGCCAACCATCTTTACGCAGGGGCAGTTACCTACATGGCTTGCATGCCGTGATCTTCGGAAAGTAGTTATACGCGTTACCTCATAATGGGATACGTGTCATACGTAGATTCAGAAGATTATTTGAACGTGGGTAGCAGTTATTATAACCACAGCGTAAAAGATGCAACTTTCTTCACAATTTGGCCTTCTACGCCAACCTGGCAGTTATTTAATTGATCTCTATAAATAGAGACCCCTGGTCACAGGGTGAGGGACATTCACAAACGATCAAGGGATTGATCAAGGATCAGACAGAAGCGCAATAAGAGATCAGAGAGAGAGAGCATAGACAGAGAGTTTTGGTTGACAACTTTGGCAACGAGAATTCAATCCCACTTGCAACCTTTGAAGCTTCTTCTTCTTCTACATCACTTCTTTATCATCGTGTGGTCCAAGAAACAAAGTGATCGACCGCAGATCAGACTTCTATAGCAATTCTTCTCCAGAATCATTTTTATTGTACTTAACATCCTCGTATAGGATTAATTGTACTCTTTTTCTTGTTTGTAAGCAAAAGAAAAAATATTTCGTATAAACCCTCTTCTTCCTTCATTTTGTTTATCATCAAACAAAGATGGCGACTCTGCTGGGGATAACTTTCTCATTTGACGAGAAAGCAATTGCTCAACACGATGCTGTATCCATCGGATCGACGAAGAAGACTTTGGTCGTCCAGTTCGACCAATCTGCTTATGAAGACATGCTTCGTGCAGGGGGTAGCTCTTATTCCCTCTTTGTCCAGAACAACAGGAAGCTGCTTAAAGTGTGGATGCCTAAGACGTCCTCTACCCTTCCTGCAAGCTCTCACTCTCTGATCAACAAGGTTGTGACAACACAGCCAATGTGCCCCATGCGTAAAAATTTCTCTCCCGTTTGTAACGTGGCAGACAAGACTTCTGGCAATGCCTCAGTGCCAATCCAGAAGTTTCAAACACGCCCTGTGCGTAAAACTTTGTCTCCCGTCTGTGACGTGGTAGACAAAATTTCTAGCAATACCTCAGTGCCAATCCAGAAATTTCAAACACGCCATGTGCGTAAAATTACATCTCCCATCTATGATGAGGCAGATGTACCCTTTAATCACATTAAGGGAAAACAAGCGGCGAATCTTTCAACCTCTAAGCTTTTACGCCCACAAGAGAAGAAAGTTCACACTTTACAGATTACGCGGACTTTTCCTGTTTTAGGTGAACCTATGCAAATATCCAAATTATGCCAGGATAGGTCTGTCCGCGTAAAGAAGACTCATTTCACGGGAAGATACGCTCCTCAGACAGATGATGGATCATATGCTACTCATATGGGTGAACTACTGTATTCCTATGGCAGAGAAAGGGTTATGATTCCTAATCTACATCTTCCTACTGATGTAAAAAGGCAGAATAAGCCTTCTTCTTCTTCTTATAATATCCCTGATTTGCGTGATTTCTTGATCCAGAAACGCAAAGACAGAGGATCTCCTAATACGTCTATTACACCTCCTAGAGAATATTGTTGTAATAGTCATATGGTTGTAATTAACCGTTGCTGTTCTAAAGCAAAACGGTCAGTTTTTGACCGATTGAACTATTCTTTGTTATTACAGGAAGAAGAACCTGACGACGACATATCTGGGGGTAGTCTCCCTCGACAAAATAGAGCAACATCCAAAGCTGGGGGGTAGAATTTCCTCTGAGTCCGAAGATGATGCAACTATGACCATCTTCCCTGAGGACTGTATGACTCAAGTATCGGAAGCCCAAAAGCCAAAGGGGACTTTCTCCTTCAATAAGGATGACATCATTGAAATCTTCAATATATTGATGAAGAAAAACAAACTTCGGCTACCCAACATCAGATACCCTGAAAAGGTTGGCAAGGTCGATGACCCAGAATATTATCTCTTTTATCGGTACATTCATCACCCTACGAAGGCATGCTATGTACTGAAAAAAAAAATCCAGGAGTTGATCGATGCCAAAATCATTACTTTGTATTTATAACGAGAGGAAGGTCACTGCAAATTGATCTCACTCCAACGTGGCAATTTGCCCCCTCAAGAAGTACCGGATAATGAGTTCCTAAAACTCTGTCATGACCCGCACCCGGAAAATCGGGCATGAGTCGTGGGTACGTCCAGCCTACGCCGCAGCATCGGCGGTAGAACGCTGTCTAGGTCAACTATCTAGATAATAATCTCACACAAAAATCGGCCATGACCTCTCCAAAAGGAGGGCAACCACACAAACAATATATAAACCTGTCAAGATCTCAACTCCAAACGGAGGAGCAAATATCATAATGATAACCATAATATACTCAATCATGAATCTAAGCACGATAAGATAACACAGAGATCTAACAACTATAAAGTCTAACCAACAACAACTACTACAACAACCACAACATCAAATAATAATAATACAACATCCAAAAATAATATACAAACAAGGTCTCAATCCAAAACCGGAGACAAATCCGGTGCTAAAGCTAATAAAAACAACAACAAGGTCTCAGTGATCCCGGCTACCAACCCGGAAATTACCCCTAAGCTAGAGGGTCCCTGTCTGCACCATCGACAGGCTCAGGTCCATAGAACGTCGGACACCAATCCTCCGGATACTCTAAAAAATATGTCCAGTCAGGACTGGAGCAAGTACATCTCTAAGAGCAGTTTCATTTAAATGATAAAAACTATAAAACAGTTATAACAAGTAGCAAGAAGAATGAAGCAAGTATGAAACAAGAAATATATAAATCACTGGTGCATAAAGGTAAAGATGCATGGATATCAGAAACAAGATAGTAGTAACTGTAAGATACAAGAAATCTACACTAAGAGTAAGTCTGTGCACAAGATCGTGTAGTGAGTCCATCATGAAAAATATGTAGTGAGTCAAGTCCAAAAACATGTAAGTGAGACCAAAAAGAATGCAAGTGAGTCCAGACTATAAAGAATGAACTCGGTGTCTTTGAAATACTTGTTTCGACATGTAAACGGCTAGGGGTAAGTACGGCTCACCGTGCACTGGGTGCGCGGCTGCTATCATTCCAGATTAGACCAGAGGGAGTGATTCCTGATGATGCCAGATATGAATGTTTATATGTCTACTTGAGTATTTCCTCGCCCCGACTAATACAAGTAAATCCAAAACCCGACACGCAAATCAAGATGAGTCCAGCCTGAACATGAATGATGCCTGTAGTGATGCCTGTAGGTGATGCAATAGTGATTCCAGAATAGAGGCCAGAAACATGAAATATACGTGTCGCAAGTAAATAAATCCAGAAATATCAGTCAGTATCCCGTGTTGTGCCAGAATAATCAGATGATACTATACTAGAAGCTGAATCATAATAATCATCAGATAATAAAAACTATCAGAGAATGTACTCGCCTGACGTCCTGAGCAACTGGCGATCCGAACCGGTATCGCAAGGACCTAATGCAAAAAGCAAGATTAAACATGGTTCTAATGAGTTAAATAGATATAAAATAACTAAAAATAGGCTTCTAGGGTCGTTCTAGGTCAAACGGGTCAAACCGGTAAAATCTGGGTCAAAAAGTCAACTCTAGGTTCAAAAAGTTAACTCTAGGTCAAAACTAGGTCAAAAGTTGACTTTGGCGGTCAACTGAGTCAACTACGGTCAAGTCTGGGTCAAACTAGGGTGCTCCTGAAATTCTAGGTCAAACCGAGGTCATTAAGCAAGAAAACTCACAAACTTGCCTCCATGAGATACCGGGATACCCTCGGTATCCGATACCTCAACCTAGGCCACGCACCCCGCCTAAACCCGCTAAAGCCTATGCTAGCACGCATAAATATATACACATAAGCATATAAAAATCATTCAAATACTATTCTTAGGCTATTGCTTAAAAACCCCGCTCAAAACCCAATACCTTGGTTATCTTAAGGTATTGAGATACCTCGGTATCTCAAGGTATTGAGATACCGCTCCAAACTCAACCCGACTACCCCTCTAGCTAACTAACTATGCATAAACATATATATCTAGCTATAATCTAAGCTAAAATATATACATCTAATACATATAGGCATATACCTATATATCTATACCCAATACCTTACCTTACCTTACCTTACATATCTATATATATCTAACTATAATATATATCTAGCTCTAGGTATATATAATATATATATATATATATATATATATATATATATATATATATATATATATATATATATATGCATATAGATATAGGTATCTACCATATACCTACCTATCTATCTATCCATAGATAGATCTATCTATCTATCTATGTATCTACTAACTACCTATCTATCTTATTTACCTAACTATCAAACCCACTATCTAACTAATAACTTAACTATCTATCTATGTAATTATCTATATGTCTATCTATTTAACTAACTATCTAATCTACCTAGTACTCTATCTATCTATTAATCTAGCATATATATCTATCAATCTATCCATTTACTAACTATCAATCCATCTATCTAGCTATCTATTTATCTAGATCTGGATACTAATATCTATCTAGTTATCTATCTATTAACTTATCTATCTAACATATTCATCTATCTACCTATCTATCTATTGATATATCTACCTATCTATCAACATATGTATATATATATCAATCTCACACTCTCCCTCACTAGCTACTACTGCTGGAGCTGCTGTTGCCCTGCTGCTGCATGTACTGCTACTGCTGTTGCTGTGCTTCGCATTGCTGCTGCTACTGCTCTTTGCTGCTGCTGCTGTAGTGCAGCAGCAGCTGCTGCACCTCGCTGCGGCTGTTGGCTGCCTCCCCCCTCCATCACAAACACACACACGCCTATATACTTATATATATATATATATCACTCTCTCTCTATATATATACATACATATATATCTATATATATATAACTAGATACATATATATACACACCTATATATCTATATACTAACACACTCTAACACACTCACACACACACACTAAAACACACACACACACATACAAATATATACATAGCTATATATATATATATATATATAAACACATATTAATATATATATGCACAAATACAAATATATATATATATATATATATATATATATACATACCAATACACACACACACACACACTCTAAGATATATATATACACATACATATATATATATATATATATACATATACACACACAAGCACACTTACACATACATATATATATATATATATATATATATATATATATATATATATATATATATATATATATACACATAGATATATACACACACAAGCACATAGATATAAATATACACATATATATATAAATATATATACATAAACACACATACATATAAATATATACATATATATATATATATATATAGACACATATACACTAACACAACACAACACACAACAACACACAAACCACACGCCCCACTCACGCCCAACGACCCCGACACTCACCAACACCCTAAAATATATAAAATATAACTCGAAAACTCTAGCACACACTCCCCGATACTAACCCAACGCACGCGCAGCCCGAAACGAGGAAACCAAGTCAAAATGGCCGTTCGGTCATTTCGACGAACACGTGGTGCGCGGCTCGGAAAACCTCCTGAAACGCACACCAAACGAACTCAGAATTGGCCCAAAATTTACCCACGCGTTCTAAACGATGCCTAGATCCTAGAAAAAGTGCTCTAGCGTCGATTCTAGGCCCGTGGTGGAAACGCGCACGCACTTAGAATTGGCGACGATGAAAAGCCCCAAATTCGCCCGAAACGCCCGTTTCTCCACGACACGGCTTCCCGTGTCCGAACGGAGACACGCACTCACCCTTAAGACACCCGACAATGTCTACCTAGGTCCGTCTAACCTAGGGCATCACCCAAAATTGGGTCAAATTCGGATTTCATCCGAAATTGACACAAAACCTAGTGTTAAAGTCTCCAAACACTACCAAACTAGTTTCAACTTTCTCCCACGGGTAGTCTAAGGGTCTAGGAAGGTTCTAAAATATTAATTACACTATACAAAAATAATTAGCAAGGGGAAAGTTAGGTTTTACTTATTGGGAGTTGGAATCCCAAGGCCAAAGTCTCACAACCCCTAGAAATCACCTCCCTCAAGCTCCAAGCCTCCAACTCTAGCTTCCACACTAGATCTAAGCTCCTCAAACCTAGGTTAGGGAAAATGCAAGATTAGGGCTATCATAAGGAGAAGGAATGGAAGAAAGAAAGAAGAAAAATGGAAGAGGGACTTACTTGGAGAAGGAAGGAAGAAGAAAGAAGAAGTGGAGAAGAAGAAGAAATAAAGAAGAAGTAAAGAATGGAGAGAAGGGGGAGAAGAGGCTGCTGGTTCACGGGTGTGGGGAGAGAAAAATAGGGCCGGCCACTTAATTAAAGGGTTACACAAGTCACCAAATTCCAAAATGCCCCTACTTGACTTGGTTTCGGGTTTCGGGTTCCAAAAGCACTCAAACTAGCTCCAAATCTCTCCCACTAACCTTCTAAAAATTAATAAATATTGTAAAACCCAAAATAGGTCTCACAGGGGTGTGGGCTGGGTCGGACATGGGTCCACTAGGGTCTAACATGGGTCCAGGCTAGCCAAAATCCTAAAACAATCAATAAAAATATAATACAATCATTAATTAAATATAAATACATTTAATTAAAAATAATACACAATTAACTAAATTAAAATAAAAAAATACCCGGCTCTGGAAATGGGGTGGTGACAAGCCTATCCTCCTTAGAAAATTTTGTCCTCGAAATTTAAAGTCAATCACTCTCTCTCTAGGTCAAACCCCCAACAATCACAGTAAAAATTTTTTTTTTACCTAAACAACATGCAAGATCAGGGTCCTACTGGTCGTGTTATCACAGTCTCAATCAGGGTCACTACACTATCTACCACAGCACAAAAAAAATCTAACAGGTACTAATGAAGCACACCACAAGGAATAGAAAAGGACGGGAAGAAGAACAAAGAGACAGACCTGCTAACCCGACACCCGTAGCATCGGCCTCCTCGACCGTCAATGCATAAGCCCTGCCCTGCTGGGGTGTATCCCTCTGCTGGTGCGGGGCATGATGCTGTGCCACAGGTGGTCTAGCTCCAACTCTCTGATCCTGTGCTCCACCCAATGGAGGTGCAGTGGGGCAATCTCGCATCTGGTGAGCAGCGGATCCACAGAACAAACACATCTTCAGCCTCCTCCTACAAACATCCCAAGTGTGTCCTGCCTTCCTACAGTAGGCACAAGTGGGCACCCTCTGATCCTAACCCTGCTGCGCTGCCTTCTGCACATAGGGACGCTTAGCCGGTCCCGTACTACCACTCGCACTGCCTGAATCATCTCTGCCTCTCTTGGACTTGAGCTCCAAGTCATCCTCTGCTCTCTGAGCATCTCCTACTATCTGCTCAAAAGTCGCCTCGCGGTTGCTTCTGGTCAAATACTTGACCGCCATAACCAAGCCCTTGCGAAACTTTCTCGCCTTTGCTGCCTCACTCAAGCCATCTATAAATCTGCCCAGACGGCAGAACTCCGCTGCGTACTCGTCCACTATCATGCTACCTTGGATGAGTGCCTCGAACTGGCTCTCCAAAGCACTGAGTGCCACATCTGGGAAAAACTTCTTCTTCAAAAGTCTCTTGAAAGCCTCCCAAGTAAGCCCTGGCGCTGCGATCCTCGTATCTGTGCGATACCACGTCAAAGCAAGGTCGAACATCTGACTGCCTGCTGCCTCTATCTGCATGTTGTCCGGAATCTGCGCTAGCCTGAAGACCCCCTCAATCTGCTCTATCCAGTCATCCGCCTACAAGATCCCTTCTGTACCACGGAACTCCTTGGGCCGCATCCTCTGAAAGTCAATGATACTACCCAGCCTCGGATGCTGAATCTGATCTGCCTGTGGCTGAATCTGTGCTACCCTATCCACTGCCGTCATGGCCACCTGGTGGGCGTTCTCAATGCCCAATCTTATCACATGCACCTGACGGTGCTGCTCGTCCATCATCTCCCTGAAGAATGCAAACAACTGCGCGGCATCTACTGGAGCAGGAAGTGGTGGAGGAACCACTGGAATGACTGGGGTAGTCCTCGGATCGACAGGTGAAGGAGGATCCCCGAGAGAAGCAGATGCTCCCTCAACCGCAGGAGTGGTGAGTGGAGCGGTAGCAGCTGCCTGAATATGGGCTGGACGAGAGGTAGCAGACCTCTCAGTGGTAACTGCTGGAACGGTATGATGGGATTGTGTCTTCGGAGGCATCCTGAACACAGATCAAAAGAAGTCAATACGGTGCAAGATACGATATCATCAAAGAAGGACGGTAATATTTTAAAAGAAACCAATTTTAGAATAATTAGAAGAAAATTGTTCCTAGTCGTGATTGAGTACACACTCATCCTAGATCCTAGATCCTATAGCAGGCTCGCAGCAGTACAACTAAGTTGTACCACCACGATATCGCACTAATTGCGAATCGGGACCTGCATGGGGCCGCCACCAAAAATGTGTCACGACCCGCACCCAGAAAATCGGGCATGAGTCGTGGGTACGTCCAGCCTATGCCGCAGCATCGGCGGTAGAACGCTGTCTAGGTCAACTATCTAGATAATAATCTCACACAAAAATCGGCCATGACCTCTCCAAAAGGAGGGCAACCACACAAACAATATATAAACCTGTCAAGATCTTAACTCCAAACGGAGGAGCAAATATCATAATGATAACCACAATATACTCAATCACGAATCTAAGCACGATAAGATAATACAGAGATCTAAAAACTATAAAGTCTAACCAACAACAACTACTACAACAACCATAACATCAAATAATAATAATACAACATCCAAAAATAATATACAAACAAGGTCTCAATCCAAAACCGGAGACAAATCCGGTGCTAAAGCTAATAAAAACAACAACAAGGTCTCAGTGATCCCGGCTACCAACCCGGAAATCACCCCTAAGCTAGAGGGTCCCTGTCTGCACCATCGACAGGCTCAGGTCCATAGAACGTCGGACACCAATCCTCCGGATACTCTGAAAAATATGTCTAGTCAGGACTGGAGCAAGTACATCTCTAACAGCAGTTCCATTTAAATGATAAAAACTATAAAACAGTTATAGCAAGTAGCAAGAAGAATGAAGCAAGTATGAAACAAGAAATATATAAATCTCTGGTGCATAAAGGTAAAGATGCATGGATATCAGAAACAAGATAGTAGTAATTATAAGATACAAAAAATCTACACTAAGAGTAAGTCTGTGCACAAGATCGTGTAGTGAGTCCAGCATGAAAAATATGTAGTGAGTCAAGTCCAGAAATATGTAAGTGAGACCAACAAGAATGCAAGTGAGTCCAGACTATAAAGAATAAACTTGGTGTCTTTGAAATACTTGTTTCGACATGTAAACGGCTAGGGGTAAGTACGGCTCACCGTGCACTGGGTGCGCGGCTGCTATCATTCCAGATTAGACCAGAGGGAGTGATTCCTGATGATGCCAGATAGGAATGTTTATATGTCTACTCGAGTATTTCCCCGCCCAGACTAATACAAGTGAATCCAAGACCTGACACGCAAATCAAGATGAGTCCAGCCTGAACATGAATGATGCCTGTAGTGATGCCAGTAGTGATTCCAGAATAGAGGCCAGAAACATGAAATATACGTGTCGCAAGTAAATGAATCCAGAAATATCAGTCAGTGTCCCGTGTTGTGCCAGAATAATCAGATGATACTATAATAGAAGCTGAATCATAATAATCATCAGATAATAAAAACTATCAGAGAATATACTCGCCTGACGTCCTGAGCAACTAGCGATCCGAACCGGTGTCGCAAGGACCTAATGCGAAAAGCAAGATTAATCATGGTTCTAATGAGTTAAACAGATATAAAATAACTAAAAAAAGGCTTCTAGGGTCGTTCTAGGTCAAACGGGTCAAATCGGTGAAATCTGGGTCAAAAAGTCAACTCTGGGTCCAAAAAGTTAACTCTAGGTCAAAACTAGGTCAAAAGTTGACTTTGGCGGTCAACCGAGTCAACTACGGTCAAGTCTGGGTCAAACTAGGGTGCTCCTGAAATTCTAGGTCAAACCGAGGTCATTAAGCTAGAAAACTCACAAACTCGCCTCCTTGAGATACCGGGATACCCTAGGTATCCGATACCTCAACCTAGGCCACGCACCCCGCCTAAACCCGCTAAAGCCTATGCTAGCATGCGTAAATATATACACATAAGCATATAAAAATCATTCAAATACTATTCCTAGGCTATTGCTTAAAAACCCCGCTCGAAACCCAATACCTTGGTTATCTTAAGGTATTGAGATACCTCGGTATCTCAAGGTATTGAGATACCGCTCTAAACTCAACCCGACTACCCCTCTAGCTAACTAACTATGCATAAACATATATATCTAGCTATAATCTAGGCTAAAATATATACATCTAATACATATAGGCATATACCTATATATCTATACCCAATACCTTACCTTACCTTACCTTACCTTACATATCTATATATATCTAACTATAATATATATCTAGCTCTAGGTATATATATATATATATATATATATATATATATATATATATATATATATATATATATATATATATATAGGTATCTACCATATACCTACCTATCTATCTATCCATAGATAGATCTATCTATCTATGTATCTACTAACTACCTATCTATCTTATTTACCTAACTATCAAACCCACTATCTAACTAATAACTTAACTATCTATCTATGTAATTATCTATATGTCTATCTATTTAACTAACTATCTAATCTACCTAGTACTCTATCTATCTATTAATCTAGCATATATATCTATCAATCTATCTATCCATTTACTAACTATCAATCCATCTATCTCGCTATCTATTTATCTAGATCTGGATACTAATATCTATCTAGTTATCTATCTATTAACTTATCTATCTAACATATTCATCTATCTACCTATCTATCTATTGATATATCTACCTATCTATCAACATATGTATATATATATCAATCTCTCACTCTCCCTCACTAGCTACTACTGCTGGAGCTGCTGTTGCCCTGCTGCTGCATGTACTGCTACTGCTGTTGCTGTGCTTCGCATTGCTGCTGCTACTGTTCTTTGCTGCTGCTGCAGTGCAGCAGTAGCTGCACCTCGCTGCGGCTGTTGGCTGCCTCCCCCCTCCATCACAAACACACACACACACATGCCTATATACTTATATATATATCACTCTCTCTCTCTCTCTCTCTATATATATATATATACATACATATATATCTATATATATATAACTAGATACATATATATACACACCTATATATCTATATACTAACACACTCTAACACACTCACACACACACTAAAACACACACACACATACAAATATATACATAGCTATATATATATATATATATAAACACATATTAATATATATATGCACAAATACAAATATATATATATATATATATATATATATATATATATATATATATATATATATATACATATACACACACAAGCACACTTACACATACATATATATATATATATATATATATATATATATATATATATATATATATATATATATATATATATATATATATATATACACACATAGACATATACACACACAAGCACAAAGATATAAATACACACATATATATATAAATATATATACATAAACACACATACATATAAATATATACATATATATATATATAGACACATATACACTAACACAACACAACACAACACACAACAACACACAAACCACACGCCCCACTCACGCCCAACGACCCCGACACTCACCAACACCCTAAAATATATAAAATATAACTCGAAAACTCTAGAACACACTCCTCGATACTAATCCAACGCGCGCGCAAGCCCGAAACGAGGAAACCAAGTCGAAATAGCCGTTCGGTCATTTCGACGAACACGTAGTGCGCGGCTCAAAAAACCTCCTGAAACGTACACCAAACGAACTCGGAATCGGCCCAAAATTTACCCACGCGTTCTAAACGATACCTACATCCTAGAAAAAGTGCTCCCGCGTTGATTCTAGGCCCGTGGTGGAAACGCGCACGCACTTAGAATCGGCGACGACGAAAAGCCCCAAATTCGCCCGAAACGCCCGTTTCTCCGCGACACGGCTTCCCGTGTCCGAACGGAGACACGCACTTACCCTCAAGACACCCGACAACGTCTACCTAGGTCCGTCTAACCTAGGGCATCACCCAAAATTGGGCCAAATTCGGATTTCACCCGAAATTGACACAAAACCTAGTGTTAAAGTCTCCAAACACTACCAAACTTGTTCCAACTTCCTCCCACGGGTAGCCTAAGGGTCTAGGAAGGTTCTAAAATATTAATTACACTATACAAACATAATTAGCAAGGGGAAAGTTAGGTTTTACCTATTGGGAGTTGGAATCCCAAGGCCAAAGTCTCACAACCCCTAGAAATCACCTCCCTCAAGCTCCAAGCCACCAACTCTAGCTTCCACACTAGATCTAAGCTCCTCACACCTAGGTTAGGGAAAATGCAAGGTTAGGGCTAGCATAAGGAGAAGGAATGGAAGAAAGAAAGAAGAAAAATTGAAGAGGGACTTACTTGGAGAAGGAAGGAAGAAGAAAGAAGAAGTGGAGAAGAAGAAGAAATGAAGAAGAAGTGAAGAATGGAGAGAAGGGGGAGAAGAGGCTGCTGGTTCACGGGTGTGGGGGGAGAAAAATAGGGCCGGCCACTTAATTAAAGGGTTACACAAGTCACCAAATTCCCTAAACGCCCCTACTTGACTTGGTTTCGGGTTTCGGGTTCCAAAAGCACTCAAACTAGCTCCAAATCTCTCCCACTAACCTTCTAAAAATATAATAAATATTTTAAAACCCAAAATAGGTCTCACAGGGGTGTGGGCTGGGTCGGACATGGGTCCACTAGGGTCTAACATGGGTCCAGGCTAGCCAAAATCCTAAAATAATCAATAAAAATATAATACAATCATTAATTAAATATAAATACATTTAATTAAAAATAATACACAATTAACTAAATTAAAATAAAAAAATACCCGGCTCCGGAAATGGGGTGGTGACAAACTCCCCAGATGAGCAACCTTTAGGTCTATCCCCACTCAGCAAATCACTCTCCAGTGAATTTTTCGGACATGAGTTCACATCCAAACTATTTTTCTTCCAGCTGAGTTTGCTATGTCCAAGTGACCTCTGAGCAAACCTCCCAGGTTGTTGCTATCGATCAGTTCACGTCCATATTACCTCTGAACTATGTCTCTCAACTTTCTCCAGCAGAGTAAATCTATCACCACAAAAATGATCATTCCTATATTACCTCTGCCCTGTTTTTCTTTATCCCCACTGAGTCATATCTTACCATGTCCACATTACCTCTGAGTAATGTATTTTCAGAACTTTTCCATGTCCACATTACCTCTGAGTGAAGTTCTTCTCTTCGACTTCCTACTATCATGTTCGCATAACCCCTGATAGTACTAGTCGTTTCAGCTTATTATCTGTACTTAAGGGACGCCATGGGTAATAAGTCCACAACCTAGATGTACAAATCAACTCTTGGTTCTTCATCCCCAGCAAGTGCCTATGTGAAATATTTTCTCGATCGTCGAAGATCGAGAATCATATTCTATCATATTTATATGACCTCTGTATAGATATGTTCAGCAATTTGGCATCCCCAGCAAGTGCCTATGTGCAATATTTTCTCCTTCGTTACAAATTCATGTAAAGAGCCATCATCCGTATCCAAGAGTCCCGGATACACAATGGATGATGGATCCTCAAAATCCCCCCAACGGAGTAATCCTTAGGTCTACCCGCACACTCCCGCAATGACTTTTCAAACAAATATCGTTAGACGCTAGCCATGTTCATATTACCTCTGAGCTATCGTCCCATCAATCTCCCCAGCGGAATAATCCTTTGGTCTATCTTCATGTTTGGATAGACCACACTCAACAAATTACTCCTCAATGAATTTTTTGGACATTAGTTCACGTCCATATTATCTCTGAACTGCTGTCATAATATTTCTCTCAGGCTGAGTTTGTCATGTTCATATTATCTCTGAGCAAACCTTCCGAGTTTTGGCTATCGATTATCATGTCTATATTACCTCTGATATCGGTTGTCATCTCAACTTAGCACCCGTACTTAACTCTAAGTACGCCAGTGGTGTTAGTTCCACGAAAACTGCCACGTCCAAATTACCTCTGGTAGGGCTTGTCTTAAACTTATTACTTGCACTCTCGTGCACAAGAAGTAATAGGTCCACCAAACCCCCCCAGGGGGATGCCCGCAATGGAAACGAATAATTCAAATATGTCCCTCTATTATTCCCACAGAGTCATATTTTACCACGTCTATATTACCTCTGGCAGGACTTGTCTCAAACCTATTACTTGCACTAACATGCGCAAAAAGTAGTGGGTCCACAAAAATTGTCACGTCTATATTACCTCTGGCAGGACATATCTCAAACCTATTACTTGCACTAACATGCACAAAAAGTAGTGGGTCCACAAAAACTGTCACGTCTATATTACCTCGGTCAGGACTTGTCTCAAACCTATTACTTACACTAACGTACGCAAAAAAGTAATGGGTCCATGAAAAAAAAAACCCTAGCGGGATGTCTTTACTAGCCACAAAATCTATCACGTCTATATTTCCTCTGATTGGGCTTGTTTCGAACTTATTATTTGCACTCAACGTGCGCAACAAATAATAGGTCCACCAAGGATCCCCAGTGGGATGTCCTCAACAAATACGGTATTGTACTACATCCATATTACCTCTGGTACGATGTCCAAAGTTCGCACAAACAATAGTAAAGAAATAAAGGGCCCTTATATAATTTCAAACGGCGCTTACAGATTAGCCAAGCCTAATAGAAATTTGATAATGGCTCATATCATCGGCAAATTCCTGAAGAAGTACTATACTTAATCTCCTTTGCTTAACGGAGTATGATGAAGATCTCATTCTGGTGATACTACGTACAAAGGTTAGCTGAATCATATTCTATCAGGTTTATATGACCTCCTAATAAATATGCTTAACTAATTTGTAAACCTATCATGTTCATATTACCTCTGATAGTGTTTTGTATACAAATTTAGTTAGATTATATTCTATCAGGTTCATATTTTCTCTGAATAGATTTACATTCAGCTAAACCTTACCGAAAGTATATCATGTTCATATTACCTCTGATATCACTTTCATCTTAGCCTATCATTTATATTCTAAAGTGATGGGTCCACAAAGTCAGAAAATGTATCTTTATTATCTCTGAGAAATTACAGGAGAAGTAAAAAAGTACATCATTGGGGATGAGCAGTTAAATCATGGATCTGTTGCACCAAAGCAGCCATCCTCTCATTCCTGGAGTTTAAAATATTTGTACGAGCTAGTCCAGCCTTGCTTCATCATTTCTTAAGAGAGATAGTTCGGACAAAGAATCAACAAAACTTGCGTGGATGACACCCACATGTGTCAAGTTCTGTTGAGCTGTATCCACTTGGCCCTCCAATACATCACGCACTAGCGATGCTTTGAGAAGCCTCTCCTTTGTTTGAGCAAGGTCAGCTTTCAATTCCTGAACCCTTACTTTATATTCCTCACATTCGGCACGGCACTGAGCTAGCTGAGGAATACTCTCCACCAATACTGCTTGCTCTTTCTCCATCTTTTGTTGATGTTCCTGGATGGATTTGTTTAAAGTTTTTGTCTTCTGAGCAAATTTTACAGTTAGTGAGTCGTACTCAGCCTAAACCAAGTCATTGATGCTGCCTCGGGATAGTTACAAATATTCGTTAATGGGTTCTTCTAAACCATTAACCATTTGCTCTAGCGCATTAGCTCTTTTAGCGTCATTAAAATTTCTAATCTGCGCTATGGTGAGCTTGGAGGACGTCTTCAGAGCATCAAAGCCTAGATTCTTCTCTAGCACCATGGATATCAATTCTTTCAAAGTGAGGTAGAATATGCTAGTGTATTATTCAACTAGCATAGCAAAGCTCGAATAGACGCTGGGAGTGGCCGCAATATCGGTAAGTCTCCTTTCTGGAATGACTGCAGAGGATATTGCCACAGTCGTTACTTCAACAGATGGCGCGACAAAAGAAGAGACACCAACAACAGTTGAAGTTGCTGGCATGCTCGACAAAGGAGGCACAGTCGATATGGTGGGTTCATCCACCTCTGATATTATTTGAACTGCTGCTGGCGGGATTACATCTGAGAATGTTGCGGATGAAAGATCAACAGTTTCAAGGTATGCTTCTTCGACGATGGTCACCGCCATTTCATTAGTTGGATCCGCAACAAAATCAGAGGTTGTATCAGCTCTGCCCTCCCCATAAATGTCCTCGCCTAAAAATAAGATAAGAGGAAGTTACTATCAATTTGATGTTAATTTTTCCTGAAAAAAGTGTGAAGACTACATTTACCCATGGCCGATGGTATGTATATTGCGTCTGCAGCCTGTATAGCTAAATTATTTCTTAATGATGCTAAACAAGCTATCATACCTGGCGAGGAGGGTACACCAACTGATGTTTGGGGGTAGTCATCCCAGTCATCACCCATATCTACTCGAGGTTCATCGGGTGGAATCTCGCTTGAAATACTTGCAGATGAAGGAGGGGCTAGTCCCATTATTTGTCTTGGTTAAGGTATACTGATCATTATTGAGATCGGCCTCGAAGGGGATATAGAAGCACCACCAGTAACGGTGGTAGCGACAGCAGTCGTGGGCAAAGAATCGCCAGCACTTTCAGCTGGAACTGTGGAGGTTCCTTCTTTAAAAGGCGAAGGATCCATAATCAAAGAATCATCCCCAACAGGGAAAACAATAGGTTCACTCCTGGAAGGGACCCCCTTGGTGAAAGTCTTTTTAGGACCTCTGGTAGTCTGCTTCTTCTTGCGGGGGGAAGGCTCTCTCAGAGTGGAAGCCTTTCGTTTGTTGGAAATTATGAGAGGCTCTGCCGGTGGAGCTATTACGCCTCTCGATAAAATCCATCTGCACCAGTAGTTTCATCACCTTCGTCAGAGGAGACAGATGGTATCTCCTCTCTTCCAGTGGACTTATAGGTGGGCATTCTGAAACTTCCATATAGATTAAAATTACGATGGAAGGTATTGATAGACACATAAAACTGTGCATATGAATGATGAATGCGCAACTCCATGGAGAGAGAGGTCGCGGGCACAGCAAAGGTTGCTCCAGTACAACCCATGATGAAATACCGCCATCCTCTAGCTCCATCAATAAGTCCACCTTTGAATTTAAAGCTGGTGATAGGATTTTCCACATGTAACTGATAATACCCAAATTGCATGGCAAAACGGCTAGGCAGATAAGGCTCTAAGTAGCAGTGGTCCTCACTTCTGTACAGCAGGTGGGAAGGTCTAATGCAGACCAACCGGTAAAAGGCTTCAGGAGAAAGAGTAGTCTTCCCCTGACCTATATCATGGAGTTTAGCCCCTTGCTGATTGATATGTATTGGGGGAACGGTGTAGAAGAATTTCCAACTATGGGCAAAATTTAGTGCTAGTCGACAATCTATGACGCTAGTCACATTCCAAGAAGAATTCTTGTAATTTAACAAGAAGTTATTTCCCGAAACACTGGCAGATCCGGGAGACAGCACTCTGGTGTTGTGAAGGATTAACCATCCCATCAAATATAAGAATGGTAATTCTACTCTGGATATCCTTCGCGCTGTGTAGTATCGGCCAGCAGCCCATCAGTAATAGCCCTCAGGCCAGCTTGTATCCTGCATACCATTGCAGGGAGCAGGCCCAATCTTGCTCCAAATACCAAATATACTATGGGCCATAGGGTATTTCGATGAATACGATCCGCAAACGCGATGCCAGGCACCACCTATCGGCGTAGCCAAATAGAAAGGAAGCCAGCCAGTTGAGCTTCTCTTGACAGAGGCTTTCGACAATACCTCATGTAACTGTAGGCTTTGGTTCCTGCAGGATAACCCCTTATCTCTTCATTGAGAACACAATCTGGAGCCCCTACATCTTCAATAAGATCATCGATCATGTTGCCATTAAGAATGCTCAGAGGGTTCAAAGGTTTGTCTTTGCTATCTACAACCTTGTCCTGCTTGGCATTTCTAGCGTGATGGAAGAAGAGGTAGGATACCCATTTGTTAATATGGGCTAAATCAGAGGGATCTTTGTAGAAGGTGGTGCATGCAAGATAGTGGCTTATCAGCTCTTGGTACACTGCCACTACCCGAGGGTTGGTATCCTTCAACTCTCTGTTGGTAGGGACGTATTCTTCATAAGGAATGTCTTCCATTAGCAGCTTTGAGATATCTGCCATCTCATGAAGGGCTAGGCCCAACTCACCTATCGGAGTGGCGAAAGTCCCAGTTAGCGAGTTATATCGCTCCATCAAAGCTAAGAACAAATTGGATTTGATAGGTAGCCCAACACTAGTAGCACTCACAGCCTCAAATAAGTTAATACTTTCCAGCTCCATCTGAAAGTGCTTCAGGACCCATGCAGTTAAATTGGCCCATCGAAGATTATGGGGGTAAAGCCATCCACTTGAGCAGGGGTTAACCCTGGGATATACTCCTTCCTGCTCCATAAATTCATTGCAGAAAGTGGCCATTTGAAATAGCTGGAGCAAGGAAGAGTCCTCACTAGGGACACTGCCTGGTAGTAATCCTCTGAAGGGCATAACAGGGCCGGAGGGACTACTTACAAATGATCCTTGGTTTAATCCTTTCTTATAAAAGATCTTCCCTGGCTGGCCATGAAGATCAGGAGTCAGAGTCCATGCCATCCTTCTGGGATGTGTGGCATGGAAGAATGCAGAGATATGATAATCTCTCGACATCTTTGGCAGGAGCATGACCGTGCCCTCAGCAAAAAATACCCAATCTTCCTTCTTGGGCTTTGTCTGGGATTGCTTATCAATAACATCCCCTAATAAGAAAGCTGGTTTCTTATACTCGGCCCCATCTATGTATGTCAAGGGTTCCCCATTGATCATACTCAGCAACATTCTTTCTCCTTGGGCCGAGATCAGAGTTCCCCTTTCTTGAGGATACTCTTTTCCAGAGATGGGGAAAGTCACATGGGACAAGTCCTCCAAGTAGTTGGAATTCAGCATTCCAGCAACAGAGCCCATTACTTCAGCCAGATGGGGGATCTGTAGGTCCACTGCAAAAAACAAGAGAATAAGTCAGTTTTACGCTGGAATTTACTTTCAGCGCGTAAAACGTAAGGTGCTAAACTCTTGCAGCATACGCCAAAACTTGACAGTCTGAGTTTTTACGCCAGACTGCAAAAATTATGATTTAACGCTGGAATTTACTTCCAGTATGTAAAACTCAAGGTTTGCAGTATACGCCAAAACCTAACAGTCTGAGTTTTTATGCCAGACTACAAAAATTTGAGTTTTACGCTGGAATTTACTTCTAGTGCGTAAAACGCAAGGTTTGCAGTATACGCCAAAATTTGACAGTCTGAGTTTTTATGCCAGACTGCAAAAATATAGAGTTTTACGCTGACCCATTAAGAATATGGGCATATTTGCGAATACACGTACAACGTGTGCGGAGGGTTTTTATTTCTCTTGAAGTTTTACCTATGATGCCCGGTGCACAGCTAGACGGCAGAGCACTTCGTTCAGAACGAGGCTCGCTTGGCCTAGTAGGAGTCGCTCGTGCTTGAGCAATGGAGCAAGATGATGAAGCGGCTTTCTTTCCCTTAGCGATGGAGGTCTATTTTGGTGCCATGGCGAATCTGAGATTTTTTTTCAGAAAGAGACGAAGGGTTTTGCAGAGAAAGATGAAGGGTTTTTCTCTCTCATAACCTAGGCCTTTTTATAGAGTTTAAGTGACTCTCCGAATCCTTAACCAAATCCGATTTTTTATAGTCGATTATGATTTGGGACCACGTCATCCGATCATTTGAAAAGAAAGACAGATAGTCTTGCTGCGTATAGGATCCCTGATTTTACGCTCAGATTTTTACGTACAGAGCAAGGGTCTATGATTTTACGCTCAGAAGCTACAGATCTACGATTTTACGCTCAGAAGCTTTTACGCTCAGAAGTTACAGATCTACGATTTTACGCTTAGAAGTTACAGATTTACGATTTTACGCTCAGATGCTACAGATCTACGATTTTATGCTCAGAAGCTACAGATCTACGATTTTACACTCAGAAGCTACATATCTACAATTTTACGCTCAGAAGCTACAATCTATGATTTTACGCTCAGAAGCTACAGATCTACGATTTTATGCTCAGAAGCTACAGATCTACGATTTTACGCTCAGGAGCTACAGATCTACGATTTTATACTCAAATGCTACGGATCTATGATTTTACACTCAAATACTACGAATCTATGATTTTACGTGCATCTTAAATTACGCGGAACAGATCAGTCAGCAGAATACTCGTATATATTGATAATTTGGGTTTTACGCTTGAAGAAGCCGGTTATAGGAGTTTACGCATGAAATGCTCTTCTTATCAGCGTTTTCTCTTCTTTTTCATTCGAGAAGACTTCATCAAACAAAAGGGCCAAGGAGTTCCCTGAAAGTGTCTGTCTTCACTGGAAGAGGACTTTTCTTCCTTGGCCATTGATAGTTCATTCGAAGTTTAGCCAGAATCTAGTTCAGGGATGGCCTGTTCGACGGACATTTCTTGCCCTGACTCGAGAATCTTTCGAAAAGCCATTTTCGAAGATGATGTTCTGAACAGATGATTTATGAAGGAGAAAAATGACAGTTCAGAATTCTATGCGATTCCTCGTCAAAAACAGCATGACAATTGGATCTTCAAGACAATTTAATGCTAAAGAGATTTTTACGCATCTTCCTTTATGCGTAAAAGTTGGGACGTGACTGGAGGCATATTTGTCAAAGTCAGCGTAAAAATTACTCAAGCATATTGAAGCTACGTATTATCAGACTTTCTCACAACAATATGGCAAATCAATAGTGCATAAAAGAAGACAAGTTTATTAATCATGATTACATATGATGAAAATCTATTTTACAAAGGATTTTTTATTAATATTCAAGATCATGATTATATATGATGGGAATCTATTACGCTAGGTTCTCGTCTGATGGAGATCTTCATTTCTTCTTCTACAACACTTCTTCGGCCGGGGGCCAAGAAAATGGTGAATGGAGGAAGGATACAAAATTGGGCCTGTTTAAGTTATTCAAGCCTACCCCCCATACGTTGTCACGCCCCAGTCCCAAAATACACGGGACCAGGCCACGTGGCATTGGCCAGCTGACACATCTCCGAGGATATCCCAATTTAATGGATCCTAACGAAGCGTACTACGCTGTCCTAAATCTAACAAGTCTAATAAAATATTATACAACAGGCAGAGTCTAATCTCATCCACAAATACATCAAGAAATACTGAAATAAAATACTGGAAAATAAGAACAGAGTCGAATGTCATAGTACAAATCGAAATATGTCCGGTAGGAACAAACCCACTACAAATGGTGAAATAGAGTACTGAAGACAGAAATAAAGAGTGTGACTAGAGCAACTGCTATCTAGATAAGAAGCTCCAGTCCTAGGCGGAAGGCCTACCAAGTAATCAGGGAAACTCCGACGGTAGCACCTCTAGCTCCTCCTCGAGAGCGTACCTCGTCTCCACTCCTGGTCCGTACACAGTGGGGTAATATGCCTCGTCCAAATCTGGAAGTGAACCAGGTCCTCAGAGGGACGTAACAAGATACAAAATGCATACTATAGATAGTACTAAATAAAGTAAAGGGGTGTGTTAACCATCTAAGTGAATGCAATATAAGGACAACCATGGAACGTATAGGTAGGTGTAAGCATAATGTCCATACTCCGAAGAGCATGGTATCTGTCTATGTAACGTCCATCATTCCGAAGAATGAGATATCTGCAATGTATATACGTCCGTAACACTCCGAAGAGCGCGGTATCTGAATATAGGAAGTCATCGGATCCGTGGCTCCTCTGGATACTACAGAGTTCGATGTGTGTATCTCATATATTTATCAGTTGTCCTCCCCGCCCAATGTGGATACACAAGTCGAATACACGACATAATTATCCCGTATCTATATGCCAAGTCACATCTAACTAGATTACTCTAAATTACGTGCTAATTCGTGATGCATATCGTACGCACCGATAGCGAATCGGGTACGCGGACCCACATCACAATATGAATTTACCATCGTGATGCGTGTACAAGTGTCAAAGTCTAGGAAGATATAAGAATATCCTCACAGTAGTAGGTGAGTCAGCTAGCAGCTAGGTCAAGTACACTACTCATCGACGCATTCGTCGACTACACCCGAGTCAATCTCGGACGCGCACAGTTTATGTATATTGCAATATTTATCATTTAATTTAAACAGTAATCCAGCAAGGTATACTTGCCTGAATCCGGTAGCTGCGAATGCCAATGTCCTGTTCCTGAAGCCTCGTCTGTACGGTCCAGCAATCCTAGATATGATATAATAATATCAATGTCAGTCACTACAATAGCACGACCAAGACATACTACTTGCAGCAATAACTGACGTAGGGGCTTGACTGTACATCAGTGGGACCACGTAGTACATATATTTATATATATATATATCACATATATTCATATATGTATATTAATATATTTTTAAACATAATAAAAATATGTATGTTTAATATTACACATTAAAATAGCATTTATATATATATATATCTTAATAATAATCCAATAAATATGTACATATACATATATTCATTAAATATATTTACATATATAAATACACAATACCACATATATAATTTAATACATAGTCATATATATTTACATATACTTAAATAACAATTCATGTGTATATACCCATAATGGAAAATGTATTAACATATAATATATACTTATATATATTATACACCCAAGATATATATATATATTTATATGTATTCATATATTTATTTAATACATAAATATACACTATAAGCATACCAAATACATAAAGTATATGTATATATATATTTATATATATATATACACTTATTTATAACCAAAATATATATATATATATATATATATATATATATATATATATATTTATATATATACACAAACTAATAAAATACACCAATTAATATATATATGTATATGCACAACATATAATAAATATATAACATACCAATATATATATTTATATATATACACATTATATAATAAATATACAATATGCCAATACATAAAATGTATATTTATATATATACACCAATAAATATATATATACATACATATATATCTATATTTATACATAGTAGATTTAATATATACCAAGTAATAAATACAAGTATATAATATTATGTATATACGAACTACATATATATATATCTCTATTATATATAATATATATATCCAAAATACAGTATATATATATATATATAGAATACATCAATATACTAATACATAAAATGTATATCTAAATTATATACATACATACATACATACATATATATATACATATATATATATATATATATACATATACATAATAGATATTAAATATATAATATAGTATTTAATACATGTACATAATACATACTATGTTATATATATAATACGAACCACATATACATATATATTTATTATACAAACTGAATATAGTATATATACATATATATATATATATATATATATATATATATATATATATATATATATATATATATATATATATATAGAATACAGTAATATATATAAAAAAAATATAAATACTAAATAGAATACAGAAAATATATACAATACACATATATAGGTAGTATATACTAAATGCAATACTAAATACATAGTATAAAGTGAAGTATAAGTATATAAATTGTATACCTATACGTAGGTGGGGTCGAGGGGGTCCGCCGGACGGTTCGTCGCCGGCGTGGGTGGCCGGGCGGAGCTCCGGCAGTGCGTAGGGAAGTCGGCAGCTACAGTAGCAGTTGGCAGCTAGATGGCACTGCGGGGGCGGTGGCGGCCGGCTGCGGAGTCGACTGGGGGCGAGCCGCGGCGGGAACGGAGGGGACTGGCCGGGGGAGGCGTCTGCTGAGTTTGGCGGCCGGGCAAGCTAAGGTGGCGGGCTAGGTGGTGTGCGGGTGGCCGGCTCGAGCTGTGGTAGAGTGGGCCTGTGGTAAGGTCGGTGGCGCTGGAGGCGGCTGTAGGCCTAGATGGGGCTGAGGGCGATAGTTGTAGGTGGGGTAGTGGTTGCTGGACGGAGTAGGGTCGTCGCAGGGGTGGCCGGAGGCGGTGGCTGGCCGGAAGAAGGCTGCGGGACGTCGGGTAGGGGGGTGGCTGCGGGTTTGGGTGTAGTGGGAACTTAGGGTTTTAGTTGGGTATTTTTAGGGTTTGTGTGAGAAATAATGTGATGTAACATGTCATATATGTAGGAGAGAGAGAGGAGGGGCTGCCTTGGGATTAGGGCCGGCTGGTAGTTGCCTAGGGTTGTGTGAGGGTCTCCACATGTTGGACATGTGGCTAGGATTAAAGGTATTTAAAATGTAGGGTTAGGATGTGCCCTCCAAAAATGGTATAAGTACATAAAAATGGGAGGGAAATTCTTGTAGACCGATCAAATAATGGGGGCTCTCTTCTTCATGTGGTTGGGCCAATGAGTGGGGGGCACCTCATTGCTAAATTGCACAAAGGCCCCTGAACAATTTAGAAATTGCATAATTTCTAGAATTGAGGATTTGATGTGACAAAACACCTTGTTTGGTGTTTTGTATTGGACTAGAATGATGTATGGTATTTTGTATGAGGCTTGTGGGTATGTGTGTAGGTTTGGGTTAGAGTTGGATCTAATTTAAGTGAGGTTGGGTCACTACATTAATTAAATTATAATTAATGCACCGGGTGTCCCTATATTAATTTAATAAATACAGGGGGTCTAAATTGGGTGGCACATGCGTCATTGGCGTGGTAGGCTTAGAGTATAATAATGTCATGATCGGGGTTGGTCAAAACGGGTTGAGGTTGAATCTCAATTTCGATTGGAACGGACAACGGACGTAAATATGCAATTTATTTAATTTGCGTACGGACGTTTGTAACGACTTTTATGCGACTAAAATTAGGCATAAAAATTAGTATCTGGGGGTTACACAAGGGTCATTATGGTAGGTTGGTATGTCTAGGCCAAGTATATGGAAATTATTTTAGGGTAACAGCTAGGGTAGTGTTCTAAATAATAAAACACTGCATAAATATTTAATGCTCTATATAATAAATCCTAATTGCAACCAATTAACCCTAATCATGTCATCTTATTTAATTAAACCTAAATTTTGGTCGAGGGGGTTTACATACGTCATCGGCGGCCATGCTTAGAATTGTGTTAGGAATTCAGACCCAACACAATACTGGAAGACACGGCCAAGCTGCCCACCAGGGTCCAGCTTCATAATAGGGGAAAATACAGCTAGCCAGCTGTGTGGTCTAATGAGACCCTTCCTCTCTCTTTGACGAATTGCCATATAAAATCGCTGATTATCTCGAGCAAAGAAAGCTATGATATCCTTCCATGATCCATCATTGCAGTGAATATTTGCTCGAAGACGTCTCTTTTTATGGCTCCTTACATGTTGGAAGAGCATAATCTTCTTCTTTCTCAGTTCAGCCCAATGAATCTCAGCAGCCATCTTTGTGGTGAAGAAAGTATGGAAAGACAAGTTTATTTTCTTGCCTTTATAAAGGCAGAAGAGAACATACAAATCCCAACAAAACTCCTTAAATATCACCAAAAAATCAGCCTCGAAGAACGAGTCAAATTTGACCATTTCATGCTTCATTCAAAGTATTTCAAATTACGAGAAATTTGAAAAGTTTGAAGGGGGTCTTGTAGAAGCATAAAATACGCTGAGGAATTGTACGCGTATTATACAGTCAAAACCCCCAACATACATGAAATACGTGTAAAAATAAAGCTTCAAGGCTGTGTGGCATAAAATATGGCTTCAGAGCTATACCCGTAAAATAGAGCTTCAGAGCTGTTTGGCGTAAAACAGGGCTTCAGATTTGTACACGTAAAATAGGGTGTCAGAGCTGTCTGGCATAAAGTAGAGCTTCAGAGCTGTCTGGCGTAAAGTAGAGCTTCAGAGCTGTCCGCATAAAGCAGTGCTTCAAGGCTATTCTGCGTAAAAGGTTGCTTTACCCTCCCCGTAAAGTTTAAATTACGTTTTTAATGCAGCGTAAAGTTGTACGAGGAACTCTTCCTATTCCTCGGATGAATTTTGTCAGACAAATCAGTGAACCTGACTTCTAACAAAAGTACTGCACGATGATCGAGAGGACGGCTGTGATGATGATTTTGCACATAGACCCAGGTTGTCGTCTAGTAATATATTCTTGATATAAGTCATTTTTATGAATTCAAAGAATACGCTGCCTTGAGTTTTTATGCTCAAGACTGGAGTCTTCAGATTACGCTGCCTATTCTACATTGACAAAAATAAGTTTTTACGTTCAATACTGGAGTCTTCTGAATATGCTGCCTATTCTACATTGACAGAAATGAGTTTTTACGCTCAAGATAAGACGAAATCAGACGCCACGTCAAAAGCTGTTTCCTGTACAGAGCTCGAGGCATATCTCTGCATTTAATACACAAGATTTTGTTCTATTCCTTAGATTTTGTCATGACTGGGAAAGATAAAACTGTGACTAATATGCTCACATCACCATCCTTGCATTTTATGCCAACCAGGCTATTTTCAACTATAGGAGTACGCCGTATGCTATCTCTTCGAAATACGCCTACTCGGCTATATTTGTAAAGGTACGTGATAAGGCTATTTAGCTCAGAATACGCTCAAGACCTCAGTCGTGATGGATAATTGACTGGGAAAACTAAAACTGTGACTAATACACTCACATCACCATCCTTGCATTTTACGCCAACCAGGCTATTTTTAACTATAGGAGTACGTCGTATGCTATCTCTTCAAAATATGCTAACTCGGCTATATTTGCAAAGGTACGTGATAAGGCTACTTAGCCCAGAATACGCTCAAAACCTCAGTCGTGATAGATAATTGGCTATTTTATGCTGGTTATCCATTATTCATGAATCATCAAGTTTTACGCAGAGTTTGGGCTTTTACGCCAACAAGATAGCAATTTAGCTTTTACGCCAACAAGACAGTTATTTGGCTTTTACGCCACCAGACAGCTATTTGGCTTTTACGCCAACAAGACAACTCTTTGGCTTTTACGCCAACAAGGTAGCTATTTGGCTTTTACGCCAACAAGACAGTTATTTGGCTTTTACACCAACCATCTTTACGCAGGTGCAGTTACCTACGTGGCTTGCATGCCGTGATCTTCGAAAAGCAGTTATACGCAATACCTCGTAAAGGGACACATGTCATACGCAGATTCAAAAGATTATTGGAACGTGGGTAGCAGTTATCATAACCACAGCGTAAAAGAAGTCTTCTTCTTCTTCATAATTTGGCTTTTTACGCCAACAAGACAGTTATTTGGCTTTTACGCCAACCATCTTTACGCAGGGGCAGTTACCTACGTGGCTTGCATGACGTAATCTTCGAAAAGCAGTTATACGCGTTACCTCATAATGAGACACGTGTCATACGCAGATTCAGAAGATTATTTGAACGTGGGTAGCAGTTATTATAACCGCAGCATAAAAGATGCAACTTTCTTCATAGTTTGGCCTTCTACGCCAACCTGGCAGTTATTTGATTGATCTCTATAAATTGAGACCCCTGGTCACAGGGTGAGGGACAATCACAGACGATCAAGGGATCGATCAAGGATCGGACAGAAGCACAAGGAGAGATCAAAGAGAGAGAGAGCACAGACAGAGAGTGTTAGTTGACAACTTTGGCAACGAGAATTCAATCCCACTTGCAACCTTTGAAGCTTCTTCTTCTTTTACAGTAATTCTTCATCATCGTATGGTCCAAGGAACAAAGTGATCGACCGCAGATCAGACTTCTATAGTAATTCTTCCCCAGAATTATTTTTATTGTACTTAACATCTTCGTATAGGATTAATTGTACTCTTTTTCTTGTTTGTAAGCAAAAGAAGAAAGGTTTCGTATAAACCCTTTTCTTCCTTCATTTTGTTTATCATCAAACAGTTATCGTCATCGCCGCACTCGTGCACGTGCACATCGTAGCCAAGGTGAGGAGCATTTCTCTTGTGATGTTGTGTACGCATACGTACGCGTATGCGTATATTATCCATTAGTATGTGTATTCAATATGTGCTTAATATATATAATTAGTATATATGCATAGTATATGTATTCCCTAATATATGTTAAATATATTTTGGTACATATATATACATGTATATATATATATAGTATATTCTTAAATTAGTATATATATACTTATGTATATGTATTGTAGAGTATGCCCTAGTATACGTTTAATATGAATATAATTGATTGGCATGTTTAATATATATACATAGTGTAAATTCATTAGTGTATATACATATATTATATATGTAATTAATTGGTATACGTATATATTGTATATGTATGTAATTAGTGTATATATATATTATGAGTATTAATGTTATTGCTAATTAATAATATGTATATTTGTATATGTACTAGGTGACCCGAGTTTAGATACGGATATTCTGTATTGACTGTGACCATGTAACATGTTAGAAGAATGCCATATGTACACTGACGTACTGGTAAGACCGTATCATTGACTGTCTGTTTTGTACAACATTTGCAGATGTGACACCCGTGCAATTGACGCACACTTGACCTTAGTTGACCAGTGTCATACATAGCGTAGCCCTGAGTCAGAGTATTTATAATTGTGTGTTAGAGTAATATCTGATGCAATATTGTATTATATGATGTCTATAGGACTGTTGGATTGTTCAGACAAGACCTCGAAATCGGACATTGTTATTGCCAGCAGTAGGACCCTAGACGAGTACATTCTCTGACACTTTCCATTATGTTGATTATCTCTATAATTCTTGTTGTATAGCGTACATGACTCTGACACTGTTCTTTACATGAGTTGGCATTATCGAGACCTGTCACGAGGAGTCATGATTTGGAATCCATCGTGCTAGTTGGAGAAAACGGAAAAATATTAGTAGCTTATGTGATCATACCCAACTTTACATGCATCATAGCTCACCCACACCTCACGTCGGTGCAGCCTGACCATTACATGCCTCATCGCTGTTACATGTGGTTAGCCTGACTTTACAAGGATGATCGCTAATCAATGTAATGAGTCTTATCAGTCCCAAGCCGATCACATGATATGCTGATGTTTCACACACTTAGTTAGATGATTCTTGACATGTATCTCTAGTATATTGATCTAGCATCTCCACATGTTCTTGTTATTATTCTTGTACACACTTATATACCAGTTCATTATTCTTGCGTGTACTTGTATTTCTATTTCATTGCTAGATGTACATTGATGATGACCTGCTCCAGTATTCCAGTTATTCCAGTATTTTTATTTTTAGTATAACCATGCTCGTCAGTATTTCTTATTGTCAGTATTCATATCTGTCTTGTATTTCTTTACACTGTGTTATAGTTTTTGTTAATATGCATGGAACTGCTGTTAGAGGTGTATTTTGTTCCAATCCTGATTGGATATTTTTTCTAGACTGTGACATAGAGGACTTGTTTCCGGCATACTTGGAGATTTGGATGTTATTGATTGTAGGTTAGACTATTTATTATTGTTTAGACTTGTCTTGTATTTCATTTGTTTGCTTCGATATATCATCATGCTTTAGCTTATGTGATTGAGTATATTCCGTATTATGTTATGATATCTGTGTCTCCTTATGGAGTTGGATATCCATGTGAGATTGATTAGATAGTATCATAACCTAGACAGCGTTCTACCGCCGATGCTGCGGCATAGGCTGGACGTACCCACGTACTCGTGCCCCAAATTCTGGGTGCGGGTCGTGACACAAACCTCTGGCTCTTTCCCCAAATACTCCATAAATCGGCTCAGCCTACCGAACTCTACGGCGTATTCCTCCATAGTCATGCTCCCCTGAATGAGGCTCTCAAATTGCCTCCCCAAGTCTAACCTATCTGCCCGAGCAAAGAACTTCTTCTTGAAGAGGTCCTTGAATACCTCCCAAGACTGTCATGTATCAGCAAGAATTGGCTCATTCCTGAACCAAGTGCGGGCGACGTCGAACAGCTGAAGTCCTACCACCTCAACCTTTATATCCTCAGAAAGACAGGACACCCTCATAAGACGCTCAATATCCTCGAGCCAATCATCAGTGTAGACGATGCTCTCCATCCCCTTGAAGACTCTAGGCTCCAGCTTCTTGAAGTCCTGAATGTTGCCTGGCCAAAGATGGGCAACCTGAGGAGCAACCTGCTGCTTGATCAAAACTCCTCTCTCTACTATGGCACAAGCAAGCTGATGAGCACTCTCGATGCCATGCCGTAAGACGTCGGTCTGCCTTTGGTGTGCCTCAGACTGAGCCCTCTATGCCTCCAATATCTCGCAAAACAGAGTGAACATCTGTGTCGCATCTACCGATATGGAAGGTGGAGGTGGAAGTCCCTCAGATACAGCCGGAACAGTCATCTGAGTAGGAGGTGGACCCCCGAATATAGCTGACACACCAATCACCGGAGAAGTGACTGGTACAGGCCCTCGAAACGTCCAAGACCTCTCAGAAGCTGCTCTCCCCTGCTGTGATCTAGTCTTAGGCGGCATCCTGAGACAAAGCAAAAGAAAAGAATCAATATGGCACATGATGTAAGATACTCCAAGAAAGGACAGTTAAAGATCAAATATCAATATCAAGGAAGAATTGTTGAATGAATCAAAAGAGTTTTTACTAGATGTGATTGAGTATTCTCAGCCTATACCTATATCCTGAAACAGGCTCGTAATAGCACTCAATTCAGAGTACCACTACGAATCGCACTAATTGAGACCTCGAAGACCTATATGGGCCACCACTAAAAATGTGTCATGGCCCACACCCGGTAAAGAGATGCAAGTCGAGAACAACGCCCAGCTAACGTCGCAGCATCTACGGTAGAACGTTGTTTGAATAATCTATCTAATCAATATAATATGCCACCAACAATATAAATATAATCAATCACATATCTAAGATAGAAATAAGCATGAATATAATAAAAGAATAGAATAGTCATAATATAACTCATGCGTCAAATAAAAACATCAATGAGTCAGAGAAATACTAAACAATAATGCTGGAGACAAATCCAGTACAAAGAGTCTATCTAGGAAACTATGAGTCCTGGGTCGTCTGTCTTAGTCGGGATGAGACCCTCCTGAACCAAGGTCTCTGGCTCTAAGTCCACAATATCCTGAGGCCCGTAATGAGTGGGGTACCACTCCTTAGTGTCATCTGGAAAAAATATATCTAGTTAGGAAAGGAGCAGAGTACACCTCTAACAGTAATTCTAATAAATGATATAAACTATGTAACAGTAAATAGATGTGAATATACAAGATGCAACAATAGATACAAGAGATATACAATAAAGAAATACTAGAAATAAATACAAGAATGAACAATATGGAAATGAACAAGAATACTAATGACTAAGTGAGTGAGTACTAGCTTTAACATATTATCGGCTTGGGAACTTGCACAAGAAACTTGCACAAGGATAAGGGCCTGGCTAGTCATACGTGCGGTGTATGACCAACACTCAAAAGGAACAAGACATGCACAAGGAGGGTATGATTACATATCTACACTAAAATACTCTCCACCCCCGACTGGTATAGTAGATCCAACCATGGTATATCGTGCCACGGGATTCACTGGGTAGGTAGCTAATCTTTCCAAGAATTAATGTTTGTACATGTACAAGAAGAACAAGGAAACAAGGCTTGCACAAAATATACCATAAATACCAAGGAATACCATCTCATGACGAAATCCGGATATACTAATCCATGTAACTATCGTGTCAAAAAATCAAGGATATCTACACTAGATACAATGAACATAGAGGATATCATAAATGAGAAACTATCAGAGAATGTACTCGCCTGAAACCTGGTACATAATATCATAGATGTCCAATATGGTGCCTTGAAGACCTAGATATGGAATATAATATCAATACAAGGTTTCAGAATAAAAATAAGTTAAATTGGTCAACATCTAGGTTAAAGAGCTATTTCTAAGTCAAAATAGTCAAACTAGGTCAACCCTAAGTCAAACTAGTCAAACTTGGTCAAACTAGCTATTTCTAGGTTGTATAAGTCCATCTCTAGGATATTGGGTCCATACACTATGTAACTAGGTCACACTAGCTAATCTAAGTACACACAAAATACTGTATCATAGGATACGCAAGAAATTAGATATGAACATATCATAATATGCATACACAAGCAATTATATATATACTAATCCTAATTAATCTAATGCTAAGTGGATACCTTAGTTTTGAACCAATGCGGTATCTCACTACCACACACTTATCTCGATACTCAAACCCAATACCTTGAGTATCGACCCATTACCTTGACATTATCTTGGTATCCCAAGGTAATTCAATCCTAGTGCATAAATATTTAATACCCATAAACTAAACTATATGCTAACACATATACTAACTATGAAATATATTACTACTAACATATGATACCTACTAGCTATCAACATATCATACAATACTAATATACATATCTGACTAACTATTAACCTATACTAACTAGCTAAACACCTTACCTGCTTCACTGACTGAAACTTCTTGCTGATACACTGAATGGCTCTCAGCTGATACTGGGTAGTTGCTGAAACTGTAGTGGCTTCACTATGCAGAACCTGCTACTGCTATATCCCGGTTGAGGATTGCACGAGTTGCTGTGATCACCCCCTTGCTGTCCAGTTGAAAACCTGATGCTTCTCTCTGTTGAATTGATGCATACCTGCTTTGGTCGGTTTGCTAAACTTTACTATAAACTGCAATGGCTGCATTGAAGCACTGCTGCAGGCAATTCTTCCTTGAGCTGCTGCTGTGCATTGAACCCCTTGTTGTACTAGCAGAGCTGCACTAGCTGCTGTACAATGCTGGGTTCTCACTGCAGCATATTCTTCAATGCACGAGCTTTTCATTGGTCTCCCTTCCTGTGCAGTTGAAATGGTGACTGAATGCCTTGACTACTTGCTGCCTTTGCTCTTGCTGCTTGTCTACATTGTGCTCGAGCCCTCTCCCTCACCGACACATACTCACACACAACTAAAAGCACACAATACATATACACACACTCTCACTAGTATCATATATATATATATATATATATATATATATATATATATATATATATATATATATATATATATATATATATATATATATACTCAAAATATCTAGATACATAAATATATCAATGTACATATATGCACGCACGCACTCACTCTCACATATAACACCCAATTACACAACTAGACACACATACACACACACACACACACACAAACATATATATATATATATATATATATATATATATATATATATATATATAAAACTATATACTTCTCAATATATATAGATATATAACATATCAACATATGGATACATAGTCCTAAGTAACACATCCTCATACATATATATAAAAATCATACTTCGCATATAAATATATATATATATATATATATACACACACACACACACACACATTCATATGTACACATATATTATAACATTCACCTCTACATATATATATATATATATATATATATATATATATTACCAATAGCTACGAACAATAAAAATTTGATCTAGAAATGCAATGCAACAAACACGTGGAGTGCATCGCACCCGTATCATACTAGATCTATGATACGCTTGCGATACGAGTCCACCACACAACCAAATGTACCTCGAAGTATACGAGAAAGTCTAAAATACTAATTATGAATAATATGAATAATAATTAAATCAACTACGTGTCCTTGTCAAGAAGTGACATGCATAAATTTCTGTGTCGGAGAAAACCCCCCAAAATTAATACGTATCACCAAATTGATGGGATACGACCTACACGTATCCAATTGTGGACACGACACTAGCCACAAACAGTCAAACACATGTCAATTTGTTCTAATTGACCAATTGACAAACACAACATGTGTCAATCTCGGAATTCTCCTAAAATTGACAAAAAATATACCATAACTTTTTCTATAGGCCTCCTATGAACCTAATTCAAATTTCTATGGGTAGTATCATCAAATGGAGTAGTTCCTAATGATTAAAACAAAGATTTATAACCTAATTAAAGGGGAAAAACTAAATTGTACCTATTGGAAGATGGATTCCTATTGCAACCTCCAAATTTGATAAAATTGGCCTCCAACTTGTAGATCATTGCTCCTCTTTCTAGATCCTTGCTTCCTCCTTCTAGATCCTTGCTCTACTAGCCTACAATAGTAACTTAGGAAGGAATTGGTAAGAAATTTGATAGGGAATTGATGTGGGAATGAAGGAATTTGGTTGAGGAAAATTCTAGATCTAGATTTGGAATAAAAAGATGAGAGAGAAATTTTTTTCTTCTCTTTTATTAGGCCGGCCACCCTAACCCCTTCCCCAAGTTTCTATACAAAGTCTAAAATATCCCTTGGGGCCTCTCATAAAAAAATAATTAAGGAGGGAAGGTTCTAGTCTAATGATTTTAATTAAATTAATCATCCTCCTAATCAATGGGCTTCTAATTGTGCACAATTCTAATTAATTGTAAATATTGGTCCATGGATCTAATCTAAGCTAGTTAGATCCACTAACACAAGTCCAAAATAATAAACTAACATCTAATAATAATTAAATAATATAATAAATAATTATTCAACATGCATAATATTTAATTAATTATAAAATGACCAAAATATCCTTTCCTAATAAATATGGTAGTGACAAACTTCTCTTTCAACTTCTCAAATATTGCTTGGCACTCTATCGACCAAACAAACTTTACCTCCTTGTGGGTTAGACGAGTCATTGGTGCTGAAATTCGTATAAAGTATGCTATGAACCTCCGATAATATCCCGCAAATCCCAAGAAACTTCGCACATCTGCTACTGTCTTCGGGACTGGCCAATTCTTTAATGCTTCAACTTTCTAGGAGTCCATTGATACTCCTGCCCCTGAGATAATGTACCCCAAGAATGACACATGATTTAAGCAAAACGCATACTTACCGAGTTTAGCATATAACTGATGCTCTCTCAGAACTTGCAACACTTTTCGAAGATATTTTTTTCCTCTTCTTCACTGTTGGAGTAGACAAGAATGTCGTTTATGAATACCACTACAAATTAATCTAGGTATGGCATGAAGATGCAATTCATTAAATCCATAAATATTGCTAGTGTATTAGTCTATCCGAATTGCTTAACTAAGAATTTGTAATGCCCATATCGAGATCGAAATGATATCTTCGGTATATCTTGCTCCCGGACTCTCATTTGATAATATCCTGATCGAAGGTCTATCATGGAAAATACTTTGGCTTTACTTAATTGGTCAAACATATTATCAATCCTAGGCAATGGATACTTGTTCTTCACTGTTAACGTATTCAACTGCCTATAATCGATACACAACCGTGTCGACCCATCATTCTTCTTTACTAGAAGTGCTGGTGCTCCCCATGATGATCCACTAGCCCGAATAAACTTTTTTGTCTTTAATTATTACACATTACACATGATGATACAACTGGTTAAGTTTTATCGGTGACATCGATAGACCTTGCTGGAAAATGGCTCTGCTGCTAGTTTGAACTCTATGCAGAACTTCACTTCTCTTACTGGAGGTAATCCAAAAAGTTTTTCCAAAAATATATCAAGAAAATCCTCAATTATTCTGGGAAACTGACCTTCAACTCCAGTTGCTGTTGCAATGCCACCTTCATGCTAATCCCTCAACGTTCTGTTGAAGATAAATTCTTCCTAGTCCGGGATGTTAAATAAAACTCTACCCCTACGAGAATCTATCATTGCATGACTGTCTCTCAACCAGTACATGCCTAAAATAATGTCGAAGTTACCCATAGGGAACTCGATCAATTTTGAAGGTAATGAATGTCCGCATACTAAGATTGGACATACTATACATACTCTACTAACTCCTATGAGTCTATTACCAGTGAGTATATTCAGTCTCTTTGGCAATGCCTCGAACTCCAATCCAATATGTATCGCAAATTATGCATATACAAATGAATGAGATACTCCCGAATCAAATAATGCTATGGCAGGAAAAGATGTAACAAGAATGTTACCTGCCACTATGTCACCTGATGCCAAGGCCTCCTCCAGAGATAGGGTAAAAGCTTGCCCTTGGCCTTGCGGTGCTCCTTGAATACATAGTTATGGACTCTGCTGCCCATATTGTCGATTTCTCTGCTTATTGTACATCTGAGTTTGCGTCGGCAATGGATGCTAAGCCAATAACCTGATCGCCAGTGTCGGTCCCTTATACTGAACTTTTCCTACTGCTGGTAGTGTTAACCACTGTGCTATTACTTCAATCCTCTGCATCATAGAAAAATTAGCAATCCGATGATCGGGATTGCCATATCGCAGACACAATCCTTGTGCTACTCTACATACATCTTTCGTATGGCCTCCCTTGCCATAATACGTACATCCGACTAGGGCTCCCAATCATTGTTGTTGCTGCTGCCCCGGCTAGTTCGGCTGAGCTGGTACTATTGTTACCGAAGCTACTGGCCTCCTTGGCGCTATGTCATAAATATGAACGCTAAGAGATGGTACAGACATTTATTTTGCTTGTCCTCCTCCTTTGCTTTGTGCATGAGACCTCTTATAGCCTCTCATCCTTGAAGCTAATCTCTGCATCGTCAGCTCATGTCATCTAGATGCGATCAATACTTCATCAAAATTCTGGTAGTTATGTCCCTTTACCAGTTAATAAATCTATAAATAAAGTCCATGATGGAACCTCATCGCCCTTTCTGGTTCTGTTGCTACCATCATCGGAGTACATCTGCTAAGCCTGGAGAACCCCACCGTGTAGCTATCCACTGTCCTTCTAGACTGTTTGAGGTTGATAAACCTCTGTTGTAGCTTGTACTGTACTACCATTCAAAAATACTTAACCTTGAAACGGGCCTTGAAGTTGTCCCATGAAATAGGTTGTCTTAATCCAACTTTTTTTGCTGCCCACCAATCTCTAGCAAGGTTCTGAAGTTGCAATCGAACCTGATCAACTTGTTCCTCGGCTGGGACCTTTGCCGTTGTCAGTATTATTTCGATATTTTGCAGCCAAGCATCTGTGGTAATAGCATCCTCCGTGCCATCAAAGTACTTAGGGTTGAGTCGACAGAATCTCACTGATGCCCCTAAATCTGTTCTAAAACTTGTTTCTAAGGCTATCTATAACCCTTGAATCAAGTCTGCTAAAGCTGCTGATGTTGTTGCGTCTTTCCAAGGCTATCTGTGTCACTACCATATTTTCTAGGAAAGAGTATTTTA